>REGM01000034.1:967636-1006584 GCA_004194415.1 Aurelia aurita
AAATGAAGCAAGCGGAGAAATGGCTCAGAGATTTGGACATTGGCTTAGTCTTGCAGCATGCTTAAAAATATGGGATGTAGACAATCGTGACTTCCACTATGGTTTGATAAGAATTTCATTTAAGGATAATCATATCATTTTCATCGGAGCACCAGCATCACCCTACTCAAGGTACAAGCCAAAAAGAATCAAGCCTATCTACCTTCCGAGAATGAAGAAGACCAAAGGGTAAACTGTGTAAATTGATGTTATCAATAACTAGACTTATGACCTTTCATCTCTTGTTTCCCCGAGTTCTTTGATTTGTTGATATCTCTCTGGTCAATAGGGACTCATAACATTACTATGAAAAAGTGGGCACACTTTTGGCCCTCGCAGAGTGAATCCGTACGCATCAGTCAAATTTATATCTTTTGTTTGTACAGAGGAAGATTATTGCTTGAAATGTACACTCACAGAAATAAGGTGGTTTTGAGAAGTACCCTAGAGTACCTTGGGGGTACTTGAATACCAGAGGGTACTCTAGAATACCCTTGGGTAATATGGAGTACTTTAGGGGTTTCCTAGAGTACCCTAAGGGGTATTCTGGAGTACCTTTGAGGCTTTTCTTGAGAACCCTCAGGGGTATTCTGAAGTACCTTTAGGGGTATTCTACAGTACCCCTATGGGTATTCTGGAGTACCTTAAGGAGTATTCTTGAGTACCTTCAGGAGTATTATAGAGTACCATGTTGTGGGTACTCAAGAGTACCCTTCCACTTGGGTACTCTAGAGTACCTGTAGGGGTACCATATTTGCGCCCGGCTAGAGTAACCTAAAAGGTACTCTAGAAACCACCTTATTTCTATGAGTGTATGCAATTTGTGATTAGTAGGTCAGGCAAATATCATTCTTTGTATTAACAGTTTGTTTTCCTATGCTCAAGCTCTTTAAACCAGACTTTGAAATGATTTTGTGGCAGGACGTTGGTGTATGAAAACTCTTGCAAGTTTTAGGCCATTATTGAGGGTTATCGCATCAAATAGGCCCACAAGCCTCCATCGTATATTGCATAAGTTTCTTGGCGCAAATGGTGTGTATCGCAACATGATAACAGTTTACATCGACGGAGCTGCAGTTGCGAAGATTTTCAAGATCCGTGCTGTACAGTACAAATCTTTTTGCAGCAAGGTGTGCCGAATCCAGCAACATTACAAGAATAGTTTGTCACAAACATTTGATGAATACCCGAAGGCATCAGCAATGACTATCCTTGAAGAAGATCTGGAAGTTTCCACTGATATATTCGATTATTTCAGTCAAACGTTCCGTCTTCTGGAGACAGACCACATCCTCTTTTGTATATCTGCCTGGAATGATCAATGTTATAAGCACGCAGTGAAAGATCCTACTGCACTTTATCAAATTGGAACTGTGCCGGGCCTGGATTGGTAAGTACTGTTTACATTTCGCAATTTTTAGTATATTGTCCAGTCGGTGAGCCACCAGTGTGCCTGATCACTGAACGGGAGCAGACCAGGCTCCACTTGACCCTCATCCCAAGAATAACCATCTATGCATCGAGAAGCATATGTATAATACTTATAAAGCATTTATGGGATTTTCCTAAAAGTGAAATCTAGGACATAGATATCGTAATATTAAAAATCAAACTATGGAACCAGTGGCAATGCATAGGAAGTGGATGTTTATGCATTTCTCAAGATACTCTTCGGTCTGAGTACTGCACCACCAATGTTCTGAACGTTATCTCATTTTGTCTTCTTAAGATTTTTAATTCTAGCCCGGAATACTGTAAATCTCCATGAGTCACTGACTAAAAACTAACAGATTCATCGCACTTGCTATAAAAAAACTTCAGGGGTTTACAATTAAAAAAAGGACATTTTTATCACAACTAGTAGAATAGGACACACCTTATCTTAGAATTCTGAGCAGAATATGAAAAAGATATATCATAAAATGCCACGTCGGACACATCACTGCGGACGATTTTTAATCAATATCATAATTCTAGATAGAACAATATTTTGATGTGTTTATAAAAAGTAGGAAGTCCTTATCTGTCTGTACATTGCTGCGGGAAGATCTTATTGCCATAGAGATATTATTAGGCAGGTCTCAACATAATTATAACCATCTGAAACCCAGGGTACTATTTTGCCGAAATCATAAGAGATTTTCTGAGAAAATCCTTGCCCAATGTCTCCAAAAGCTGGTGGAAACCTCGATCTAACTTCTCAACTGCCTTTTCAGCAATGACGAGCAACAACGAATTCTGTGCGGCAGGGTTTTTGCAGAAAATTATTTCATGAAATTTAGCCGTAACTATCTGCATTCTATTTGATGATTAGTGTTTTTGCCAGTTAAGTAAATTTAATTGATTACTAGCAAGAATCACTTTACAAGGTTTTTCAAAAATTGCAACTTCTTCCTGTTCTTCCAAGCACTTGACGTGAACTGCGTAGTTCCAAACCTAAATCTCTGGCCCATTCCCCCCCATTCCATTGTATTGTTAGTTTGAAACAACTTAGTATTATATCTATTATCAGATTATTTACTATATAGATACTTCTATTATCTACATGTTGCCTACTGTTTAATGAATTGATAGTAACAATAATTAATGTTCGCTTAAACCAAGGGCGCCTACCTTGTATGAAGTGGGTTTATTCCCAGTTCTGTATTCGTCGACATCATCAATTCAAAGAGCACAGGGAAACAAGGGACTCCAGGTAATAAGTCTATGTTATACACGGATTAACAGGTTAGCAATTGCTCCGTGTACTATGTCACGAAACAGCATAGTGAATAAACCAATTCATACAAGGTAGGTGCCATTGCTTTAACACTTTATTTTGTCTTTTCCCAGGATCGTAAAACGTAGCATATGCAAAAATGTGTTGGAAACACAATGTTTTCATTTTCATCAAAATTCAAGCTATTAAACTAATAAACAACATATCTACGGTAGCTAAAAACATCAACACGATTTAACATACGAACTTTTAATACTTTACTACCGATCTAATAACAAATTAGTAGCTTAGGACACCTAGAAAGAACTCTAATGAGCTTTCAGGCCAGGGCCAGGGCCTACTGAAGATTTAGACTGGGATATTTGGATTATACGGAAATAAATAATGAAAGGGCGAGAATGTATAATTCCTGAAATCTCTCGGACCTTCCATTTTGGATCAAGTGGTGTGAACATGAATAAAATGACTCAAGATGTCTATTTCGAGACTCGTGCTTTGAATTCTGCTACAAGCATCAGATTTGATGTCGAAAAGATGAGGAAAGAAAATTACGAGAAAGAAATGCATACGATTATCAGGTAAACTCATTTTGCTTCCAAGAAACGTAGGAATAGACAATAACGACAAAGATGGCGGCTCCAAAGACTCTGTTATGTTTTGCTGCAAAGCATGCTGGTAAAACGTTCCCTGAACAACCACGTAACGACAAGGACATTTCAGTAGCGTTATTGTCTATTGCGTCAGTACGCTGTTTTAGCAAGAAGATGCCACTCAAGCTAAAGTCAAGAAGACGCCAGCATAATTCTTTCGTTCGAGGAACTGAAGTTCAAACAAAGCAAAATCAACTTCGAAACTTTTGTGGTCCTTTGTGTACGTTCTGTTTCGAAACTAACAATATCAAATCAATTTAAGTAAGAAAATGTAGTTTGTCAAAATCGGTCGTATGGTTCTCAAGAATGCCTCATCTCAAAATCCTTCAAAACAGGCCTATAAGTAGGGGTTGGTCATGTCCTATGGGGACAGTGGTTCTAGGTCTGTACGAAAACTTGGCTTTTTTCTCTGAACTTTGGTCCGGCTCTAGCTCTGTCCCCAAAAGGTGCTTTTTTTTCTTCTTTCAGTGAGTTTTGCTTTTTTCCCTAAAATTATTGGACAATAGATAATTTGGCAAAATCTGTCCCAAAAACTGCTTGTTTTGGCGATGCTAGCAATAGTTTACTTGTTTTTGTGAAACATTTGATATCTTTGATACCTTCCCAACTTCATCTGAAAATTATGTGTAATAGAAATAGACTAAATTTTGCAGAGACGTATTTTGTTGATTTTGACGTATTGGTTTAACTAGATGCTAGTTGACTAAGTTTCATGTTTCATTGGGTATTTCCCGTAACANGTGTACTTCTGTTTCGAAACTAACAATATCAAATCAATTTAAGTAAGAAAATGTAGTTTGTCAAAATCGGTCGTATGGTTCTCAAAAATGCCTCATCTCAAAATCCTTCAAAATAGGCCTATAAGTAGGGGTTGGTCATGTCCTATGGGGACAGTGGTTCTAGGTCTGTACGAAAACTTGGCTTTTTTCTCTGAACTTTGGTCCGGCTCTAGCTCTGTCCCCAAAAGGTGCTTTTTTTTCTTCTTTCAGTGAGTTTTGCTTTTTTCCCTAAAATTATTGGACAATAGATAATTTGGCAAAATCTGTCCCAAAAACTGCTTGTTTTGGCGATGCTAGCAATAGTTTACTTGTTTTTGTGAAACATTTGATATCTTTGATACCTTCCCAACTTCATCTGAAAATTATGTGTAATAGAAATAGACTAAATTTTGCAGAGACGTATTTTGTTGATTTTGACGTATTGGTTTAACTAGATGCTAGTTGACTAAGTTTCATGTTTCATTGGGTATTTCCCGTAACAAATTCCATTGCGTGATTCAGCAACTTAGACACGAGGTAGCTCGTATAGATCATTTGGCTGGCGCCGGTGGTACAAGGCATGATTCTAAGTGTCTCATGTATAATCGTGAGATGCCAGGGTACTTGTTACCGAGAAGAGAGGGCACTGTTGCGTCATAAATTTTTAAATTTAGGCAACGGGTAACCGGATAGATGCTTTCGATTGTTGATTTGATATAAAAAATAATTGTTGATCATCATTGACATAAGCAAGTTTTTAAAACTTAATCTGAGCATTTGGACCAAAGAAAACATCAGAAGGATGCTCTAAAATGCAACTTTCGGCCTTAGGAAAATAATTGTCCTACTTTCTCCCTCTGTCCCTCTATGTGTGTGCTTTTAATTTCATAATGTTTTGGTGTAGAGAATGGCATAAGTCTGATTCTTATCTCGTTTCTCGCGAAGAGAATCACTCTCTTGAAAAGCATACGTAATTTCTGGATTGGGGATTTTTTTTTAAATCAAAAGAATGTTTGCCAAAGGCGTACGAGATTTTTATGGAGTGAGATGCCCCTCACCTCGTGACATGTCGCAATAAATCTGAACGGTAGGCTCTCTCGCCAAGGTCTCGACTGACGTATTTACATCAGTTTGGGGCATATGATGTGTTTATATACACTATACGTACATAAAAATCCTAATTTTCTGGCAATAAGTTAAACCTGGTCAAAAATCTACCCTGTCTTCTTGCAGGACACTTAGCTATAGACTGCATGCAATGCACAGAGTTCATCGCGTCTCGATTCTTCCCCGTCATCCGCGCTTGCCAATTCAAATATATTCCCCTACACAGTTTAACTTTACAGTTAAAATTAGAACATGTTTCGTAGCTGAGGGCAGCAAGAAGACAAAGCTACTGCACAATCATTTATCCATAAAGATTCGGTTGCATTCTGTTTACGATTGAACATCAAAAAGTTGCATTAACACATGATTAAGGGCGGTAGAAGCAAGCAGGCCATAAATACCGCTGGTTTTTCGACGTGCGCCGGGCAGATATGGTTGCCATGAACAAATGCATACGACAACACCGCCTTTCCTTATGATCGTTTCTCTGGTAGATTTGATCAAATTTGATTGAGAAAACTGGTATCTACCTCAGGTTCACGAGCTTGCAATATTGCTGATGCCCTGCCATACTCTAGCCGCTGCTTGCAGTCTTCATGCCGTCCTCATGCCTTCCTCGTGATGGAGCACTCCCTTGCAGAGCGATAATTCTGTTGTGCAACAGATGAGGTTATACCAAAGGCAGATTAACTGGGGTTTGGTTCACATTCTGTTGATTAAACTTCCATATTTATTCACTTCTGAGTAAAAGTCTTTATTATTGCAAACATGCCTCACAAATAGATCCGCTTCAAATGGAACGCTGTCCAGACAAAATGATCTGGACCTTTCCTGGACGCACAGCAAGTTGTCCTTCGCTTCGCCTAAAGGTCAACAGCACCAGTTTTACCACCGCAAACTGAGTAATTGATTCTTCGGAAAAAAGTTCGTCTACTTACGTATACTGTCACGTTCTTTACAAATCCACCCAAAACTGATTTCTTTAGAATTCCTGTTCCAAAATTCAATATTTTCTTCCTAAATTTCAAATCGTTCTGTTGCGAGTCGCTCCGTACTGCGTCACCGGATTCACAAAGCCCGTAAATCTTATTTCTGGCAGGCAAACTTCTGTAACAAAGGTATTTAAATGTTGACAATTAACTTCATTCTGATTGGTGCATGTGAATAAGATGTCAATCAAATATAACTTTGATTCCAACTTGGAAATTATCCCTCCAAGAAGAAAAGGTTTTGTAATGATGACAATTAAATGTCTTGTGATTGGCTGAATATATCAGTCAGGAAACGGCAAATATTGTTCCTGCCTCAGATTCGAAACTATCCGGAACATTAAAAAAATATACGTCAGGCAAAATGCTCCGACAGATGACAGCAGAGATCGGTCCATCCATCCATCAAACGCTGCGTGAAGCTAACTATGGACCACAGCCTCGGAATCAAGATTTCAGCACTTGAATAGACTGACATTGTAATGGCCTCTTAAATAGTATGTCCCAGCAGGAAGGGAACTTTGAATCTTAGACCTCGTTCACACTGAAGCATGCTATTATCAGCTTTATCTAGCCCAGGTTAAATTTCAACCAATCAAATGCATTCGATTTGTTGGATCGACCAATTAGAACGCAGCATTCAATAACCTGGCTTATTTTAAGCTGGTTTAACTTGCCAGTGTGAATGGGGTATTACTCTACAGAGTGTATGAGAAAGACTATCGGCCGAATTTTTTAATTTCTCTGGAACAAAAGGTCTGACATAAATGTGATAGCACGGCAGCAAGAAGGATCAGTGCAGCACGGCAGCCACGTCCCAATCTATTGTCTACACTGGTTGCAGCACCCGCACGCTCGAAAACTCTCAACTGGAGATCGGCCTTTACTTGAACGACTTTTGACTAATTGTTACGAAACGAAGGCGGAACTCGGAGAACACGATTCTTAGAACAACCTTCGTCTCCAAATAAATCCGGAATTATATTCGTTCTAAACATTAGAGATGTATGACATGAAACAGGAAAAATATTTAAGAAAGGATAAACTTATGGTAACTAAATAAGTTACAGATTGCTGATTTAAAACAAGGGGGTACTCCACCCATTGTGAGGTAAAGAATTGTTATCACGGAAAAGCTGAAATGTTGGTCGCAAAAAGTTTCGGACAAGCATCTGTCCTGCTTACAGAGACGTACGAACCGAGGGGGGGGGGCACTGGGGGCACGTGCCCCCAAGTTTTTGCACTTAAACAAAAGAGTGCCCTTTTCGTTTCAGGATGTGCCCCTTTAGCTTAATGATAAAAGTGCCCTTGAAATGTCGTGCCGCCCAAGTTTAAGATGCTTCCTGCGGCCCTGCCTGCTAAAACTTCTGGTTATTAATGTGACACTACTTAATGTCTTCCAATGAAAAAGTCTCCACTTACCTTCAAGAAATTCTCAATCCCTCGATTTGAAACAGAAGTTCTTCTTTTCGTATCTTACGTGAGCTCTTTAGTTTGGAATTCCCTTGCTCATCTTCTTTTGTCCAATCCTTTGGGATTTCCAAAATGCAAAAATGCTTCTTCTCTGCAACTTCTTCCAAGCCTCTCTTTCCGTTGTCTGCAAGTAGGAGCTAGGAAAAACTGCTCGTATTGATATATATGTTAAAAAAAACCTCAGTCCTCAATGGAGATCTTGCAAGGTTTATACAGGTTTGTTGTTCTGAAGCTTCTGAAGAACTCTCAGTACGCTGATACGACCTTTCTTGGTAACCACTGGAACTATTTCCGGTCTAATTATCACGCCCTTCAATGGAACATTCATTGCAAACATGCAACATCTTCATTTCACAGGATAGCTAGTACAGCCATACCCTATAATACCTGGAATGCATGTGGAATGACTTTGTAAAACATTTTGGAAAACTATAATCCCTTGCAGCAGAAAATGGTATTACGAACGATATCAAAATGGGCCTTAATTTGCGTTTGTTGTGGTTTTCAAGCAATGTGATTGGCCTGATTCGCAGAGACGTATCAATTACTCAGCCAATCAAGATTTGGGACTTCGGTCGAGATTTGAAGCAACTCCAAGTTTTTAAAAAGCAACAAAGCAACGGTTTTAAGGCAACAGGCAACAGTGCGATTTAAATATACGGACCAAAATCTGAGGAAAAATCTGAGGAAAAATCGCATGTTTGCTTTCCTTCGAATGTCGAACGAAAAATGGAACGCGGCTTAACTGTCAACTATTCTCTAATCAACAAATCAAACGCTAAGACAAGAAACATGGTCTAACATTATTAAGAAAGTAATGATTTGATTGGCTCCGNTCTATGTATTTAGTCTAGGATATCGAAATTATGCTGTATCTTCACTTCTACTAAATTAGTCAGTATTGTTTGAGTGATCTCTAGGGGGTGGCATTGTTTTATAGCTAAACAATTGAATTTTATCAAAAGCTGACATTAAACCATTAAATAAATGAATTTAACATTTCATAATAAGAAATGGTGGTCCTTTATAACATTAAAGAAATTTTTAGAACTTAAATATGAAAAATCTACGAAATTTCAATACTGGATCAAATTTTTAATTCCGTAATGCAAGGTTTTCTCAGAGCCCACTCATTTTGGAATCGTTATTAACTGAAATATTTCAAATACTTTATTGTCGTCTTCTTTAACTTTCTCTATCTGTGATGATGTTGAATCCGTTTTCAAGCGATGTTTGTCCCAAAACTGGTCCTAAATCAGAATTATGGACCAAAATGTGCTTTCTATAAATCAGGTTACATTTGCCCTGTTTTGGAACGTGGATTATAGCATAGAACAAGTAATCCTTAGCATCCCTTATACTTTCAGTCATGTCCGCTTTGGTCATTGGAAAAGTTTTGCAATTTTCCCAGCATGCTTTGCTTTCTGTGAAAAGGTTTACTCGAAACGGCCATGAAGCTAAAAACTGCCTTGATATAAGAAATTACGAATACAAAAATCGAATTGAAAAGTTGTAATATTAATATCACGAAATAATCTCTCTCAGCAAAACGAACACGCAATTTATAAATCATTTATATTTTAATATTCTTATGATATATTTTTCTATTTTCTATTCACATATTATTTTGTTGCAATCAGTCACTATACATAAACATAGACACAATACACAAATCTCCCATTAATTCAAAATAATCACTGAAACTAAGAAAAAAATGACGACCCAAACTTAAAAATACATTTTGATAGAATGCTTTTGAACAACTACAATGTTTTTGGAAAATTCTGGTAATATTGATATAGTTTGCGAAACATAAACAAATGTAACAAATGTAACAAATGCCCGGAGCAATGCGGACACCTTTATTTTTTATGAAATGTTCATTCAATTCTTATTCGACGTTACTACCTTAGCTGCGGGCGTAGTAATCTACCTTCAGGAGGAGCGCTGCAAGCCTAGCCAGCTTGCTCGCTCCTCCGTAGTAGTAGCTCACTACGCTCGCAGTTAAGGTAGCAGCAGCCTCGAACACAAATTAAGGAGGTAGTATACAATAAACATTTCATTGAAAATAAAGGCGTGCGCATTGCTCCATGCAAATGCCAAGATAAAAATGAGCAGCATTTTCAATTTTTGGCAGCTAAAAAGTTCATCTTTTTTCATACAATTCTGAATTAGATTTTTCGATTTTGATGTTATTGCTTCGATTATGGTCTTTCTTTTGGAAATGTGCATCAAAATGTAAGTTTTCATGAGAATAATTATAAGATTAAATGTTTGCTTGCTTGTACATTTTCTGCTCTGGAAATTCTCATTTTTAGCCAGACTTTAATTGACAGTCCAGGAGTTAGACAGTGAAGTTGCTTCCAATTTCTTGTAAGATCTGGCCAGGATATTAGTCTAATTAAATTTAGCTTCTATTACCTCATTCGCACTGAAGCAGTTAAACCAGCTTTATCTAGCCCAGGTTAAATTTTAACCAATCAAATGTCTTCGATTTGTTGGATCGACCAATTAGAATACAGCATGCAATAACCTGGTTTATTTTAAGCTCGTTTAACTTGCCAGTGTGAATGGGGTATATGATTCTACAGCTACATCTACATTTTTCTTCGAGCTATGTTTACAAAATACAAATATAAAAAAGCATAAACAAATTTTGAACTAATAAATTTGCGTTACCTTGATGAAACTTTTGCAAAAGTTTATTTATTCATACCATCTGTGTTTGATACACATCGACACAGCTTCACAGGAAGTGCGTGGCTCTGGCAAGCAGCAAGCAGCAATTTTGTAATTGCATGCATGAATCCTTCGTGAGTTAGAAGCCGAAGCCAAACGGATCCTAAAACAGAAGCAAACATCTTTATCTTCTTATTATTTGTTAAAAATTTACCGGGCTGTAAAAAAAAGCATTCGAGAAAATCTGTTACACAAAAGAAAGTAATCGATCAAAATCAGTTATTCAAACGTTTGTCCAGCAGCTAAATGACTAGGCTACATCGCTAACATCTTTTGCTATTTTTAGTGAGATCGCAAATTGGCGAAAATAAGGATTCAGCGAATATAGGCAGTTCTAAAATAGACTTACGACGTGATTCCTTGTATTCGTTCAATATTTTTAAGCTGATTTTTGTATTTTAATAACCATCCAATTTAATGAGCAATACTGAGACTTATGTAATGAGTCTAGTCCTAAAAGCAGTCAAAATTAATCAAAAACAGGTGATCGACTTTGATCAGCTGCAGTGCAACGACACAATGAGCAATGAACAATGACACAATGACACAACGACATCCTGGGAATATGCAACTCAGATTATTGGATGCATCAACAATCCTCTTGTGGTATTGGAAGTTTGCTTACTTCAGAAATCGGAAATTTGTTCCTTTATTGAGAATTGCTTGCATGCATCGGGAATTTCGATCTGATATCCTTATTCCTAAGCTAATACGAAACGTATTCGTTATTAAGCCTATAATAACTGTTTCTGAGGGCAATATTAGAAAATATTAACCCGATAGTTGTATAATAGTCCTGTAAATTTGTAGTTTAGTTAATCCAGCCTACGTAACTTGGGCCGGTAAGGGAGGAGGTAGTTGGATTATATTATTATTATTATCATTATTATTACTACTAAAGTTTGTGTCACATAAGGCGTCAGGTGAAAAATTCCGCGAAAAAAATCCAGCAGTTTTGCATCAGTAATTTTGCGTTATCACAAAACTTCTATATCTAATGTCAGAGAAGCTTTGGGTATCCAAGATAAGAGTAAAGCACTTCATTTTACCTGGTCTGATGTTTTATTTGATGCAGTATTGCTTCCAAATCCATTGGATCCGCTCGTTGATGTTTGGTTATCAAACATTCCAAACATGTCTGTGTTCGCTTGGTTTGAGGTAGGCTTCTTTATTTTTGACGTATCGACGGTTGAATACAGCGGCTCTTGGGCTGATGGCGTGTTGCCCAAGCCAAAAGAACCACCGAGGTCAGCAAATGGATCTCTAGCGGGCTGTGGGGCAGGCGGGGACATCGTTGTATTCTGCATTCCAACACCTATAAGAAATCAGTAGGGTAAAAATGAGAAAAACAGCTTTTCTGATAGGCATATTTCAGAACACTTTAAAAAACAACTGGTTTAGATTCACGTTTCGACTTCAGGTAGTTATCAGATATTCTATCTCATATTTCAGAACACTTTAAAAAACAACTAGGTTTAGATTCACGTTTCGACTTCAGGTAGTTATCAGATATTCTATCTGACGAAAATGCTTAGTTATGGTTATCATGATTTCGGTTTTCAAGCAAGCTTCGAACCTTGTACCACCAGAAGACTTATCAATGAGATTTTAGTTCATTAAAATTTCGAAAAAAAGATTCGGCTATAAAATACTCGGGCTAAGTTTTCTCCCAAAATTCACTGAAAATTTTCCTTCCTGAGCAATTGCAAACAACAGAAAGTGTAGTGTAGGCGGCTCGAGATATCTTCGCAGGGAGGTGGGGGGCACAGTCTTTTGAAATTTTGATTACACAATAAACTTATAGATGTAGCTGCCATCTTTCTTCCTGACTTTCCCTGCAAAAAATTTACTGTTAGAGCATGGTTGTGATAGGTATGAAAGGGCTAACGCCAAATAGATATAGCAAAAACTGCCTGTCATAGATATGTGTCTACCACAATGATGCTTCTTCCTACCTTGCATTTGAAACGATGCCTGATGCGTCTGGCTGTACGGCTTTGGTATCGGTGGTACGTACTGTTGTTGCATCTGCGGCGTAACTTGGAAACCAGCACCTGGTGAAACTAAATCTGGACGGGAAGGAATGGGTGGTATATCTGGTCTTGATGGGATCGGTGGCATATTAGGACGCGGAGAAAACCCAGCGTTATATTGCATCGTGGACTGATTGAATGGATTGTTTTGCACAAAGCCAGCAGCTGGTCCACTTTGATATGATTGCTGTTGGAATCCGGCCGGCGAATATTGTTGCTGAGGTCCCTGACCCGAAAGAAGTGAAGGACCGGGGCTGATAACACGCGGGGAATCGGCCCGTGCGGTCGGTGTTGGTTTCGCTTTTGCAGGAAACTGAGGCACGTTGCCCCCTTGTGCGGTCGGCAGAGTTCCTCGTATATCGCTGATATCACCAGTGAGGGCGGCAAATGGATCTGATTTTCCGGTCTTCGGTTCCGAAGTCCTCTCGGGTATGAGTTCAACACTTGGGACTTGATCAATTGATGAAAACAGTGTGTTTTCGTTACCGGTTGGCGACAACGTTTGAAACTGAGCAGGGCCTCCCAGGTTTGCCCCAAACGACGTTGACCAGTCAGAATTAGCTGGTTGTGATGTTGGTTGCGTCGGTTGTATGCTGCTAAACAGATCGCCTGCTTCGGAGACGAAAGGCTGATTAGTAGGCACTCTCGTATCTTGTTGTGGTGATGAGAAAGCATCGTTGTTATCAAAGAAGCCAAACTCCATCGATTTGCTTTTCTGTATGGGTGGATTACTTGACTGAGGAGCAAAACTGTCGGAAGCACCAAATGGGTTGTTTTCCTGGATGAGGTTAGGATCTGAAGTGGAACTCTTCATGCCAGATGATGCTCCACCGAAGAAAGGATCATCTGAAAATATGCTCTTGTCTGGCTGTTGCGGTGGATTCGTGTCTATGTCAAAGTCACCAAGTTCTTTCAAGAGTTGACGTGTGTCTGATCGCTTCATGTCCTGAAAACATTAGAAAATGGATGTAATTAGGCAAGGACGTAGGAATAACTTGAAGGCGAAGAGACACACACGGGCCGTAAGTCTCCCTTTGCAATCCCTATACTGTGTGATTTCCCCATTCCTTTAACATACGATAACGCCTGTTTAAGGGAAATGAAAGGTTGCTTGTTTGCACAAAGTTGGAGGGAGAGTATTTGCACTCGCGTCGTTATCAATGCTAATTGAACACAAGCAGTCAACAATCTTCACGAGGAAACCAGGGGAGGTTCATTCTGGGCGGAGAGAAAGGTGTGGCCAACCTTTGAAAATACTGTTTTTTGTTTAAAACAACGAGAAAATAAGAGTTACTCTCCGGTGCCAAATTGATATCCCCCCGTTTATCGATTAAGAACACCCCTTCTATTTGGCACCGGAAAGTACAGTTGAAAAGATAGCTTCCCTAAATTTTGCTTAAATTTTCCACCCATGAATGAAACATAAACCATACTTCCTGAGAGAAATGTGTTGAAATGCGAATANTTCTATTCCCGCAATTTTTGAGAAATATGATTGCTTCTTTTAAAATGCTCAAATTTCCCAGTAATTGTGATTATTTCTGGAAGTGAGTTGGTTGAAACGATACTCAAACACTTAAACCATCGGGATATGAGGAAAACGAAAAATCGATAAATTTGTGTCTGAAGGGTTACAGTAACCTTAACATACGATAACGCCTGTTTAAGGGAAATGAAAGGTTGCTTGTTTGCACAAAGTTGGGGGGAGAGTATTTGCACTCGCATCGCTATCAATGCTAATTGAACACAAGCAGTCAACAATCTTCACGAGGAAACCAGGGGAGGTTCATTCTGGGCGGAGAGAAAGGTGTGGCCAACCTTTGAAAATACTGTTTTTGTTTAAAACAACGAGAAAATAAGAGTTACTCTCCGGTGCCAAATTGATATCCCCCCGTTTATCGATTAAGAACACCCCTTCTATTTGGCACCGGAAAGTACAGTTGAAAAAATAGCTTCCCTGAATTTTGTTTAAATTTTCCACCCATGAATGAAACATAAACCATACTTCCTGAGAGAAATGTGTTGAAATGCGAATACAGAATTTGTACATTTTGAGTATGGAGGTTTCTTTTAAATTGAGCATAAAATTACCTTTTGGATAAAATCTAATTCTTCATTAACATCAGCCCAGTCCAATAAGTTACCTCGATCATCTGCAGCCTCTTCTTGAGATCCATTCTACAAAAAAAATTAGTTTGACATAAGAATAATAATACAGGGTCATTCTAAATAACAGTATATGGGAAGGAGTCAAACAAATTCAAGATGGACGAAATGTTGTCAACAAACCATAGCTAATTTGGTGTCGAAAAAACAAACTCAAAAGTGACAATTCATTTCCCTAACATCTTTTACACCGTTCTCGGGAAAATTTTTTCTGGAGAGCTTAAGAGAACTAAAAATATGGATAAAACATTCTGGTATTCCCCAGAATCTAAAAATTCCCCCCAAAACAAGATGGCGTCATGTTGTCAGTGTATTTGTGACGTAGTGCAGTCTGAACGAATAGACTTGATATAAGTTTCTGAATATAAACAAACCTGATCAGCTGCATCAAACAATGGTTGGGAGTTTGGTACCTAGTAGACAAAATATGCTCACAGTAATGGGAATCGACACTGATAAAACATGCGAGTTTAAAATAGAATAGATCATACGACATATAATTGGACCTCGCTTTCAAAACGCCATCTCATAGGATGGATAAAAATAGATGTGGCGAAAGACCAATTTAACAGTGTCGATTCCCTTTAACACCAATAAGTTTCGGTTAAATATTTCCTGAGGCATACAAGTTTTTCTTTGCATCATGTAACAAATATAATATTTGGTTAGGCAATGGGCTTCTAATGTGACTTTTCTTCAAAATGTAAAACTCGAANGGAGTTTGGTACCTAGTAGACAAAATATGCTCACAGTAATGGGAATCGACACTGATGAAACATGCGAGTTTAAAATAGAATAGACCATACGACATATAATTGGACCTCGCTTTCAAAACGCCATCTCATAGGATGGATAAAAATAGATGTGGCGAAAGACCAATTTAACAGTGTCGATTCCCTTTAACACCAATAAGTTTCGGTTAAATATTTCCTGAGGCATACAAGTTTTTCTTTTGCATCATGTAACAAATATAATATTTGGTTAGGCAATGGGCTTCTAATGTGACATTTCTTCAAAATGCAAAACTCGAAGAATCTAGAATATTTCCAATAAAACCCAAGGGTCAGAGACTTAAATTCTAAAAGTTGAAATGGTCAACTGAATACATACAATTGAACACGAAGTCAAGTTGAAATAGTTGAATACATACCGCATACGGATTGCTATCCTCGTCATTTGTCTTTTCAAATAATTGGAATTTTGATGGTACCTTGAAAAAACCGTAAATAAAAACGCTGTAATGATTTGTTCGACTATACCAGAACAATGAACATCAAGGGGTTATTGCCTTGTCTGCTCTAACAAAAGTTTAAATACAAAGAAATTAAAATGGCCCACAGGAAAACGAGGCTGGAGAAACAAATAGTGGTCTTCAAAACACGCAACATATCAAATGATAAACAGCAAGAAATGAAGAGAAGGAAAAACCATCTAAGGGGTCTGATCTTTCGCGATACCAAAATTTTTGTTCAGTAAATTAGTCAATACTACATATTTTTTATATTTTGGTAATTTCAGTATTACATTTCTTTTGTCACTTGTTAATAGTGGAAATACGACAAAAGCATGAACTAGTAAATCAATCGCCTAGAAAATCTACCTACCAAGATTGTTCTCATAATAACTTTCATATTGTCACACTCGAGTTCTCAACTCAAAATTTCCTAAAATACCTAAGAATCAGTCACAAACGTAGCATGGTACAGGCTTCAAAAAGCGAAATTTCCACAACTTACCGAATAAGGATTTTCACCCTGTTCCTCTTCCGTTTCCTCCACACCTACCGGAGCAAATCACGGACATTAATGTTTATAAGAAAATCCGTTCTGGTTCAGACTTGATGGTTCTTGCTTGATGTTCCGGCATGGTTATGCCTTGATGTAAACGATGCTATCCTATATCTTTCAGATAGCACCGTTAAATAAAATTGAAAAAGAAAGGGCTGAGAAACCATACTGGACTGCTTGCTTCCTCAAAATCAAAACCAGACGAAAGCAATCCGGTTACAATTAAAAATTGCTCTGCTCTTTCTTGTTTATTTTACTTTTGCATACTTTTCACACTTTGTTCTTCCTTTAATTTTCTGTGTTCCTCTCGGCTCTGCGTTTTTGTACTCTTTATGTGTATATGAAGATTGAACAAATAGGGGCTTGCAGTTCACGAAGGTCTCTTGTATTCAAGCTGACTTGAATAATGTGCCAGATACAGAAACCGTGCTTTCGAACTGTTTTTCTATAGTAACACGCAGTGAACACCCGCGTATAGGAACCTACAATTTTGCAAGTCAGCCTGGGTCCTTATACAATGAATTCTACAATAGGTTCTTATAAAATGTGCGTTTAATTTGAAAATTTCAGCCTGTAGGTTCTTATACCTCATTCACACCGAAGCAGTTAAACCAGCTTTGTCTAACCCAGGTTAAATTTTAACCAATCAAATGCCTTCGATTTGTTGGATCGACCAATTAGAACGCAGCATTCGATAACCTGGTTTATTTTAAGCTCGTTTAACTGGCCAGTGTGAATGGGGTATTAATCTACGTTCTTATATGCGAGTGTTTACTGTATGTAGTAACTACTCAAGCCCCTTTTGTTTTCCTGCATGCTTTGACTTGAACAATATTACTGGCGCAAGATTTACCACAGGGAAACAAGGGACTCTGGCAATAAGTCCAGTAACGCAGTAGTATGATTATAAATAACAATGCATAGATATCATACCTCTTTCGACCGCTGCATCATTCGAGGCATTCGTTTCTGCTTCATTGCCAGGCGGNCTTATAAAATGAATTATAAAATAGGTTCTTTTAAAATGGGGGTCTAATTCGAAAATTTCAGCCTGTAGGTTCTTAATCCACTACGTTCTGACATGCAGGTGTTGACTGTAGTGTAGTAATTACCCAAACCCCTTATGTTTTCCTGCGTGCTTTGACTTGAACAATATTACTGGCGCAAGATTTACCACAGGGAAACAAGGGACTCTGGCAATAAGTCCAGTAACGCAGTAGTATGATTATAAATAACATTGCATAGATATCATACCTCTTTCGACCGCTGCATCATTCGAGGCACTCGTTTCTGCTTCATTGCCAGGCGGGTTCTTTCCTTTCTCACGTTCATATTTGTGTTTCAAGTAAACTGCATGGAAAAGCTCTTTGAGGCTTGCAGTCACATTTCCAGCCTGGAAAAGAACAGAGCAAATCATTCCTGCTTATTTTGTAGGAGAAGGACCCAGAAGAAGGTTTATCATCAGACAGCAAGAGCTGCGCAATTTGATATGCGGATTTCTTAGATCCATGGTTTTTCCTTAGATCAAAGGACTTGCTCGTTCCTTCGATCTGCGGAAATTCAACCAATCGACGGAATGAAATTGGGAAAATGCCTATTGAGTAAAACCCCCTTTCAGGAGGGGGGGGGGCGGAGTGGACTTCGAATAAATTGCCCTTGCACTCAAAGATTCTTGGGAGAAACAATTTTCCTTCCATCATGTGAACAACTCGCATACGTCTTGTCAAAGCTTCAAGGATACACATACAAAATACATGCAGCAATAATGGATGTATACATATAAATACTCACATTTTTCTCCGTTCTAAATGCAAACAAATGATATCCTTCAGGTAGACTGACGATGTACCCAAATGTCCGTCGATCATCCTTATCGTGGCTGATGTATGAAACTTTGTGCACCAGATGCGCATGCTCCAATTTCTTAAACGAAAAGAATCAAACTATGACATGATTATCTCTTAACCAAGCGACAAAAACATAGGCATCAAATCTTTAAAAAAATTGCACGAATGCTTATTGCATCTTTCGTTTGATTTAATAGCTTAAAAACAACTTCAAGTATTTTGCTATAATTCTTTATTGGCAATCTTCGATATCTTGATTATTTTCACAATGACAGCGTTTTTTTATTACAAGAATTCATCAAAAGTGTTGAAAAAAATAAAATCATCGTAAATAATGCTAAATTTATAGAGGAACAACGGTATTATCTTCAAGGAAAGCTACAGCTTATAAAGGTCAATAAGAAGAAATGATTATAAAATCCCTCTTTTCCATCAAAATCCTTACAAAATTTTTAATATGGAGACAGAAACTTTGCATATCATAAAAGAATTGAATAGTGCTCATTGAATTGGATAGTTATATGAGAGAAAATAAAAATATCAGAACAAAAATTTGAACGAATAAAAGGAATCACGTCATAAGTCTACTTCTTGTGCAGAAACTATTGGTCTTTCTGAAACTAAAATCTATGGCCCAATGCTGTGATTTTAAGCCGTCATTTTAAGACATTTCACTGGTAGGAGTGAACTGTTATTACAGCCAAAGAAACTTGATCATTAAATGCAACTGATATGACAAAACAGAAATTCTAAAGATTAGAAGCAAAGTCTTTTCTATTTTTCATGAGCTCAAACTTTTGATTCAACTGATAGCATTTGATTTTCAAAAGTAAACAAGTATGAAAGGTGAGTGGAAGGTCATGTCATGGTGACCTTCCTGTATTACAGGAAAGTAGATAACAGCATAATTTCATTGAGGTACCCCCCTGGAACAAACTGAAATCTGCCCTGTGTATTTTGTGACATCAGAAGCCGCCTTGGTCATCTATTGGTATATGGAAAATGAAATTACTGGTGATAACTTTGAAAAAGGTTTGATCACAAATCCCACAAAAACTTTTATTTTTGAATTTCCTATATTTTCTTTTGAGGCACTATTCTTAATTCAGTGGATTCTATATTAATTTCATGCCAAATCAACTTGGTAGATTATGTAAGATCATGCCCTTTTATAGTACAAAATTCAATTCATAAGTAGACCAATTCTGAAGGCTTACCATTGCTCATTACATTGAACACAAAATTTTAGAGGAACAAATTTCGGACGAAATTACTGCTTTCTTTGGTTGTTTTATGATAAAATGTTATAATTTTACCGATTGTGTTTTTTTTTAATTTTCAAAGGAATCCTTGTCAACTCAGAGGCTCTACTCACAAAATAATAGACAGTTTAAAACTAGAGTGCTTGTATACTGCAATGCAAAAATTGTGGCTCAAAAAAGTATTTTGATAAAGATTTGATAAAGGTTTTGAACTTATGTTTCCCTAAAATTTGAAAGGTAAAAAACAATATTCAACAGACGATTGTGCTAAAGATGGATTCAGGTATTTTTACTACAATCCTCTGCGTCTCAATATTTGATTGGATGATTCACAATGTGATGCAAAGGATTACGGTAAAAAATGCTTTGATGCCATCATTAGCGCAACCGTCAATTGAAGGCCCAAATAAAGCCTACTTACCCTTGTTTTTTCATCAATGATCCTAATTCCTTTCAGTGAGATGTTCAGGAAGATCCTTTGCTTGTGTATTTTATTTTCTTTGTTCAATTGCTTTGCTTGCAGCTGAAAGGATACAACAGGCGGAGCAATGAAATAAATTTAGAAATAAAATACCTTTGAATGAAGTTATGAAGTGTTTAAATATTTAATCCAGAAAAATATTAACCACATCTTATCTCTTTTAGGAACACAAAGCATTTCTCAACAGATAAAATGTTGATGAATATATTGCGTTCTTCAAAAATAATCATAAAGATTGCATATGTGCAAATCATTCACATAAACATAGGGTGCATGCCTGTGCATTTGAGCACTATTGCGAATGTCCTATTGAAAATCAAGCCTCAAGTTCTCATCAAGCTTGGTAATTGCTGTCTTTTACCAGTCCACATTTTGCAAGATACAAACAAGAAGATATTAGGAACTGCCTGGAGGATGAAAAGAAATCTAGGTATGAGGAAGGCTTGACCAATCACTAAAAAGTTTTTTTTTTTTTTTATATTCAATTTAAAATTTTACAAAACAAACTACTTACTACACTACTTACAAACTACTTTACTACACTACAAGGGCGATACCAGGGAGAGCAGGAGACCATGATTACTCCGCGGTCATTAAAAGAACATCTAACTAAACTAAAATTAAATATACAGTTACGAAAAAATACATATAAACGATTTTTACTGATGAATACTACAGTTGGTTTCACTTTGAATGCTAGGCTAACTTTGGGCTAACCCTGGCTAAGATGATCTGAGGATTCAATTTAGGATTGGATGAAAATTTTGTGCCCTATGTGCCTTACATCCAATGTGAAACAAACGTACTAGCAAATGAAAAAGAGTAAGGGACTTAGCAACGATGTGGTGTGAAACAAAAGTTTAGAATTATCTTAGTCAAACCGACCAGTTTTATGAATGAAATTTAGAGTCAGTTCGAGAACATGTTTATTAATGTCACTAGAAAGGTCTTTATCGCCATACAATAAAAGTTGTATCAGGATGTTGTTTGAAAGGCTGTTGATTTGAACAAATGGCCGTAATACTACTGAAATGCCAGCGAGAAGATCTCGTCTTTGGATGTCAAAAGAAGGGCAAAGCAGCAAAAAGTGCTCCGTATCCTCAATACCGTCATGCGTAGGGCACATTGGGTTTATGGTGTCCTTAAAATTGTGCTTAAATTTGTGAAAATTTAATCTACTAAGGCTAAAAAGTTAAGGACAGTCACAACAGTTGGCAAACTTGATTCTGCTTGTTACCTTGAGTTTGCCAATTGCTTCAGCACAAATTGCATCACCTCTTGGTCCTTCCACTTTCGATTGACCAAACAGCTACGATTGCAAAGTAAAATTAGAGTGAAATTAATTTTAAAATTATTCAGAAATATAATAAAATAGCTGAGAATTTAAAAAATATTGTGAAGTTGTTAATGTTTTGTGCTTCACTTCTTCAGAAAAAAAGTAGTTGTAGAGGGTGAAAACTCTATTATTGTTCCTAGCACTGAAAGAGGATTTATACATGACAACTAGAAGGGTTCTTCAATTATGCGATGGGGTATATATTTATAAAAATATGAACTGTGTTGTGAATGTGGGCATGTACACCAAATCAAATAGATAATGTATTTAGAAGTCTTTTCACAACTCAAGAAGATGGATTGACAAATTTTGGAAATCAGTATAGTTCCTGATCTATACCTTGCATTTGAACATAACACCTTCACCGATGAATTTGTCCATTGTGTAAACTGGATCCTCCACTTGCTCCTTTCCTCCTATCAAAATTGATAACACAGAGGTGCATACAAGAAAATAAAAGAACGAAGGCAAACCTAGCCTAATAAACATGGGGGTGGGGGTACTCCACTATCTGGTCATACAGGGATGGCACCCATTTTGGGGTAGTTTTTGGCTAGAAAATTCTGGGGATAAGCTGCCTGACAATTGATCCTCATATGAATTATAGATAGACTTTTAATCACCTGTCCATATAGACAAACAATTGGTCTGTGAACTATCGTCACACAAATAAATAAACAGAGAAAATTAGGTGACTTGTACAATGAAAATGTTATCCGTCCTATTTTCACACCGGACAACTTGCACATCTTAAATGACTTGTCAATCCAGACAACTTTTTCATCGTCTAGTAGTGTATGTATCAATCTGGCAGGGATAGTGTTAAAGGTTAAATTGACCTTATTTCCATGATAATGGTTCCTGTAGAGGTGGTTGCATAAACGGAAAAACAAAAATATAGACTTTAACATGCTTTTTGATAAAACACAATTTAGTAAGGTTGAATCATGAGTGTGAGAGAAGATAGGAGTCAGTGGCGTGGTGGCCGGGGGGCAGGTGCCCCCCCAGCGACGTGAAAAGATGGGGGCGCTGAAGGCGCCCAACGTTTTAAGAGGGTGCCAAAATCCCGAACATAAAGCTTGGTTCAAACTAAAGTGAAATAGCGTTAGAATGCACTGGAAATATGAGGAAAAAAGCGTCGAACTTATTTTGTCTCAATTTGAGATGTTATAGGCACCTTTGAAGATGTTTGGATAGAATAACTCTTTAAAAATGTAAAGTAATTACATTTGGAAGCAATAACTCACTTAAAAAGCGTTTAAAATGTGCATAGAGAGTGTGCTCACTATCCCAATTCTAGCGCGTTTTTACTCTAGTGTGAACCAAGCTTAAAGTGAGTGACCTGAGCTATAAGGCGCCCGTCTATAAATAGGATAAAGAAAAACCAAAACACGCCATTGTTTTCTTTGGCTTTGCTTTCTTTGCCCACTTGCTGGATTAGCAAATACAATAGGCTATTTATAAACCTATGAGATCTCATCTTTTAACTCAGGTTATCCCCTTTAAGCTCAAGGAAAAATATCTTGGAATATCTTCCACAACTGATTTTCTTTTAAATTGAAATCAAACTTGCCCATCGAATGTGGGAAAATAGAATAGAAGGTGCTGTTGTGGGCTTCAGTCTTCAGGAAGGGGGTTTAGGACTTTGATATCATTTGTACATTCCTTGCCTCACTGCAACGACATAAGTGTATCAATCGCGTTCTTGAAGCCTAAAATTTCACTTTGAAGTTTCATTCTCTTAGGATTTAGAATCGCTAAATCTACTTTCGCGGGCCCGGAGCCCCAGTGAATATCAATTTTCACCAACTGTGCAAAAGAGAAAGAAAGGCAATCAGTCATGCAATTTTCATTAGTTTACTTAAATAACAAGGCATTTCTTCGAGATTTTGATACTCTAATTGCAAAATTTTCCAGAGAAGCCTCTCGATATCGCGTTCTTTTTTCTCAGTTAAAAGGTGAAATTTTCACAAGAGGGGCTTTTTCCAACGATGTAAAGGGCGTGGTCTCAAAAAATTTTGCTCGCTCCGCTTGCACTAAGATTTAGCCCCTCCCTAAACTGTATGATATTTGTTCAAATGGGGCTGCCAAGGAATTGTCATCATTTGGTTTCAACATATTGTCTGAAGAAAGAATTCTCTTTCAAAAGTCTGGATATGTGTACAACAGACAATTGTCACAGCTTTCTGGGGGGCGCCAAAAATTGGTTGTGCCCCCCAGCCAATTTGGAGCCACCACGCCACTGATAGGAGTTCTCAGTAAAACAACACATATACCTCATCTCCCTAGTGTGAAAAGGACTATCAATAAATTGGTGTGAAAGCAGTTTGACACACATCAAGACAAAAGACAGTGGTGAAGCCACATGGGGATTAGTGGAAGGAGTCCCCCCATTTTTCTCAAAAAGCCCAGTTCTCCAATTGACAAAGATGGCATTTCCTGGGGGCCAAGAGGGCGTTTCCTCAAGGTACAAGGGGTGTCTTCCGAGTAAGAAAGGGTGTGGTCACAAAAAGTCCTCCCCAGTTTTTAGCAGCGGCGCAGACAAAAGACTTTTCCATCATTGATACAGCACCAATACCACCTCCAGCTGTTTCGGAAATGTGACGTAAAAGTATCAATCTCCCAGAATATTTCCAGGCCTGCTCTTCTGTTGTTCAACATTCATGCAATTGCATTGAATGGGGAACTTATTTAGCTGGCCTCTGCTTTTCGATCCTTGGAGATCTAAATAATGTTGATACTCTGCATGTGGTATCCATCATCTAAAGTCGAAGTAAATATCCTAATTGCATCGACAAAGAAAGGTCAACAAAGGACAACACAACGATTTGCAATCGATTGTTGTGCGTTTGACTTTGCAGAACAAAGTCCAGGCCTATTTTGAGGCTCTCCCTGTAGCCGATCAAGTTGACCAAAACCTGTTATACCTTTCAAAGTCTTTTGCTTGCCCATGTTGATTTAGCAAACCAATATGTTGCAGAGATCAATGTCAGCTTTAGCAGTGAGTGACAAATTGCAGGCCTTCTTCAGCTTTGATTTCAGTGAAGACGGAACTACTTCCGTGCTTACAAGTTATAAGTGTATGTCATATTCTTCAGGTAGTTTGAGACTAGATTTACCGCTCGTTTCCAGACCTCCTCGGCAAAAACATATTTCCCGCCATTTCTGTCACTATTCTATCCATTGTCCTCCATTTGTTTTCATTGATTTCTCGGATATCTTTCTTTATTTTGTTCTCAAATTCTGGAATAAACAGGGCAGATTCTTGTCTGCATTGCCATCTTGCATAAAAAAGAACAAATTACTGCATGGCTTCAGACCAATTTGAAGAAAAATACACTCATTTTTTATAAGAAACCACTTTATAAGAAACTCTAGTAGCTTCTTCCAGAAAATTAAGAAACTCTACTAGAAGCCGATCAGAGGTCATTTCATGGTTAAGAAACATTTTCAACTTTTGGTTAGGAGTTGCAAAGTGTTTTGAACAAAAAATGCTTTACTAACCCAACCACTACTAGCAAGTATAAATTTGTGTTTATGGTTTGTTTCTTCCTTGTAATTCCCTGGGCCCAAAGGCTATATTACCCTATAGCGGCGGAGGGAGTGGGGAATCAAGACCACAAAAGGCGACGAGCAGATCAAAGGAAGGACAGTGATTTCCCTTCTTCTCTTTGAGTGTAGGGTACGAAATTACGATTCTGTGCTAGGATATCTAGATGAGAAGAAAAGGATTTTTTCTAGGGACGGACTCATCTGATCAGATAATCTTTGGTTTTTGGTTAATTGTCTCATTTGTTAATTGTCTCATTGGTTTTTGGTTAATTGTCTCATGTCTATAAGCGTTGCAAGCGCCCCTAAAAAGCAAGATCGACAGAGACTCTAACAGAGACAGGGGTGTGAACTAAATAGGGGTGACTGTGAAAAAAACAAATTTTGTATATCTTCTGGAAAGTTTGTACGTTGGAAATTTAGTTTGTACACCACAAGAAAATTACGTCTGTACAACAGGAAATAGAAATGACTGAACTTTGTCTGGCACTTATGGGATTCCGTAAAAGGGAGACAATTTGTGTGTGTTTCTAAAATAATACAATTTATCCACAAAGTGCCAATCTTTCGAGATCAAGGTTATTTCTCCTTTTCAAAAATTGATTNGTCTATAAGCGTTGCAAGCGCCCCTAAAAAGCAAGATCGACAGAGACTCTAACAGAGACAGGGGTGTGAACTAAATAGGGGTGACTGTGAAAAAAACAAATTTTGTATATCTTCTGGAAAGTTTGTACGTTGGAAATTTAGTTTGTACACCACAAGAAAATTACGTCTGTACAACAGGAAATAGAAATGACTGAACTTTGTCTGGCACTTATGGGATTCCGTAAAAGGGAGACAATTTGTGTGTGTTTCTAAAATAATACAATTTATCCACAAAGTGCCAATCTTTCGAGATCAAGGTTATTTCTCCTTTTCAAAAATTGATTCTTCAGTACCATGACTTTTTTACAGTGATCATGAGCTCCAACTGCGATGTCCCATTGTCACGTGGATGACACAAATAAATGAAATGCATTTAAAATCTTCCAAAATCAAAATAAATTCTTTTGCAAATAAGGCAGCTAGCCAATGCGCAAAAGCCCACATTTACATTGAATTTAAAAATAAGGCCCTTCTGTTTCATGGTTGAAGGAATTGACTGCACAACTCACTGTCACAGCATTGCAGCTAAGTTAAATTGATACTGCATGTAATTCAATTTCATTCTCTGTGACGAATAGTATGATTGGTTGGGAAAACTTTGCAAATTATTTCTAAAGCTAGCAGAAAACTGTGAAAAGATCAAAACGCTCCAAGAATTTTCTCCATGAGATTCTTGAAACCAATGGCAACGGCATGGGAACGAGGCAAAATGGCCTATGCACAGACAGGCTCTTCCTTTCTTCCTAGTCTCTTGATTTGATGGTGGTTGCCCTCATGTGTGTGATGCCTTTTAGTCGAAAATGTCCATAGACTCAGTAGTGGTAAGTGAAGTTTTCCCACATTTTTATCTGTTATTTGAGGACATTCTTCTTGGCACACCTGATAGAAATTTTTAGAAACGTTACAAATTTTGCACGGTGGGCCCCCTCCTGACTCCTGGACAACAATCAATACCATTATGCAAAATACTCATATTTTAGATACAAAAGAGATTGTGATTCACACATTCGTTGATATTGGTTGACCAAAATTTTGTAGCATTCTAAGACAAGTAAAATGAATAGACAGAGTGATAATTATATTTGATTAGCAGACCCTCCAGAGAGGTAGAGTAATGTAAAAATGAATCTCCAATATAGGTGGAAAATGTAGAGGAGGTTCACCTTGCCTCGACCACTTTCCATTAAACAAAGATTTGCCGCTAAGTACAATTTTTTTTGGAGAGAAATTCACCTTTAGCAAGCTCCTCGACTCATGCTACAAGCACCACAGTGAGATCTGCATCATCCGTTTACTAGTTGTCATGTTGGAACCCCACAAACAAGGAGAGGTCTGGGATGCCTAACTTAGGCCATATCGCCCAAGAATTACCACCCCAGAAATAATACTTTTCATACATTAAAAACTTTCCAAGCCCCTTGTTAATTCACCAAAATATTTTTCGTTTCCCCAGAAGTAACATTACAAATTCTAATGTCATCAAAAATGATTTATAAATAATGTTAATTTCACTCCTGCTTTGAACCCTCTCATCCTTGACCTCAATCATCTCTAACCACATAATGCCTCAATAGCCTAGAGAACTCACAGAGTTTCACAGGTGGACTTATGGGGCCCAATGAAGTCAGTTGTGGTGCTCTTCAAAAAACAATCCATTGGTGGTTGAGGCAGGGCGGACAAAGATAAACAATTCTGCTTTTGCACTGCAAATTCCTTTTAGACCAAATTGATTTAGGTTTGTTCTACTCATTTCAAGTCATGTGGCCATACTCTTGAGAAGTTTAGTATTATTGTAATTTTTGCAATTTATGAAATATGTTAAAGATATCAAAAGATGTTTCATCAAGGAATTGATCACTTAGCCTGAATTGGGTGTAAACAAACCCTAGTTGATTAAGTCTATTTGGCTTGTTATTTGATGTTGGGTTTCCTTGTTGCAGAAATTCAGGCATTCTGATTTGGTTCTTTGAGAGAGAGATTTTTTGATTTGGCGAAAAGCAAAATTTGGGTATCATCTGTTTTGATAATATTTGTAATGTTTCTAAATCTCTACAAATATATTACAGTGTGCTGCATTATAACACAATCATTGTTTAATTTACATTCGAATCATGAAACAATGAATAGCTTTACATAACAAACTTCCCAGTCAACAAACTAGTAAACAAACTAAATATCTGATTCCTTCAATGGAAAATTTTTTAAAATCTCTCTGCTTGACAAACTCCCAATGCAACTAAACTACAGGCCTTCCACACATTAACCATGTTTTCCTGCCTAAGAATTCTCAAGAATTCTTGAGAATTCTTCCGAATTTATCAGTTTCTTAATAATTCTTGTTTAAAAAAATTTCCATTCGTTCATATGATACAAGAATTTTTATCAGAATGTACAGAATTCTTGAAAAATTCTTAAGAATTCTTAAGAATTCTTGAGAATTCTTGTCATGTTAATGTGTGCGAGACCTGTGCTGTAACTCGTTCTAGCTCCCTTTAGAGTTTGTTTTTCCTGAGTTCAATCTCATCAAATCAAGAAATTGTTTCAAATACTTTGAATTACTGTCCCAGGGAAGGGTCGCTCAACTCAAAAGCATATGAAGTGGCAAACTAACTAATTTGGGCTGTTTTTTTTGTTAAAAGTGATGAACTGTTAAATCTTGGTTGGATAAGCAATTTGCATGCATTTGGTAATTGATGGCCCATGCTCNAGCTCCCTTTAGAGTTTGTTTTTCCTGAGTTCAATCTCATCAAATCAAGAAATTGTTTCAAATACTTTGAATTACTGTCCCAGGGAAGGGTCGCTCAACTCAAAAGCATATGAAGTGGCAAACTAACTAATTTGGGCTGTTTTTTTTGTTAAAAGTGATGAACTGTTAAATCTTGGTTGGATAAGCAATTTGCATGCATTTGGTAATTGATGGCCCATGCTCTAATTTTAAAGTGTATCATACATACGATACATACATATGTTTCATGCAGTACAGGCCTTGCACACATTAACACAACAAGAATTCTCAAGAATTCTTAAGAATATTCAAGAAATCCTCATATGTTGATAAGAATTCTTAAGTCATATGAAAGACTGTACATTGTTTTAAGAAACTTATAGGCAGGAAAACCATGTTGAAATGCGCAAGGCTTGTACTGTACTGAAGCAAGAACTTGATGCCAGGGCAGCAACTCTGTTCTATGATGTTATCGAGCACAGCCTAAGAATTAAATAATGAATCTGCTGTTTTCGAACAATGTTGCTGGGAGCTACTTGGTGCAAGTTCAACATATTTGCTTGACATTTTTGCTCTGTCAAACTTGATAAAATTTTAGTAATTAAAATCCAAAAGTTTTGGATGGTAAAAGTTTCGGGAAAAGTTTTCGACAAACTTTTTCTTTGGCTAAATTTTTTGCTTGTGATACTTCTATTTGAAGCATTTAATGATGATCTGTTGTGATTAAAATTATGTTAACGTTATGCAAATATAACCAATTTCAAGCGAAAGATTTGATCAACAATCTGTAAAAAAGGAATTTGTTTGCGATTTTTCAAAAAATGTGTGAAACTTCCTTGTCCGAAGTTTTTTTGTCCGAAGCTTTTCAGTCCGAAGCATTTGGATGTTAATACATGTGGACAAAATTTCTGCTCTATTGATCTTGATAAAATTGTACTGGGCCTACTTTAAGCTTACATTTAATATGCACGATTTCTATAAAAAAAATTCATTTTGCAAATCTAATCAGATAAAAAAGATCCACATTGCCTTCTTTAGATGACACTTGAGATTTCAATTTCTACTCCACGTTCATGAAGCCTAGGCCATATCTTCAACAAATATCCCAAAGCTTCTATGATCCTCTTGAAATCCAGCACGGCTGTTGCAGATGGGGGACACATTAAAACCGGCCCGAAACAAACGGCGAGATTAGTAATATCCATTTTGTTGACTTCTTTATTTTCTTGCACCCGTATGAGATGGTCCATGATATAAATTAGGGTTGCTCTGCTTCCATATGGCAATTTTTTAAAGAGCTCACAGAGAACGACTTGCCTCTTACTCATATCAGGTGAGCTCGCTGCTGATTTTGCATCAATGATTGGCTGTAATACCTGTTCAGGTATCAGGGGTTCTGGCAGCTCTCTGAGGTAATCCTTCATGATACCTGACAAAACATTGCAATCAATGCCACTATTTTCTGAAACATCCACGGCACTGCTGTCTGCATCGAATTCAGCCTTCAGCACCTTTTTCTTTTTTGCATTGCCACTGATTCGATAAATACCAACAATATGCAATCCACGCTTTTCGATCTCATCCACGCATTTTCGCACGATTATCGGTATCGTGTTCTTCTCAACATCAAGCGTGGACACGATATTAAAGCCGAAAACTCCGCGTTTGCGACTTGAAGGTGTGCGCTTGAGATATTTCACAGCTTCTGTATAATCTAAGGATATGTTTAGCACTCCAGAGCTCTCTAACTCTAATGCGATTGCTCTAGAATTCGATTTGTTTACTAGCACCTTTTCAAGGAAGACCACGCCACTCGAGACTAGACTGTGTTGTTTGCTAGAGCCGATAGCAAAAACGTAGATTGACAGTTCGCTGGCGTGGCTGATTTCAACATCGAATTGTTCATCGAAAGACACACTCTGGCTCGAAGAATCCATTTTCTTTTTTGTCGTTGATGCTTTAAATTCGTCGTCGATTTCAATTGTGCAATAAAATTTATCTTTCGTCGATGAGTGTTGTATTCTTGCCACACTTTCAATGTGAACAGCAAGCATCCCTGAGAACGCTTTTGTAAATTTCATTTCAGAATTTAGATCATCACTTTTGTATGGCTCGAAAACTCTTTCAACCGGTGTTTCCAGTTTCGCGTCTTTTCTTTGATTGTTGGGTGATTCTTTCCCAGTAAAGCTCCGAAAAAACCCCAATTTTCCACCCTTGTTTGGGGCAGGGTTTGGTGTCTCAGAAAGAGAAAGTGTTCTCCTTGAGTCCTTCGCAGTGGTCTTGGATGGTTCTAACAGAGGGGTTCGCCGAATATCCTGGTCATCTTTAGCATGCTGCACCGTAACAATAGGGGCTTCTGGCATCATGCTTTCCCCCTGTTCCAGAGACTGCACTCGATACAACTCTGCGCGTTTGAAGTTTGTTGGAAGGGGGGATGTAGATAGGAATTGCTGTTGAATATCTGTAAAATTGTCATTTGTATCTTTCTCTAATACTGGAGGTGGCGTGGGAAGTTTTCTAGGGCTTTTGACTGCTTTAACAGGGACCTCCGGCAAAGTTCTGTTGCCATTCCCGGAAGAAGATGCTTCAATACCACTGTCAGGGCTCTCTGGGAACTTTACAGGGGGTACTCCGTCTTCGCTTTTCAACCTCATCTGTCGGCCATATTCCACTGAAGTTGTGGAATATAATCTAGTAGGGCAGGTTTGAGGATTATTTGTTTTAGTCAAACGAGATTCGGTGTTTTCACTTCCTGTATAAAATTTCGCAGGCCTTTGAGAGGAATACGTAAATGATTTTAACAGTCGCTCTTCGTTTTTTCCATGAGTACCAGATGAAGAAACTTTACCCGGCGTAGATAGCTGTCTAAAAACGGCTTCATGAGCAACTCTAGGGGATTTCTGGCTGCTTTTTTTACTGGATTTTCCGCTAGCTTTAGGCCTTGTGTTTATAGGTACACGGGATTTGGTCGTAAGCAACAGTTTATCTGGGATTTGCATCATTAAGGCAACATCTTCCAGAGGGAAACCTTTTAAGTTTACTCGGTTCACTTCAATCACCTCATCTCCAGTGTGCAGCAATCCGTATATGTCCAAAATACTGCCAAGAGAAACTCTGGAAATAAACACTCCATTTTTACGGTCGAATCCGTTGCCCTTTTTGATAAAAAATCCTAGGCCTTGTCCGGGTACTTTCGTAATTTGTATTTTTCGAATCCAGAATCCTTGGTCATCTTGAAAAATATCAATAATCCCAGCGATTCTTTGAGACGTACCTTGAACGACTGCGATTCGATTTCTTCCTCGTCCTGCGTCTGTGTTTTCGTCGAAATTTGGTTCACGCTGGACAGAAGCCATCTTCACCTGCTTACTTGATTCTTCAGCCTCAGCAGCTTTGATTTTATTTATAACTTCTTGCGTTATTCCACACACGAAACGAGCTTGGTTTTTCCCCACAAACGACAGCAAGTCACTCTCTGTGTGTCGTCGTCTTCTGCTTTTTGTGTTAGTTATTTTAGTCTCTTGTTTGAAATCGCTTTTAAAAGATGGTAAATTGGGAAGTTTCCTCTGTTTTACACCACAGTCTTTGCTTAAGTTCATTGCTGTGTAAATCCGCCTTTTCTCTCTTTGTTTTCCAATGTACATAGTAGTTAGTAGCAATATGCTTTCTCAACAGACTGAAAGCCTTCGCATACATTCAGGCGTTTCGCGCCAATCGAATTGCATGTTCTCAACAACAATAATACAGCAAGAACAATTGCATATGAAGTCATCAAAACTCGGCCGTCGTGTGTTAAAACTTAAAATAATTTGAATGCATGCCAGAGAAAAGTCAAAGATAAAGATGTCAAGAAAAGCATGTACACATACTGCAGCCGTTTATTTTCGTGCTTGATTCAACACCTGCTTTCCATTTATCGCGATTCTGAAGACATTAATCATGACATTTTCTCCGGCCTAACACAGCTAACAGCGGAAAATTAATCCCAAGTAATTCGTCGTTTTTCAGCATCTATGCAACTTTATGACAAATAGCAACAAGACATGAGTCGAATTTAAAGCTTCCTTGATAAATTCGACCACACATTTACCCACAATAGATCAACATACCCATAGAACTTGCTTAAACAGACCGCCAAAGGTCACCAGGGGGTTACCATTATTTCGTTAAGTTCTCAGTAATTGTTACAAACATATTGTTGGCTTTTCTCGAAACAAGCGGCGATTTAGGCCTAATCATGCTTGGTATCTTCTCTGATAGAAATAGATCTTCCCCAGGGAATGCTTAGTCGACGGAAAGAAAGGAATCTATCAATAAAGATTCATAAGACATTCAATACTTTTATAATGCCTATAATGAGTCAACTCTTTACTATTCGTAATGTTGTGAGAGCATCGGCAACTTCGGCAACCCCAAAAAAATACCCCTTTAGTTATGTCAGGGGTTGGGGGTGGAGAGGGGGGGGGGGGAGAATCATTCCTCAATATGCCATGTGAGGTTTCACACGAAAGCAAACGATTTCGGGGATTTACAGGGAATTTTCTTTGCTTCAAATGGATTCAGTGAAAATTTATAGAGTGACAAGGTTTTTGTTAGTGATCTGTTTTCGTTTGCCCCTTTTCAGTTTCACATTTTCATTTTCATATTTTCATCTTTCGCCATGTTTGAATGTAGGATGCCCCTAATAACGTAATTTGACGAAATTCGTAAAAATGATGGACCTGTCGCGCTGTTCCTCTTCATTACCAACTTCTCCCTCTCACTTCCCCTCCCATAAGCGTACGGGAAGATAAATTTGGGAGGGGGGCTGCCCGATAAAAAGTCTATTGTTTACCGAATTTTTTGCCCGATTTAGGTTTGATTTTGCCCGAAATAGGTTGATTTTGGAAATTTTTCCAACGTTGGGGGGGGGTTTGCTGCCCTCCAAGCCCCCTGGCTCATACGCATATGTCTCTTCCTCTTTACTTGCATTCTTCCTAAGAAACTTGCTTACAAATTTTGGGCTGTCCAAGGCAACCCAATGGCAACCAACAAATTCAATTTGGGTCTACAGGGGTGCTCTCCCCCTGAATGAACATACGTTAGAAAATTGATTGATCTGAAAAACGCGTTGCGTAGTTCTTTCAAAAATACTTGTTGTTATTATTGCAGATCCTTTATTTCGAAGACGTCAGTTAGGCCTACCTTTCAAATTAGAAAGAAAAGCATTTATCGCAGGAAACACGCAATGTTTTGAATCAAGCGTCACCAAGAGGCAATTTGTTCGTTTCTACCTAGCAGTTTTGTTATAAGAAAGTTGGATCAGCGCATGGAACTAACAGCTTCTTAATTTTGCATCAAAATTTCTTCGTTCTACTACCAAATGTTTCTTTAAGATATTGCTCAATCTTCACTCCATTGATCTATTGTGGAATAGCTAACAGGTCTGTTATTTAATTCCAGTGAAATCTCACTTTTATTTCTATCTATTCCTAGGAGCAAGATATCATGCCAGCACGCGTATGCTAAACATGGCCACATTTGCTTAAAGTCTCAAAGACTAGACAATGGCTGCACTTGATGAAAAGAGCACGGATGAACAACGATTAAGAAATAGTTTCAGTAAAGGAGATGCCTTGGATTTCTATCATGATATGAGGGTGCTTGTGAACAATGAAAAATTCAGGTATGAGATATTGTTACAATAGATGTATTAGCTATTCAACGAAGGAGTCTGGATCGAGCGATATTTTTATACATTTTGAAGAAAACTGATGAACTTTCAAATCTGCACAACAGTGACAGATGCTCTGACGCCACTCAATCGAACCTTTAGAATAAAAATGTATAAAAATATCGCTCGATCCAGACTCTTTTGTAGAATAACTAAAAGGTGTATTCACACTCAGAAAGGAAGAGATTCATTTTACTTTAATTTTAAGTTTCTTTCACATTTACTTTAAAAGACAATTTCAGGGTTTGTAAAATTAAAGTTAGAAAATTACTATCTCCTTAATCAAATGACAAACCTTTTTCCACATTTAAACTTGTGTTTCAACAGTCAATTCAATAAACATTTTGGTAATTTAGGCCAAATGTCGCCGCCATTGGACGTGACATTAGAACGCTCTGACCTGGTACTTAATGACGTCACTACGCATTTGTCGCAGATTGTAAAACGTAATTTCGCAGAGAAAAGACAAAAATGGTTGGAAAAATTACGATATACCATTCATAACAGTATAATCTTTCATTTTATCATCAATGATACCAACCCCGGGATTGTCCTTTAAATGGGTTCTTCAACATAGAAAATCAACCACAGTCTGCAGAAAATATTGATTTGTATTCTAACTTGTTGCTGTGTTTGTTGTTGCTATGTGTGAAGGCGGAGAAGAGAAGAAAATCAAGTTATTGAAGTGTCTTAGCGCAGATTGCTCTTAACTGGTGTCTTTTAGATGATAGATTTTTCCTCTAACGCAAGTTTGCAACAAGGTAATGGGTGCGGTACTTTCGCAAAACTGACTGGAATGAAGAAAAGAATTGTTCTGAAATGCATCCATGAATTTCTTTCTCACCAACCCTTCAAGACATCAGGGGAAGGTGATTTTCTTTTATATTTTTTACAACATGGCTATGCCATGCGATAGCCGCAATATAGATTCCTTTTTGTTCTAGTGACATCCAATTTCTTGTTGGCGAAGAGGCAACAATGATGTATGGTCACAAATGTATTCTAGCGTCGAGGTGAGTATCCTCTCAATCTTTTTTTTTATGTATAAACCAATTCAATTACAATCATTTTACCCTACTCTACGCTAAAAGAAACTACGCTACAGTGAATACTATAGACGACTGCACTAAAGATGACGCAGCTGGAAACGCTTACCATGCGCCCAAATGCATCTCGCAATGAAAGACGAAGCTCACTCACCAATGAATCAGGGATTCGGGATTTGCGGTATCGGGATTTTGGGTTGAGAGAACGCAAGGAAATTTTCCCTGCCTCATCTCTAGTGCAGTCGATAATTACAATCTAATAAAAACCTCACAAAAAAGAATATTACACTATACTTATGAATCACAACAAATTTACGACAAAGAACAAGACGAGATGATACCACAAAGGGAGTGTGGAGTGTGGAGACGAGACGATACCACAATCTTGGTTCACACACACGCGAGTAAAAACGCGTTAGAATTGAGATAACACATTTTCTAAACTCAGTTCAAATGCATTTTTAGCGAGATATCGCTTCCAAATGGAATCAGAACTTTTTGATTCCATCCAAATGTGTTAGGACATCTTCAAAGACGCTGATAAAATCTCAAATTGGAGCAAAAACAATGTTGATGCTTTTATGAGTCGCATTTCTGATGCATTTTGGACGCATTTTTATCTTCCTTTTGCTCTGGTGTGAGTCAAGTTTAATAGCCCCTTTTTCCTGCTTGAAAGATCAAGCGACTTACATAATTGATATTTCTTCGTTAAGGGATGCGGTTTTCATGGAGCGTAACATTTACCTCTAGATTCCATAGAGACAAATATCATGGACATAACTGAGCATATTGTGGTTGATTAATTCGATAGAAAATACTGGATATCTGGCTTAATTTTTATGAGTATTTCATCGAGAATTTTATCTCCAAAACTTCTCTCAGGGGGTTTGTAGAGTTTTACAAGCTTGATCCGCATTGCAAAAGCCATGCAGCAAATTTTTGAAATTCCAAATCCTTTCTGCAATCAGAAGTTTTGCAATAACTATTTTTCTTGGTTTTACCAATACAAAATCAAATGTTCATTTTAGCGCCAAAAGACTCTTCAGAGTAAATATTTATGTTGTAACATTCCTCTTGTCATTAAGGCCAGTTTCCAGTCAGTGGAATTTTCCGAGCGGGCGGGATTTTACACAATCAAAAGTCATTCAGCTTTAACTTTCTATTCAATTCAACGCGACATTTTCAGTCCTTAACAATAGAATTTCCGCCCGCTCGGAAATTCTGCGGACTGGAAACTGGGCTTTAGAAAGCAATATCTAGAGCCAAGACAAGAATTAAACTGGAAGATAGCGAGGGTTTCGCCTATCTACAAGGATGGCAACATAGAAGATAGATCTAATTATAGGCCTATTTCTGTACTTCCCGTTGTCTCACGTCTATTTGAGAAGATTATTTTTGATGAAATGTATACTTACTTTGTAGCAAATAAACTATTTTTCTCTGGCCAATCGGGGTTCAGGGCTTTACACTCTGTACTGACATGCTTGCTGAAGTGTACCAATGATTGGTATATGAATTTTGACAAAGGCCTCTTTACAGGGGTTATATTGATCGACTTGAAGAAAGCGTTTGACACCGTCGATCACGATATTCTGATTGCGAAGCTATGTCGCTATGGAGTTATTGGCAATGAACTCGATTGGTTCAAATCGTATTTGAGCAATCGAAAACAATGTTGTAAGGTAAATGGCCATGTTTCTAAACTACAAGATATTAATTGTGGAGTGCCTCAGGGTTCTTGCCTTGGTCCACTCCTCTTTTTGATATACGTTAATGACTTGCCATTTGCCTTAGATAGAACTAAGGCCACAATGTATGCGGATGATACGAGCATTTCCTACTCCTCGAAATATGTTACTGATTTGACCCAAGTCATCAATACTGATCTTAATAACATTCGTTTATGGTTAATGGGAAACAAACTTTCTCTTAATGTCGCCAAAACACAAAGCATGATTCTAGGTTCTGGAGTACGATTGCGGAAACTGGGCCTGAATGATACCACAGTCGGTCCCGACTTTCAAATCAACGAGGATAGGATAGCTTTTACAAGCAACGTGAAATATCTTGGGGTTCAAATCGATTCCCAACTGAGTTGGAAAGAGCATATTACTGTTGCACTCAACAAGATTTCACGAGGAGTAGGAATGCTTAAGTACTCCAAAAAATATCTGTCTTTAGAGACTGTCCAGAAAATGTATTTAGGCATAGTAGAACCACATATTAGGTACTGTTGCTCGGTCTGGGGTTGCGCTGGTGATACCATCATACTAAAACTTCAAAAGCTACAAAATCGAGCCGCTCGTATTGTGACCAACAGTCCTTTCGATAAAACTTCGCTGCCGCTGATAGCTCAACTCGGGTGGCTAAATGTAAAAGAAATGGTTGATTTTGAAACAGCTACCATTGTTTATAAATCCCTTCATGAACTAGCACCTCCTTATATGCAGGACATGTTTCACAAACTGTCTGATTCAAGGAATCGGGTCCTACGCAATACTGAAACAGATCTTAGGATCCCACTATGTAAAACATCAAATGGGCAACGTAGCTTTTCATATCGCGGAGTGACTGTTTGGAATCAATTGAGCTCCGAAATTAAAACCGCCCAATCGCTGGCGATTTTCAAAAACAGGCTAAAAACGTTTTTGAAAAGTAATAGAGATATTCAAAAATGAATATCACACATCGAACATAGAGTTTGGTCAATTTTCCTTTCTTAGAATTGAGATTTTCTTTTTTACGCTTATTCTATAGCTTATAATTTAATCATAGCAACATAAATTGTTATTAGTTTAGGTTTTTAGCAGGGCACATTGTAAATCAGTTTATTCTTTTATAACTGAATGTATTACCCTGGGTAAATAATTAAAAATGAAATGAAAATGAATTTCTGTTTTTATATTTTTCATTACTGAAAGGCTATTAAATTGTACCACTCACGAGAAAAAGCCTCGTTCAGGCACAGGAGTGAAAATATTTGCGATATAACTTTCCAAATAGTGCTTACTTTTATAACTAATCCTGAGTAAATCTTCGTTATTAATGCACTAAAATGTATTATATTTCAGTTGTTTTCTCTTGCAGATGCAAATCTTTCGAAACTATGTTCGAAAATCATGATATTAGCAAGCCGTTTGTGATCGATGACATTCAGTCAGAGCATTTCCACGCATTGCTAGAATTCATGTACACTAATTGTTGCAGCAAACTTACTCAGGAAAACGTAAGTTCTTAATAGACCATTCCGCAATCAAATGCGAAGGCGCTGTTCGCGTTGTGATCTTTGCCAGCTTCAGAGAACTTTTTAAACGGTAGCATCGACTTTCTCTTCCAAATTGAAATGTTTCGTTGTACAGAATCTTGTAAAAGAGTGATGATTGGACTAATGAAGATTGAACGTTCTGCTTGCAGCAAGCTATTATCTTTGGACATTTGACAAGTTATGATGAATATGGAAGTGGACCCTTTTCGAAGACTAAAACAGGGGTCGATTGCAAAACTTTGACGTAAAGTTTTAAGTTTTTATTTGAACTAGCAACTATAGACAAAGAATCAATGCCTTTCCTACTGCAAAAAGTTTATATTTTCCTCGTGAGAAATATATGACATGTTCTATTTTGTTGATAGTAAGTCTTTTTTCATTTTAGGTGTTTGATATACTAGCTGCTGCAAATGAGAAAGGCCTAGATAAACTGGTCAAGGTAAAACATAGCTCTCTTTTTAACAAGTGACTGAAAATACTGCTCATTACCTTACAACATACAATGTTCGTTATGTAATACGATTCTTTGTTTAAGGTTTGATTAAGACAAGAGATATTAATCTATATATCAAAACAATAGCGCTCGTATTCTTAGCTATTGGAAAATGTTTGTGTTAAA
>REGM01000034.1:1007001-1058237 GCA_004194415.1 Aurelia aurita
CAACTATAGACAAAGAATCAATGCCTTTCCTACTGCAAAAAGTTTATATTTTCCTCGTGAGAAATATATGACATGNTTTTCTATTTTGTTGATAGTAAGTCTTTTTTCATTTTAGGTGTTTGATATACTAGCTGCTGCAAATGAGAAAGGCCTAGATAAACTGGTCAAGGTAAAACATAGCTCTCTTTTTAACAAGTGACTGAAAATACTGCTCATTACCTTACAACATACAATGTTCGTTATGTAATACGATTCTTTGTTTAAGGTTTGATTAAGACAAGAGATATTAATCTATATATCAAAACAATAGCGCTCGTATTCTTAGCTATTGGAAAATGTTTGTGTTAAAACAACAGGGTTAAAGGGCCCTGGTCAACCATCATCCTTCGCGGTCGTCGGCTATGATCAATATGTACGACTGTAGTGCCGCTTGATGAGCAACGGCTAGTTGACCACGTGGTAGCCTTCTACTCCTTTCACACACACACAGAGTACGAAATACGATGTTGTTACTTTTTTCTCTTTGTGAAAGTTTTTCTCCTTGTGAAAGTAATTCTAATGCTATTTTATTTCTATATTTGTACAGATATGTGAAGATTTCTTGCTGAAAAATGCAAATATGACAACAGTCTGCGAATACATGGAGGTTTGATATATTTTATATGCAAATCATCAGTTTATCAATATGAAAAGAAATCCTATCTATGATGTACCAAGAAGTTATCTAAAGATCGATATATGCTACCATTAATAATTGCTATACAACTATGCGGGGCGTCTCTTGAGAAAAGTATTCGAAAGTTGCCGAAATGTGCGGAAGTGGATAGAATAATAATAATAATCACTGTAAGCACCGTAGTTACATACAACTATAGGCTATAGAGGATTACGGCCGTGATTTGCAATATGGGAGGCATTTTCCCTTAACTCTTTGCATGCTATTTTGAAACTCAATAGAATTGCAACTGATTCCACTAAAGAACGTGATAAATTTTGGGAAATAACCCTTTGGCGCCATAAGCGGCGGAGCCAGCACTTGAGAAGTGAGGGGGTCTGGGACGTAGCTCCAGGAAAATTTTGCGTACCACGCCCTTCAAACTCGGAAAATGTAGGCAACGCCATTTTTGCTAAATTTACATTAGATTTTTGGCAAGAATATTAATTAGATCGTTTGATTACATGACAAGAATACTTAATCTGGCTTACCCCTCCCGAGAAACCAGTTTTATTGCATTTTTGTGCAGATTTCGAGGACCATCTTTTAGAAATGTGGGGGGGGGGTGGGCTCGGGACCCCCATTCCCCTCTTTGGCTCCGCCACTGGGCGCCATCTTTTTCATTATCATCCACTAACCAACAATTTCAACAAACTAAATGTCATTTGATCAAAATTGTTGACATATTTTCAACAGAAATTAACGTAAAGGCCTAAGTTTATTAATATATTTGATAATAGGTGAAACTGGTGACTTTAAAGCGTCCGATAGCTGGATAAAAGGCAGAACTGGTCTTATGGATGTATTTCCAAAATTTATTTCGAATTGGTAGTCAACCAAGGCATCAATCTCAATTTTGCATCCATGTATTAAAACTAGCTGTTAACATGTTTGTGTTGCTAAGAGTTCATTGCTAATATATGCAAAATAAACTAAGGAGATCTTGAGGACCAGTAGTTTGGCTATAGCAACTTCCTAGGTCTAAACTAAACTAGGAAACTACCCTAGCTGCTTTGAGAAGATGCCGAAAAAGATGGCAAGCGACTGCAAAGCAACCAGGTAAATACCTAAGATGGTCATTGAATTATAATCACGTCTTTCGGCCTTTTCAGTCACATTGCAACCCATTTGTTTTCACCGTATCGAGGCGTGTGGCGTAACCTCGTTCTACTCTATCATCATGATCCAGATCTTGTTGGGGATACGAATCATCGAAGTACGAAAGCAACGGTTTTCCCCAAAAGGAAACCTATGATCATACGCAGAAAGTATATGTTTGGTTTGTGGAAAGAATGTGGGCGGAGAATCCAACCACAATCCAAAAAAGGATAAGCAAAGAAACAAAGAGATTCTCGCGCATGGCAATAGGTTTCCCGGCTACTGATTTGCTTTGAACTTTACCAGCATAACAAAAGGCTCAGACAAAATTGGCAGTCCTCGGTTTCCTCAACAAGATCTCAACTGAGAACGAAGGAACTATTTGTGTTCATGTAAGCCCTCTTTCTTCTTGGGACATTTCTTTTTAGACATACTTTTGTTCTACGTTCTTTTTCTCTTTACCTCAGGTAGCAGTCACATTTGGTCTTGACTATCTCAAAGACAAATTGATGGTTTATTTCGATGGCCATACTGCAGACATTTTCAAATCAGCTTCATTTAAAGAGATGTCAGCTGCCTCTCTTGAACAGGTCCTTCAAAGCAACAAGTTGAGGATGGACGAATATGGCATATATGAAGTTATACGTGAATGGGCAACTATCAACTCGGTAAGACATATTACCCTGGGTAGTAAGACATCTACCAGGCGTATCAAATGTATATCAGCCGGTGTATAATGATACTGCAAAAACGATCAAATTTCCACAAAATTTATACCCCAAAGTTAATGTCTCTTTGATAATTGTCTAATGAGTAATACAAGCTTATTGGCTAGAACGTGATTTTCCATCTAATTTTTGGAAGTAGAACTGTAGTAAATAGACTACTTGTAGAATGTAGGTGTGCTATCAATGCCTCGGCCAGGAATAGCTTCTTAAAAAGTTATTGAAGCTTGACGACTTGGAAAAGCATCAAACAAACAGACGAATTTTATAAGTACTAATTTTTTTTGCCTTATTTAAAGAACGTTTACAAAGAAAAGTAGCATAGTAATATCACGTCATCTAGAACGCTCTGTTTCTCTTCTAGCTTGTATTAGAGCAACGAGTAAGTGAAGTCGCCAAAGACGTTGTGAAGCACCTTCGTTTACCACTGATGAACTCAACAGAGTTAGCCAAGATTGAAAGCATGAACGACGATCATCTGATTCCGGTAAGAACTAACATGTTTCAAATTGTTTTACTATCTGCTAATTAGACTGATTACAACATCGTAGTTATTGCTATCGATAGACCTGCCGGACGCTGTAGCCACGACTCACAGTCATACATGCACCGACATCGGACTAAATTTCTGGGATGGCGCCAGGGGAGGGCTGGGGGAGCTACAGCCCCTTCCTCGGAAGCATCTAGCCTCCCCGTTGGAGGAAATTTTTTGTTATTTTCGGAGGAAATTTGGCAAAATGACGAACGAAAACTGCATTTTTTAGTCATTTTAGCCCCCCTGTTGGACGTTCCAGCCCCTCTGTCGGAAGATTTCTGGCGCCACCCCTGCTAAATTTGCGACTTTGACATCATCATTTTGATAGTGATGCATCGTCATTTTGATAGTGGCCTAAGTAAAACCCTGATGATAAACGGCTGAATAGTCATCTTTCCAGTGATGGAAGATGGGAAAACAAACTTTGAGTAGAAAGATAAATTGGGAAAAGTTTCGTTGTAACTTGTTAAATACTGTTCTATGAATGCCTCGACAGAAAACGAAGCAGATCATAAAAATTAATCCACTGGACCTGGCAGGTTTTGTGTATGTAGAATTATGAGTCCCAGTTCAAAGGGGCCTTTGCAACCGGCATGCCTTGCACGTGCCATCTCTTTGTTGTCGGTCATTTCAGTGGACCATTAAAATGGCGACAACAAAGAGACCACAAAAGTGTGTATTCACAAATCATGCCGGTTGCAAAGGTCCCTTAAAGCAATGAGGTAGGTGATAGTTAAGGTGGTAGTAGCGATAACTAGGACACAAGTCATAAGTCTATCCGCTAATCATCTTGGTTTCAAAGCAAGACGTAAGAAGCTTCAAAGTACCAGGTGTNCATTTTGTTATAGGAGATTTCTCAAAATTTCTTTGTCTGAAAACAGCCTGCATCAACGAAAAATCATTGACTTAGCTTTCCAAAGACCGAACAAGAGGGGACAAGGAGAAAGCTGTTTGAAAAGACTTTGGAATTTAGAAATTGCTTCTTATTTCTATCAATGAAAGATTGTTCTTTATTGTTCGTAATTTTAATAATATTTTATCTCTTTCTCCCATCAAGTTTGGTCTTTAGAATAAGTTGATTGATTTTCTTTATTGATTTAGACAGTTTCCAAACAAACGATTTTAAAGAAATTTCTAAGGGAAGTAGCCCACCAAAGAATATCTAAAATCTCATTGCCATTCTTTCTTTTTCTTGTTTCAGAAACCTTGTAAAAGACTATTATATTATGAAATTAAATGCTCCCAGACCAACAAACTTTGCAGAAATATCAGATGTAAGTACAGCGTACAGTAAATATGATGGCAAAAACTCTTGGCTGATCATACTTTCAAAGAAATTTTTGTCCCTGGAGTTTTTCTACCCAAATTTAAAAGTAAAAGGTGCAGTGAGTCTTGTTCTTGCTTAAAATTTTATATGCTTGTCAGGAAATCTGAATCTGTTTCCACAAAAAGCTTTTTGGCTAACATTGTTCTATTGAAAAACCTTTTCTTGCAACGTATTTTCCTATTTGCAATGAAAATGATTTGCATAATAACATCTTTTGAGACTTTCAAAAGATGTATCTTTGTTTACCACAGATTTTAACCACAAAGCAGAAATTGTGTCAAAGAAAGCTGTGAGAAACATGCCTTTGTGTCAATAATTTTGTAAACAACTCCAAATTCCAACAATTGTAAGTTGTTTGTCGCTCTACGCTCGGTTAACTATCATCAAAAGTTGTGAGTTATGCATTGATCAGCCTCCCAGATTCTAAAATTGATATATTTGAAAAATAGAGTAAAAAAAAAATAAAGCAAAATGCTTTAAAAATCCTATTGTGATGCCATGTTGGCTTCATTTACACGAAGTTGCTTTTTCAAACGCGAATTCACGTTAAAATCATGTGACATGTTGGCTGGAAGCATTTAATTTAATTCAATCTTTGACTTGAATCTGTCATAGGCATATTTATCAAGACATGCACTATCACGAGGTGAAGATGAAGCGACTGCAGGGACTGTTACGGGAGCAGGAAGTGAATTTGGCAAAGAATGGAAAGAGGAAATGAGAAAGAAACGAAGGGGACATGTCAAAAAAGAAGTCAATAAAGAAGATATGTTATATTCATTGAAATTGTGTGGCAAGAAAGACAAGAGGTATCAAATTTTAGTAAATACCATATTATTTATCTTTAGCATAGACGTTGAATCTTCACAAAACTTTTGAATTAATCGTGAATAATATTATTGCCCTGTACTTTCAAATGAATTGCTCAAAGGGAACGTTAGGTAATTTGCCATAATCCCAGAGAGAGCATTTTTAAAATCATCATTATTTTTAGAAATACAGCGTTTGTTATATTTCTGCTACCGGGTGCGCCAAAAAAAAACTATCCACGTTTGAAAAATCGTGGTACTTAGAGTAGTAGTTGTTGTCTTCTTATTTTAAATCGAAATTACTTTTAGCTACAAAAGCAACTAGTCTAATTCGATTATCTAAATACAAAATGCGAATTAAACTAACAGAATGATTTTAAAGAAAAGAATAAATACAGTTTCAATAGAATTAATTTCGAAGGCATACATTACATCTGCAGGCGGTCCCATCCCAGTTTTTAATAAGTCTTTTGAATTGGACCAGATTTTCTGCTGATTTTATTTCATCTGGCAAACGATTCCAAATCTGCGGTCCAAGAGACCTAAGGCTATTTGAACCGAACGTTGTTTGGTTGGGCCTATAGTGCTGCAAATCGTTTNGATGTCGTCTGCACTTGTATTGCCATGGGATTGAAAATCTTTAGTATTTCTTTAAGAATTCATTTCCTATAACGCAGGAGAGAGATTAAATGCTCTTACATCTTGTTCTATGCCGGAGATTTCGTACGATTTGATCGAGTGTTTTAGGCCTGTTTTCAGCCATTTCGCAACAGACGAATTTTCGTAAAGTTGAATTTATCTATGTTTTCTCTGCCGATAAAAACACGAGAAAAATCACAAAAATACTTCAGTTTCTCAGCTATCAGCCAAAATTCAATTCATTCAAATGCATCTAGTACTCTAGGTACTACGATTTTTCAAACGTGGATAGTTTTTTTTGGCGCACCCGGTAGTTTTGAAGTTGTGACATCATCAAATTGCTAAATCGTAAACCCTAAAAGCTATATAATTTTGCTTCATACCATGTTGTAGACCTTCAAAAACTGAGTATTTCTTGAACATTATATCCGAAAAGAACCCATATTCACAGAGAAATTTCACCCCAAATTTAATACAGTACATACATGAAATGGACATTTCCGTACCCATAAATGTTTTGTGTACCCCTTGAGTTTGACATTTGTTCCTTGAGGCACAGAGCTGATCTCAACAAAGTTACGTTTTCTCTCAAAAGTCACAATATACAATATGATAACTGTGTTATAAGCTGTTAAAACTCCTTCATTTTGTATTTGATTCTTTTTATTTCACACAGATTCGAAGGGAAGAAAGAGGGGACAATATTGGAGAATTCAGCATATTACATCCTTACACAATGTCCTGACGGTGTGTTTGAGGCTGTACCAATACAAGCATGGTATACATTTCAACCAAAAATCAACTACCAAACTTTGTCATTAGATGATGCAGAAAGAGAATTGTCAAAACGAGATAAAACGATAAATTTTCATAATTTGATGATGCAAAAGAGGCTGCAGGCAAGTGAAGAAAATAATGAAGAGCAACGTGTTGGAGATAAAGTTAGAAGCACGTTCCGAGACGATTTGGTAAGAAGAAATTCCTTTTTAACCAAACATCAGACAGTCCAAGCCAAGAGTCGCAAAACTCGAAGTTGTGTGATAAAACTTCTCAGTAACTTATTAACAATTTAATCATATCTAGGGCATTCATTTTCGGCATTTTAAATTTTCAGCCAAAGTTCTCGCTAAATTTAAATGTCTGATTAAATTATGCATTCATTGAAGGAGGGCTGCCCTTCAGCAAAGCTGATTTTCAAGGGGCCCTGTACTAAAAACTAACAAAATCAATCACTATAAAGATAAATATCTAAAGTCAATTTGCACTAAAATTTATTCGAAGAGTAAAAAACTAAGTAATAGATGGATTAACCAAGTACAAAGCTTGGTCAAAGATGGCCTGTAGGAATGCGAGGGGCTAAGAGCAGTGCCGTAAACTAAGCTCATAGTTTTAAAAAGCTTGCTATAGAATTATTTTTGAATAGAAAAGAAGAAACCTTTATCTACCAATTTTAATGCAAAAGCCATCTTTTAAATGTCAAGTTATATTATAAAATTTGCCCTAAAAGTGCAAAAATTCGCTAAAAACTTTTAATATCACTCCCGGTACATTTTTCTTGGTTAGGAGTGTGCTTACCCTGGTTGTTTGCAAACTGACTATTTTGGTAGAAATTCACAAAATCCAGGCCGAAATATTGTTGTTGAAATAGCAGCATTTTAGTTGTAAGCTTGTTCGTTGAGGGCTCCATAAATCTTTTCGCTGAAGATTTTTCCCAGAGCTTTATCCTCCATAATTCCTGTTTTTACTTCAGCGATTTGATTTCAATCTACAGGTAATTCATGATGATGACGAAGATAGTGGTGGTGGGAAATCTTCAGAGGAAAGTGAGCAAGATGAGAAAAAAGGTATTAATAACTTTCGGTTTTGTGACGTTTGATTAACTAAAATTTTGAGTATATTTTGCTTCGAGTAACAGGAGAGCTCTCATGGCAAATCGTCTGAATTAACAAGGCCAAATTTCGTAACAATAGCACCAGAGCTGCTCCCGATCGACACCCCGTTTCAAAGCGATCAGCGCTCGCAGAGAAAGGGAATTCTCGCAAGCAACAAATCAAAACAAATGAAGCAGCAGAAGTTACCCTGAAACCAGTATGGCCAACTAGCGCGTTGTGCAAGAGAAGAGGGGTTTTTAAATGAATTCACGAATATATATCGAAAGAAGAAAATCTAAACATCTGTGTCGCGTATTTTATCTATCTAATTCAGAAGCTGGGCGCTGTTTTATTTTCACCCTATATATATATACGAGAATTGTATGGTCTACTGATTAGCTTCTGATTTAGATCTATAAATAAAATCCGCGAGATGGATATTTTGATCTATCCTTCTTCTTTCGATATATATTCGTGAATTTACTTAAAAAACCCTCTTCTCTTGCACAATGCGATAGTTTGCCATACTGGTTTCAGGGCATCTTTACTGGCTTCATTTGTTTTGACTTGTTGCTTGAGATAATTCGCTTTGTCTTCGAGTGCTAATCACTTTGAAATGGTGTGTCGATCGGGAGCAGCTGGTGTTGTTGTTACGAAATCTGCCCTTGGTGATAAAACGACGGATAAGAAAGACGACGGATAAATCTAATTTTCTGTTACTCAGGTAAACAGAAGAAATCAAACAAGGGCAAAAAGAAAGATACGTACACCAGTAAAAAGAAAAAGAAAGACGACGAAGATGATTTCGGTGATTTAGATTCTGATGAAGAAGAAGAACTTGATAATAGAGAATCAAAAGAATGTGATTACATGTCTGAGTCATCATCAAGTAAGTGATTAGTGATTACTATTTTGAAAGTAGTTTTAAGTGATTGGTGATTAAAGAACTTGATAATAGAGAATCAAAAGAATGTGATTACATGTCTGAGTCATCATCAAGTAAGTGATTAGTGATTACTTTTTGAAAGTAGTTATAAGTGATTGATGATTAAAGAACTTGATAATAAATAATCAGAATAATGTGATTACATGTCGGAATCATCATGAAGCAAGTGATTTGTGTGATTAATGTTTATGATCAATGATCACTATTTTGAAACCAGTCAGCTGTGATTGTTATTAGGGAAATTTGTAATAAGGAATCAAAACAATGTGATCACATGTCTGAATGATCATCGAGTATGTGATATGTGTGATGTCGTTTCCTGCAGTTTCATCTTCTTGAAAAGTTTAGGTAAGATCCAGTTTTTCGACAAGTGGGATCTCACTGGTGGGATGAACGTTTTGATACAAACGCTAGAAGGTGGGATGAATTGAATGTTTCGCATACACGACAAGAAGAGCACAGTAGGAAATCCAATTGCTGCTGCAACACCAAAGACCTATTGTAATTTACATCGTCTGCAAGCCATTCCGGTGTCAGGAGCTGGGAGGTAGCATGAAAAGCTAGAAGGTGACATGAAAATTTAATACAAACAGGTTCAGAACATGAAAGGTATGATGATTTTTTTTCAAATAAACAGGCCCTCAATGTGTTATTTCTTTGTAGACGACGAAGCAGAGTTATTGGAAGATGAGCCAGATGCAGAGACAAACAAGAATACAAAAGCAAAGGATCAGTTAAATGAGTTCTCGCTCAGTGACTCAGAAGAGGAGGAAGAAACAGAAGATGGCCTAACATCAGCAGGGAAGGAATTGAAAGAAATTCTGAAGAGAGAAGCTGGAGATGAAGACAGCAGTTTAGACGAAGAGGATGATGATATCGATGATGATGAAAAATATTCCAAATCTGCTCTTTTTATGCAAGGTACAAAATATTCCAAATCTGCACTTTTTATGCAAGGCATTTGTTATATGTTGATATCTGTCTCAATTCTCTAATGACTCTGTGCCCAGCTATTTCTTCATCCGAAACTGAACGCCCAAATATACTTTAAGTACAAAGTTGTCGGCTCATGCAGTGTCCACAATAAAAGTCTCGAGATCTCCCGCAAGAGCTCAAGTTATATTAGTAGCGTGTTAAAGATATTTTGGCCCTGTAATATTTTCATTTTTAGGCAATGAGGGCAAGAAAAAAAAATCTGGTCGATCTGGAAGTGTTTCGGGATCAAGTTCAAGCAGTCGTTCTGCAACACCAACTCCGCAGGGTGATTCATCTCTGACAGCAACTCCTCCATTGGGAAAGAAAGCTAAAGATGGCAAGTGTAATTTCTTCCTACAGTTAAGGAACAAATCTGAGCTAAGGTGATTCTGAATAGCTCAATTATGAAGAAATGTGACTAATGACTCTTAAAGCTTTACAAATATTAAACAACAGGTTAAAAAAAACTAAACGGTGAAATTCAACTATCTTGCACGTTTATTCCATCGCTAGCTTTTAAAAAAAATGGTAGATTGTTTATCATGACATTTTTCAGGTAAATCAAGGACTGAAGCAGCTAACAGACTGACACCAACACCACAAACCAAAAGGAGAGATATTGGTAAATATGTTTATCTATTTTTGCTGAAGTTACATCTCATTGAAAGTCTTGTGAGTCAGCGCAATTGATTGCTAAACCCACTGGAGGCCCAATCGCGTATTATATGGAGGGTTAATGTTCAGATCTGATCTCCACTCATCAACTCTTCCTGCCGCTTGCCGCTATGAAAATGTAGGCTATTCAATTCAATGGATCGGTTTTGCAACTGTTGTTGTACTGCAATAACGCAACAACATTATATTGGTTGTGTATTGTGTATGTACAGTATGATTACATTGATTACATAGTCGTAGTTATCGCTGCTGATAGACTGATGAACGCGCACAATTCAATTCAATTAGAAGTGTAAAAAGTGTAAAAAAGTGTTGCTGTTGTTGTTGTTGTTGTTGTTGTGATAACTGGCTTTATGTAATGAGTCAACAGTATAATAATAAAAGTAACAAGGAGTGAAACTAAGGGTGTGTTTGATTGGTACCAATTCTGAAAACTGTAGACTTGGTAGACTCGGAATTTGTGTTTGATTGACTTCGAAATTCTCAAACGGTAGGTTTGGTAGGTTTGGAAGGCCTTCTAAACCTTCTGCTCGAAAAGGCAGAAGGTTTGGCAGACTTCGGAGAAATTCTCACTTTCATTAGCAAACCCTGATGGTAAACGCGAAACCTACCGTTTCAAGATTTTTGTGTTTGATTGGGAAATATATTTCCGTCTCTGCGAAGTCTACTGTTTTCAGAATTTGGTAGGTTTGGAATTACCAATCAAACACACCCTTATTTACCTGCCTAGATTTGACAACAGTTTTTTCTTGGTAAAATTTGCATTAAACTTGCAGTTCTTTGCCTCAAAATGTTCCTCAACTCTTAATATTTTACTGAAGAGATTTGTTTCTGCTTTCTTCCATGAAATTATTTAAAACGGATGCGAAATGGTTCTCATCTCCTCGACAGTTTGAAATCTGCCGAAGCTCAGCCCTACCAGATTGTCCACATCAAAGAGGGCCGACGTTCGAAATTCCGAATGTATAAAATTTAGAAGTTAGAAAACATAACGTCGCAATGGGATTTTGAAAGTGTCTGGTTTGCTTACCGAAATAAATCAATTTTAATAACTTTGCAGCCCTGATCAAATCATTTAGAAACTTTGGCTAATAGATCCGTGTGCGCCTTTAAACTTAAATCAAGAGAAAACGTAGAACAAAATATTATCATATTTTTCTTTTTCTTCTCAGACTCTTCATCATCTCGTAAACGCCCAAACAGTCGAGAGTCAGCTGGTGGTACTCCCCCAAGCAAAAAAGAAAAACTGCAAGGTAACATTGAATTTATTAGAAAGTACAGTGAGGCCCTGCATTTAAGAAACCACTAACAAGAAGCTTTTAGGCTCCTGAAAATGAAGCTGGCCCCATACTTATACGAGACCCCTGAGTCTCACATTTAGGATAGGGTTTCTTGTATTCTGATGATCTGATCCCGATCTGATCCCTAAAATAGAAATGCATTCAAATTCTCCGCTGATCTTTAAAACACTGGCATTAGAATTGCTTTTATCTCAGTTTGAATTAAAAAGGTGCTACTGTATGCCTTTTTCACTCAAAGAACTTTTTAGGAAAGTTCTGTAGTTTTCGAAATGGTTGATCAGAGGTCTGTCCGACACGGATTGATTTCTTGAATTATAGGGAAACAGTCAAGTCCCATGCATATTACAAATAGCCGAAAAGTGGACTCTGGTCCGGTGAGACCGAGCTGCCCTACAAGAAAAACTACCCAGTTGATATTTTGGCCTTCATTAACAAAAATAATTCCGTGTCGGATGGACAAATGATCAACCATTTCGCAAACAGCCCCAGTACACAATTCTTCTGTTATGATTTAAAAGGTAGCTCAATAGGGGGACCACAAGACCACAAGAACAGTGTCCACTGGGACCCTTCCGACATGAAACGCTAGGAAATAATCAGTGCTGTGGTTAATGAGCCAAGTTTTTAGATTTGTCGATGACACTGTTCCTGCTAATCCCTAAAGGCTGATTTCCAGTCAGTGGAATTTTCCGAGCGGCCGGAATTTTACACAATCAAAAGTCGTTCAACCTTAAATTTCTATTCAATTGCAAAGCGACATTTTATGTCGTAAGCAAAAGAATTTCCGCCCGCTCGGAAAATTCCACTGACTGGAAACTGGCCTTAACACTTTAAGCCTGGTTTCCATATGATCTTTCGTGTCGTTCCCGTCGCTCCCGTGGCTGAAAAAACGTACCAGCAACCGTAGCGACACGAACGATTTGATGGAAACTATCACTTTTTTCTGCCAGCGATCGTAGCGACGCGAGCGACACCCTGTTGCTGAGATAGAAAAATTCCTATCTCAGCGACTCGAGCGACTGCCAGCGATCGAGTTTTTTTAATGGAAACCACTTTTCAAAAAGTCAGCGATCCCAGCGATCCCGGCGATCGCAGCGACGTTCTGCGCATCTGCGCATCTGAGCCCAGTCTCATTATTTTGAGCCTATGATGCAAACTGAGCGACAGCAGCGATCATATGGAAATAGTTCGATTTCTCCCGTCGCTCGCGTCGTTCGTGTCGTTCGTGTCGTTCTTGTTGCTGAAAGAATTTCCAGCGACGGGAACGACAGGAACGATCATATGGAAACCAGGCTTTATTCCTTCTATATATAGAATTAGGTTTGTTCCGAAGCAGTGTAAAAGCTCTTGAACCGTAACAAATTTGTAGCTGATCAAAAGTGTACCGGTACAGTGTAAACATGGTCTAAGTGTAGAGACTGTAATCTCCATCTTCTCCCATTATTATATTAACTCTCACTAATGTTTCAGGTGCTGCGTCAAGTTCGAAGAAACAAAAGGAGGCACAAGATTCAAACAAGAAGCAGAAATCATTGCAGATACCATCGGAAGCTTCTGCATCCAATAGCAAAGAGCCTTTAGCAATAACAGAGACAACAATTCGTAGGTATCTTGCTCATAAACCAATGACGACAACAGACTTGGTGAAGAAATTCAAAACAAAGAAAACAGGCCTAACCAAAGAACAAACTGTTAGTACGATTGCTGCTATCTTAAAGAGGATTGGACCCGAAAGGCAACGAATAGATGGAAAACTTTATCTCTCTCTTAAGCCATCGAAAAAATAGGTTTACTTTTCATCAATTCTCTTGACAATGGTTGCTTTTATGTTAATCGAAAACTGCGGTCATGCCAAGAGGCACATGTACTCTGGGTATCATGGCACAACATAGGGTTCAAATCCTTAAAAAGGTAGTGTAAGGGCCTGATTATATGAGCAGGGCTGCCTCTGTAAGCAGAATGTTGCGTGCGATTACTTGGAGTAATTCACCCCAGGGCTACGAAGTAATTTTGGCGGGAAAATCAAATCATTGGCATTATGGCTGCTTGGTGCATGCGCAATTATAAACTTTGGGAAGCCAGCCCTGTTTCCAGCCCTGCCAAGCGATTACACGAGAAAAACGTCATTGTTTCACCCTTCGAACAGGGCCAGCCCTGTTATGCAGAAGTGGGATCCCGGCTGCCAGGGCTGGCCCACTTACCATATTTCATGTTTTACATGGGGATTTCGCCTAAAATCGTCCAGCTCGGATAACAAGACCTCATGTAATCAGGCCCTAAAATTCTAGTACCGCTTCCTTTGAATTGAATTGCATGAATGGAACTTTTGGTACTTTGCTGTAAGTCTACCGTGGAAATTTGTTGATATTTTGATTTGTGCTCGGTTTTGGAGTTTTAAAACAGGTTTGGGGCCCTATAAAGACTACTGGTTTAGCTGTCTACAGCTATTTGATGTCAAAAACTAAAAGTTTCCGACAACTAATTGGGCTCGATACGAGGGTTTCGCACATTTCAACTTGCTACAAGTTTCCGTTTTAATCTCAGAGATGGCTCAGTGGTAGCGCGCTTGACTACCAATCTGAGGGTTGGTGGTTCGAAACCCCGCCCTGTCGAACCTGCTAACGTAGAGTGAAAAGAGTCGCCAACTCTCCTGTAATTCCAGGCTAAAGGAATCACTAGGTATGGTCACATCGAAAGGAAGGACCAAGACACTGCTTCGATAAGCTTAGCTTCTCGCTGTCCAAAAACTACCTTCGGATGCTAGGTAGAAACGTAGGCAAATGTCTCAGAGAGCTTATATTCAGTCTTGGTCTTTACCTCACGCTCTGTCGTTAGAACTGAGACTTAGAGCAAGTCAACACACTCTTGAGTAATATTTTTCTGCAAACAAAGCGAGAACGATAGAAGACGGGAACTTGAGACTTTAAACATGTGCATATTGTTATCAGCAAACCTAAAAAAGTGGACTTAGCAACTAGCAATTGTTTTTATATTCCATTGTCGGTTTTTTAGCGGGGATGGTACATTTGAAGTCGAAAAGGAGTTCTTACTTCCTAAATATAGCTTTTATCGTGACGCCTTCCACTATTTTGCTTAATGAAAGCACAGGTCTAATAATGCCTTTCTTTGTGTTTTTTGTTTTCAAAGAATTTAAAACTTTCGGACAAAACCAGATGACGGACAATTAAAGTTTCAGATTTGTCCGAAAGTTTGATCGTCCGAAACTTGTCGATTTTAATGTCCTCTTCAACTAGAAGCCAGTTTTACGTATATGTAGTCGCTGGCATTGTAACGCGCGGGGGGGGGTACACGACTTGTGGATGTACGGGGGTTTGTCGCCCGGTTATCAGAAAGCTACCCTCTTCTAATTGCCAAAATTCGACTTCGTACCCACTTTTATGATGGATTTTGGCGGAATACTACCCTTTTTCGACGATTTTTCTGCCGATTGCAGCCAAACGGACCCATGTCTAAGGAAAATCTGCCAAAAATGACCCTTGTTTAGCCCAAAGCCCACCCATATGGGCGGCACATACCCGTACTCTCAACATGTTATGTACCCCGCGGGTTATAACGTAGCCCCCTGGAAGTCAGTTACTATGGGTATAAAGATATAAAGGATAAAATGACGAATTTGTGTAAAAGAAAAGAATATGAAATTCAATTCAGTTCAATTTTATTCATAGAAATACATCCTAATACAAAGTTATCAGTAAAAAATGTGTATTCTATACGACCCAAGAGAAGCATAATTTATCGAGCCTGAGCCGTTAAATGAAAACTTAAATGAAAAAGGTAAAATTAAAAATAAAATAGTACTAGTACAAGTTTCAAGTACTAGTTTCAAAATTTAACAAAGAGGCTAAATATATGAAGGATAGACACAGAACAGTATGTTAGTAATCGAAATCTAAGTAAATTTAGTAGTTTTTTATTAAATAACATTTTTATATTAACAGAAAGTATCACAATCGTTTACCGTTTAATTTCAGACCCTAAACATTGATTGACTCTTTATCAAAGGTAAGAAATCAGCGTGGGATCAGCGTCCCCTCAGTATATATATGCTTACGGTCTTTTTGCTCCCCTGCGGAGCATTTCAAATATGTATTCCAAAACTCTTTGCTCAGTAAAAATTGAAAATAACCGCACTAGATACTTCAACTATACTAAAGGTGTCAGACAAGGGTGTCCCCTGAGTCCCCTACTTTTCAACATATTCATAAACGATTTAGCAGGTAAACTGTGTGACACGTCATCATCTCCTATAACGAGAGCAAATAAGATACAAAAAACACTATTGACAGGAAAAGTAGAAGGCAAAAGGGGAAGAGGTCGTCCAAGGAGAACATGGGTCAAGGACATCACACAGTGGACACAAAGAAGTATGACGCAATGCGTGCGAGAAGCTAACAACAGAGAACAGTGGAGATATCTATCCGCAAATCTACCAGAGGTAGTCGCGACCAACAGGTAACAGGTAAGGTAATGCTGATGACATTGTAATACTGTCAAGGTCACCCGACGGTTTACAACGCAAACTTGATAACCTAAAGTCCTACTGTGACAACTGGGGCATGAATCTTAACATAAAAAAGACTAAATGTCTAGCCTTTCAGAAAAAAAATAAGGTTGAAAAAAGACAATATTTTGCATACGGTGAACACAAAATCGAAAATGTTGCTTCATACACCTACCTAGGCATGACTATAAGCGCAAACGGATCTTTTCATATGTCCACGGAGAACCTATGCAGTAAAGCAAAGCGAGCAATTTTTGCAATAAATAACAGGTTTCCTTTGAAACAATTACCAGTCAAAATTGCCCTAAAACTTTTTGACTCAGCCATAGCACCAATTTTGCTATATGGCTCTGAAGTCTTTAGCCTTTTCACTTACATGGATTATGCAAAATGGGACAATTGTAACGTCGAGAAAGTCCACTTAAACTTTTGCAAGCATCTCCTCGGGGTTAACAGAACCACTACGAACAACTTAGTTAGAGGTGAACTTGGCAGATATCCCCTAAAAATAAACATCAATTTCAGAATAAAGTCCTTTTTTGACCATATCATGAATTCAAACAAAGATGACCTTGTATACCAGGCTTTTAAGATCAATGAAGAGCTACCATTTCATTTAAGTTGCAGAACTTACCTGCAAAATCTCGACGAGTCTTCAAATAAGAAATTCTCAAGTCCGGTTTCTAAAAACACTTTTAAGTCAAATGTAAAATCTAGCTATATCGATTTCTGGAAAAAACAGGTCTCTCATAGTAAAAAGGGAGAGTTTCTCACCTCCATCAAAAAAGAATTCGGCCTAGAACCGTACCTGGCTAAATGTACAAACCGATCATTACGAATCTTAACGACAAAGCTACGACTCAGTGACCACCAGTTATCTGTGGAGGTTGGTAGGAGAAAAGTTCCTAAAGTCCCCAGGGAAAATCGAATATGTGAAATGTGCAATAACAGCTTAATTGAAACCGAATTTCACTTCCTTGCAGAATGTAGCCATTATTCTCTCGCGAGAAGAAAATTATTCGACGGAATATATAGCAAATTTCCTCAAGTCAAATATCTTTCTATGATAGACCAAATCCAGTTCATTTTCATTTGTGAAGAAGAAGCAATAATAGCTAATACCTTAGAGTTGATAAGAGATAGTTTTATTAAAAGGAAAACAACAGTTGAGTCTCAGAAATAACATTGCATGTTTATTTATCTTTGTAATTATTTACATAATTTAGTTCTATCTTGTTGTTCTTGTTATATTATAATTGCTGTAGTTGTTGTTGTTGTTTTTNTTGGGGGCCCTCTCTATCATATCTGAAAGAGTCTAGCAAATATTTACCTTGTGCTGTCCTTGTTTTACAGTTGGAACTAAGGTCTGTTGTAACATCTTGTGACTAGTGGCTAGACAAGAAGGCCATGTAGCCGTGTCCAATATTTTGCGGTTTCTACTACCTAACCACCTTGAAGGCTCGTTATTAGAATCCTGATTTTAATGACATATTTTCTTCATCTAGTTAGGATGGATAAACAAGCTTGGTCACTTGTTTGATTGTTGATCATCAATTTAGGGCACGATCCTCTTCCACCCCTTTCCCAGCTTGAGACGTTGCTCGTGAGTTCGTTCCCCATCTTGAAATAAAGCAGAATAAATTCTGGACACCCAAATGATGTCTAGGCACTGCAAAACTTGATTCATTTTGGAGAGAGAATTCAAACAGCGTAGACAACATAAAACTGACCGCGTTATTAGAAATCCAAAACTAATAACAGGGCTGCCAGTGCCTTTCAGTTCCAGAGCCACAAACAAATGGATTCTAAGTCACAGATGACTTCCAGGACAAAGGATTTCTTGCTCCCATTATTAGGAATGAGAAACTAATAATGCGACGAATGCTTACAAACATTTGAAAGACAAGAAAGATTAGGATTAGCAAATAATTAGCGTAGTTTCCCAATCAATAAACGCTATTGTATCTTTCTACAATAATTTCCTACTGTATGTTGTGAAGGAGAAAATTAGCTTCTCCGCTGCTCAAACTCAATTTAAGGCACCAAACTGATTTACAGACTTCAGTTGAAAAAAATGTTATTATACTAATAATGCTAGAACAACACTGCCCGCGGCCCCTGGAATGCACTCTAAGCTACAAAATGCCTTCTTCCCTGACAATGAAATTAAGGTGTAAAGATTCCCTTTTGACATGTCCTGTTCAATGATTTAGTTTCAACCTTGTATCTGCAGTCTTCGTCATGAGGAAGATGCCATACGTTGTGTGTGATCAATCACACGCATAGAGTCATTTCTCAGTACATGAAATTATTTCATTTGTGTGTTGATGTGTATCTGTGTGATAACACACGTCAAATGACGTAGACTGCTGCCTCAAAGTTGAGAAAACACAGACCCATTGTGGTACCGTACTAAAAACAATCCACGGTTAAGTGTTTATATGAGACCAAAACCAGCTCCAAATGATTACGCTTTCCAAGGCCAACTCAAATGAGTATGGTTAGATGGGTCTCTTGTAGACAGAACACGCAAGTGAACTCAATGGTTGCGTATCTTTTTCAGAACCAATCAATTGTAAACAGGGCATTAGTGGTGCTAAGTCTTGAATTGGAACAGTATTCCAGCAAATATAAAAGATCCTAAGCAAAGTATAAAGCTTTTCCATCCACGTCTGAGAAAAAGTTATCGTTTATTTAGATTTCTTTCATGATCGTTGTTTCACAGAATAGTATTTTGCTTCCAAAGTGATGGTATACAACAGCAGGCCTCAAAATAGCAAAAAATTGTTTGAACTGATGATGTGTTAGCTTCACACTATACTGGGAATAAAATTGCTTCAGCTTTAAAATGTAGCAGTTAACTACTGTACGTTGTTTCAAGAATGAAGGTACATCAGTTTTGTGATACGAAATCAGATAAATTAGACTTTGAAGATATTAAAACCAAATTCATGTGACTTGAATTACAACTTGAACTAGTAGCACAAATGTTCAAAATTTGTTTTGTGTTGTAAGGTAAAGAAAACTAAAGTCATGTCATGGAAGACACCCTTAGACCCCATCCCACTGCCAATGAAGGTTCGTACATATTATTTAAATACAGCATCTTGTCAATGGCTGCATTGATATAGATTTTTGTTGATTTCAGGTGAGGCAAAGAAACCAGAAAAAATGGCCAACTTAAAACCAAAAATTAATCCAAACACAAAGAAGTTGTTTGGAATTAGCAAGCATGTTGTACAGTCTGAGTTTGAGGAGATGAAATTCTTGTGCACTGATCACATAGCGGCTGGGACCCTGGAGAAGATTGACAGCGTTTTGAAGCTGTTTCAGAAAATTGGGGAGATAGATGATACTGGTGATGGTGGAATAGCGTTTATTTCTGAATTGCTTAATGAAGTTGGGAGAAACGACCTGCACAACAAGTTAAATGATGTAGAAGAAACAGGTTAGTGTCCTTTGATATATGATAGATAGGGTCTTGAAGACTGAAATAAACTGCTGCAGGCCTTGCGCACATGAACACTGTTTTCCTGCTTAAGAATTCTCAAGAATTCTTGGGAATGTTCTTAGTTTTAAGAATTCTTGTTTAAAACAAATTACAGTCTTTCATATGACTCAACAATTCTTATCAGAATTTGAAGAATTCTTGAAAATTCTTAAGAATCCTTTGTCATATTAACGTGCACAAGGCCTGTACTGTAGTGATTCCACAGGGTTTCATAGGCTATTTGCCTTTTTACCCTTTTCTCCCATTATATCATTATATATATTACAGTAAATAACGGGTGGGCCAAAAAAAATTGCCTCCAAGAGAAAAAATTTCTGACAAACTTTCTCAGTGTTAAATTTTGATGAAATTTATATGGCACTAAGTAAAACATAAACTACACCCTATCGAGTGAAACTCAGCTCATTATCAGCTTTACATACTTGCGGAGAAATGAGGTTTTGAAGAGAGATGGTAGCGAAAACCACTTTAACAAAATCGCTGATGTTCAAAAGCACAACTTGACCAAAGAAAGTGTCCAAGACAAGAAATGTTCCTGTTGTGCATTTTTTCCACCTCTACTCGCATCTTTTTGTAAACATTATCACTACATTACAAGATACTGCTAAAAAATGAGAGGCATTGAAGAGTAATGATCAAACAAGTCAAAATTAGGAAAATTTCCCTTTTTACCATAAATGGGTTACTTACGGACATGTTGTGGTATCCTGCTAAAAAGATACAGTCAGTTCTCTCAACATCACAAAGATCACTTTGAAATTCCCTCTTGCTGCCATGAGAAATTAGGACAACCGTCATTTGCACAAAAATTATTCAATAAAGCAAGAAATGCATAGGTGGGTTATTGTTGATGTAGTGATTTTGTTACAATGGTTTTCGCAGCCATCTTTTTCAAAATCTCTCTTCTCTGTAAATGCAACTGATAATGAACTGATTTTCACCCAGTAGGTGTATTTTATATTGTACTTAATGCAATATAAATGTCATCAAAATCTTGCATTCATAAAGTTTTCCAGAAATTGTTTTATCTTGGGGGTTACTTTTTCTTGGCCCACCTGTTATATTATTATCGTGCAACTCGGCTGGATCAAACTATGAATGGCTGAAGACGAGATTTCTTGTTTGCATAAAATGCAGCCACGTTCAACGAACATTGAGCTTTTGGATCACAATGTCAAGCAATGTCAAGGAACACAATTTTCTTTTCTTTTAAAGACAATGAAGGTGAACAATGCATTTCAACCAAAACAATTGCTTTGCCCCCTAATTTTTAGCAAAATGTGTCTGCCGTTGTGCTTATATGTGAGGTATGCCTTTGATTTTATGAAAATGAGAATAAGGGGCTCATAGATGAGGTGTCATTTCTCTTATCAAAGTCTAGTTCATTGATCTTTGATAATGCCATATGATACCCTTTAGTATTGATGATTCCCTATTTTGCAAAATACTCTTTGTTATTGATAATTAGTTGTTCAATTCAAATGTTGATACTGTAGCTTGACAAAGTTAAGTGGCTTGGTTATGGGTTGGGATGGGGGCAGCTGCCCCCTCATTTCTTTTGGAATTCTCTTGAGGAGAAAATGGTTGGGTATAGGTTGGTAGGATAAGGATTTTTAGAGAAATGCTGGAACGAACATTACAACATTGTCAGCATTTCCATTTTAGCATGGCAAACATTTGATCTGGAGAGGCAATCTAAGCTAAAGTAAAGGGTGATTCCTCATATATCTTCAGCCACAATTCTTAGTTTTGTATCAATTTTAATAATTCCAACTTTGCGGTTATATTTTTAGATATATAAAGTTGATATATTTATAGGTTTCTTAAACATATTATTGTTTATTCAGGAGCTTCTGCCCCAAAGTTAAAACCAAAGGTAACACCACAAATAAACCCAGACATATTGCTGCTAGTAGAGGAAATGGTAGCTGCTGACTGGAGACGTTTAGGCAGATACTTGAATTTGGATGAACATGTAATTGACCAAATTGATGCAGATAAGAGAAATGTTAAAGAAAAGTGTACAGCAATATTGAGGGAATGGAAGAAAAAAGAAGGAGCCAATGCTAATGTTGCAAATTTGAAGAAAGGTCTTGACAAAATGCCAAGACGAGATGTTGTTTGTCAAATTGAAAAGTTGGAAGGTATGTTGGTTGCTATTTTTTAAGAAGGGCATCATTTGGTGCATTTTTACATGTTGTAGTGATTTCAGGGGTAGAAATTGTCAGAGTTCAATTTTTCCGATTTGTGTGAACTCTCATATAGGTATGCTAGTTCCAAAGCTGCTAAAACGTCTGAAGAATAAATGAATAAATGGTGTAGTTACCATATATCTACTGAAGAAGTACTTTTCTGTATGTTTTCAGGACCAACTTTTGAAGAACCTACTTTGAAGACCCCAGTTCAAGCGACAGACGAAGATGGTGAGAAATTACATGTATACATACATATATTTCTTATTTTTTACAGCAGGTCAGAATCCTGGTAGCTGTAAAGCTGATGCGGACNATGAAATTGTCAGTTTAATTTTTCAGATTAGTGTGAAGTCTCATAGGCATGCTAGTTCCAAAGCTGCTAAAGTGTCTGAAGAATAAATGTGTAGTTACCATATATCTACTGAAGAAGTACTTTTCTGTATGTTTTCAGGACCAACTTCTGAAGAACCTACTTTGAAGACCCCAGTTCAAGCGACAGACGAAGATGGTGAGAAATTACATGTATACATACATATATTTCTTATTTGTTACAGCAGGTCAGAATCCTGGTAGCTGTAAAGCTGATGCGGACCTGCAACTAAAAAGTTTAAAAATCAAAATAGTCGTTGTTTTATAAGCTCTTTAAAAAATATACAGTCAGATTAAAATACGTGAAATTGTCCAAATCTTTTGTAGTGATCATTGTTGAATTGTAAAAAGAAACAGATTCAATTAGTTGGGCCGATTCTATAAGGCTCTGGTTTGGAGGTCGGGTCAAGTTTGACCTTTCAAGAAAATTGTGTCAACTTTGGAAGCAGCAATATCAATAAACAAGGTTCCTATGTTCAAGTTGACTTTTCAGGATTAGCTTAAAAGTTATTGCGAATTGATTGGAGGTAAATTGGCATCACTAGCCCTGATAAAATCTGTTAGCAATTATTTGGGACACCCGGTATTTCATGAATTTGTAACAACGCTGTGCCTGGTTTGGAGGTGAAGGCGATTCGAGCTTTCAAGATTAATATTTGAACTCTCAAAGCACCAAAACAACAAAGAGCAAAATATTTTGGGTTCTTTAAGCCTAGTAGTAATCATTTCAAGCCTGGAAACTGGAACCATTATTGGGACATCAGTATTCCTGCGAGCCTTAATTATCAAAGGCCTCTTAATTTTCAAATTCATGATTTCTCTTGCCAGCTTGTAGCATGACAAATTAATGCATCATATTTTTGTGACTTACATGCACCCTGAATTTGTTTACAGCTTTTTCTTGCTCTTGATATTGTTATGCTTTGTTTTCAGACAAAACATCTGCTAATAATGCTCGGGATGCAATTGGTGAGTTACAATGACATCATTTTATTTTAATGTTTTATGTTTCATGCCACTTTCAAATTGCACCAGCATCATGTAAATATAGCCTTAAGGCCATTGCAGACCTTTTAATTGACAAAAAGCCTCAACTTCGAATACGTGAGAAGACGCCTAAAACCCTCGATCAAATTCATAAACAATCTCCTCACTCAAACGCATTTCGTTACCTCAAGGGTTAAGAACGAAATCTTTATATAAGCAATGACGTATATGATCTGATGCTTTTATGAAAATCACTTTTTAAACCTCGAGAAAAATGAGATGTATGTGCTTGTTGATCTAAATGAAGAGATTACTTATCCCTTTTTCGCGCATTTCGAAGTAAAGGAATTTTCATAAATCAAATTTTACCTATATTTACAATGCTCAGGAGAATAGAAGAAAAATCACAAAAGTACTTTAACCTTTCGGGTATCAACCTTCGATTGATTCCAATACCTCTAGTATTCTCCGCATAACGAATTTTCAAACATGTGAAATTCTATTTGTTCCACCCGGTTAGGTCACATGATATTCATCATTCAAGGTCACATGCTATTTGTTAAGAATCAAATCCTGTTTTATTGCAGATGGATCCAAGTTAACGACAACCACAACAACAACGAAAATGGAACCACCGATTAAACCACCTTCATGTATGAATAACAACATTATAACATTTTTATATACCTGGTGACTCAAAAAATGTCCCCCTGTTCGAAAAATCATTGCAGCAAATTTACTTGCGCTATAATCATCAAAAACCGATTTTCTAATTGCTACGAGATTGAAGTAATTTTTGTATTTTTTGGTAATCTTAAAAGTAATAGTCCCATGGTAAATTTGAAAGACTCAAATAACTGGTTTTGCAGAACATCCAGAAAATGGCCTAAAACGCACGATCAAAGGCATCTCGAAATAAAAGAACTGCAACTTGTCAGTTTTACTATTTTCAAAACTCCATTTTTCAGAACAATAAACAAGATTTCAATTTCAGCTTCTGTCTCAGTTTCAGTTTATCATTTATTAGTTTCGCTAATTTTTAAAAGGATTTCTAATGGATTTCAAAAGACCTGAAAGATTTGATCATGCGTTTTGGTCATCTTCCGGCTGTTCTGCAAGACTGATTTTTTAAATCTTTCGAACTTACCAAGCAAGGCACTACTACTTTGAAAATTACCAAAATAGAAAAATACTTCAATATTTTAGCTTTTAGGAAAATCAATCTCTAAGATTATAGCGCAGCTACTTTTGCTGCAATGATTTTTCAAACAGGGGGCATTTTTTTAGTCACCCCGTGGTTTGTTGTCTGCTCGAAGGGGCGAAGGGGCGAAGAGCTCTTTTAGGCATTAGACAAGGACATGTGAGAACGGGAATACATGAATGCTGTTCAGATCTTGGCAAGTTCTCCACGTTTACTCACAGAGCCATACAAGTGGTAGGTTGGCCTAGTGGTTAGCGCTCTCGCCCTCTGCGAGGAAGGTTGCGAGTTCNGACTCAAAAAATGTCCCCCTGTTCGAAAAATCATTGCAGCAAATTTACTTGCGCTATAATCATCAAAAACCGATTTTCTAATTGCTACGAGATTGAAGTAATTTTTGTATTTTTTGGTAATCTTAAAAGTAATAGTCCCATGGTAAATTCGAAAGACTCAAATAACTGGTTTTGCAGAACATCCAGAAAATGGCCTAAAACGCACGATCAAAGGCATCTCGAAATAAAAGAACTGCAACTTGTCAGTTTTACTATTTTCAAAACTCCATTTTTCAGAACAATAAACAAGATATCAATTTCAGCTTCTGTCTCAGTTTCAGTTTATCATTTTATTAGTTTCGCTAATTTTTAAAAGGATTTCTAATGGATTTCAAAAGACCTGAAAGATTTGATCATGCGTTTTGGTCATCTTCCGGCTGTTCTGCAAGACTGATTTTTTAAATTTTTCGAACTTACCAAGCAAGGCACTACTACTTTGAAAATTACCAAAATAGAAAAATACTTCAATATTTTAGCTTTTAGGAAAATCAATCTCTAAGATTATAGCGCAGCTCCTTTTGCTGCAATGATTTTTCAAACAGGGGGCATTTTTTTAGTCACCCCGTGGTTTGTTGTCTGCTCGAAGGGGCGAAGGGGCGAAGAGCTCTTTTAGGCATTAGACAAGGACATGTGAGAACGGGAATACATGAATGCTGTTCAGATCTTGGCAAGTTCTCCACGTTTACTCACAGAGCCATACAAGTGGTAGGTTGGCCTAGTGGTTAGCGCTCTCGCCCTCTCCGAGGAAGGTTGCGAGTTCGAGCCCTGGGCTGGCCGCCTGCGGTAGTACCACCGCTCATCCTTAAAAGGTCTGTGTGCTTCTCTCCTTTTAAAGTCCGTGGGAATTGGGATGAGTTGCTGGTAGGGGTGCTTCGGCCTATGCTAGTAGTCACACTTATTTTAAACAATATCAACATCACGAGATTCTGTCAAATCTGGTGTAGATTTTGAACACCTTTTTCTAGTATTTCTTCTATTCTCTATTTTGAAATTTGATTTTTATTTTTTTAGCTGCCTCAAAATACAACATTCAAGTCCACGGAGGCAACGTCATGGTTGGAGATGGTGGCAAGATGGTTGTCAATTCAACGTCAAATTGTAAGTTCTATTACATCTTATAAAATTTAGACTTACTACAATCATCGTACTTTCCGTTATTGGTTAACTGCCGGACGCTCAACGTATAGTAACTAGACTGTTTGCCTAAGTCTCTTGTATCCTTGCGGTGATCGCTGCTCAAAGTGAGTCATAATGAAACAGTGAAAAAGAGGACCCTGCTTAGGCCCATTCTGGGCTACCGCCTCGCAGAAACGAAATGCAGCAAATAACCCCTTCGGCACACAGTTAATGACGAAAACTTAGCATACGTAATTAAGTTCACATTGTTGATTGAAGCTTGATTCACAATGGAATTCATCGAATCATGCGAGCTGATTATCGTCACAAGCTCTTGTGGCGAGTGCCTAAACAGGGTCGAGTTTTCAGAGTAATATTATGAGTTACGTTGATCGAAGCGATATCATGCAAGTTAAAGAGCACAGGTAAACAAGGGAATCAGGTAATAGGTCTAGTCTGCTTCCACAAGCCATAACAGATTGCAAATGCAACGCCTCATCAGAGTTCAGAAAAAGGTCAAACCTTCCTCCGGATGCCAAATTCGTTAGCTGAACCTTCCTCATTTTATCAAGTCCAATTAACCAGATTTTTCGATCTTTTCGCATTGTTTATAACCCTGAAATTTATAAACCAGTTGCTGTTGCCAAAAGAACCGAAAATTTTCCCAGGTTTCTTGTAAGAATTACTAAACCTTCCTCGGATATGAAATAAACAAGCAAAACTTTCCTCCGGCTCACAGCCGTGTAGCCGTGACTTTTTCTGTACTCTGCGCCTCATTGATGTCTGCCATTTCAAAGTGTTGCATCGTAATTACTACGGTTATATGAATGTTTTTTAATTGTGAGCAAATCTTTGAAAGAGAGGAGATTTGATTTTCTTTTGTATTTTTGACAATTTTCGGTCCTTAAAATCTTTGGAGACCAATGCTTTCGGTGATTTTATTAAGTTTTGTTGATCTCTTTTCACCGACATAAGACCACCCCAAGATTTGTGTAGTTGATAGATGACTCATAGTCATCAAAACACAAACGTTGGACTAAACTTTTTCTAGTGTCAGATGGCCTCAAAATAACGTCGATGAAAAAATGCTCAACGTTCTTCAAATGTTGGATTTTCACAAAACCAAATGGGAGCATGGGCTTTAAGAAACGCGCTAGCTGTTCCTATAGCACTTTCCCCCCTGTGTCCCTATGCCCGTGATGGTTGTTGTTGTTACTAAAATGTGCAGGACACAGGGATACAAGGAAAACCGGTCACAGGGAAACAAGGAGGAACAAAACTGAACTGCTTTAGGAATAGGAGTTATAAGATGAATGTTTCTTTTTGCCATAAAATGGGAAATATTGCACTATTATGCGATACTCTTTCTCTATGGAGGAGCCATCATTTTGGAGGTACATTTGCCCGCAACTTCTGATGTCCATATTTTCAGTTGTTGCTCGGCCTAATTTTACTGAATTGATTATTGCTGACAGGTGGAGGGCAGAGTCCAGAAAAATGATCAACCTTCCTCGAGACAAAACTATGTTTCCGATAAAACCTTCCTCATTTTTGAATAGAACTTGGGTGTGTTTAGGGCGTGACATAAGTTATTCTTTTGTTATTGGAGACCTTCCTCACGGTCGGTGACCGTGTGACCGTAATGTTTTCCTGACTCTGGTGGAGGGTTAAAGAGTACAATTCTTTTTCAGCGACATTTGATCCAGAAATGTTGAAGAGATTTGCAGGAATGAATCAAGCAAGCGGTGCAGGTTTGAATTCAACTTAAGTTTTCTTTAACTTCTTTCCAGAGCGGACTTGCTCTTCCAGACGATAATAGGCAAGGGGTATATCACTCCATACGAATATCGCATTGCTTTGATAAAAATCCCAAAAGGTCCTATTGTTTTAAAAAGTCTCGTCGTTTTTCTCGAAACAGTGATACACCCCTCGATGGTAGACTGTTGTAGCGACATGACGTGAACCTAATTGAAACAGAGACTCAAATACATTCCAACCCAACTCAAATACATTCCAACCCAACTCAAATTAATATAAACTGCCATCCAATTAAAAACTCTTCCAAAGAAAAATTACTGGGAGTAACAATAGATAGTGAGCTTAAATTTGATAAGCATATCAAAAACATATGCAATGAGGCTGGTAAAAGAATTAGTGCCCTTGCAAGATTAGCACCCTACATGAATGAAACTAAACGAAGATTACTTATGAAAACATTCATAACGAGTTACTTTAATTACTGCCCACTTATCTGGATGTTTTGTAGCAGAAAAATGAATAACTTAATAAACAGTATTCATCGAAGAGCACTAAGAATTGCTTACAATGACTANTCAAACCAAAAGTGACACCCAAAATTTATGGTTTCTGATGATCTTACCAAAAATGACACCCTAAAATTTATTTTCTGCTTGAAAAAAGGCACCCCATAAAATGGCACATCCCGTACCAGTATATATGGAAGTGACCCCCCCCCCGGGGGATTGATCGTTTACAATATCATTGCCCTTTTCTTTCAAATAAATTGCTCAAAGGGAAAGTTGGTAATTTGCCATAATTCCAGAGAGAGCATTTTTGATATCATCATTTTTTCAGAATTACAGCGTTTTTATGTTTTATGAAAGGATGTATGAGAGGAAGTATCTAAAGCTTTGACAAACACTGAAAGCCGATAGAATGTTCAAGAAAACCTCAATTTTTGCTAAAGTCTGTAGCCTTTTATGGTTTACGATTTAGCAATTTGATGACGTCACAGCTTCAAAACTAGCAGAAATATTTAAAATGCTGTAATTCTGAAACTAATCACGTTATCAAAAATGCTAGGCTGGGTCATCTATTTCACTGTTTCACTATGAGTCCCTGTTGAGCAGCGTTTACCGCAGGGATACAAGGGACTAAGATAACCAGTCTACCCCTGAGGCTTACCCCTCCCCCAAGACTCTTGCGCACGCAATGTTTGATCTGTCGATCCCTACAGACTGTTTTTGGAGGTTTGGATTGAGGTTCACGTAATTTTGAATAGAATACTTTATTTTGAATCTTCTTATTTTCAGATGAATATGATGCTTTCACGACAACAAATCTACTCGCACTGCAGATGTCATTTCAATGATTAGATACCAAGTAGCAAATTAATATATCGTCGCTTAAGCCTGGTTCGCATTAGGTCGTTGCAGCGACTGGAGTCGTTGAAAAAAACGACCATAATGTCCCAAAAGACCGAAAAGACCCAAACGACTGCGTTTTTGCCGCTCGCATTTAGTCTTTGGGTCTTTTGAATTGTTCGTTCCCAACGACTCACGACCCCCAATGACTCCAGCAACTCCAGCGACGTAATGTGAACCAGGCTTTTAGTATTTCAGTTGAGCGAACGTGAACTATCAAGCCTATTTTTTGCACCTTTTCAGATTGAATTAGATTAAATGTAGAAATAGTTTTTTGCTTACCCATGAAGTATACCGGGTGAGCGGGTGAGCCAGAAAAAAGTTCCCGCTTTCGAAAATTTATAGCACCAAGACTACTGGATGGATTTGAATGAATCAACTTGTACTCAAAAGCTATCAAGCAGAATTTGATTCTTTCGAATCCATCAAGTATTCTTGGTGCTATGAATTTTCAAAAGCGGGAACTTTTTTCTGGCTCATCCAGTAAAGTATTTTATCTTACGTCTTTTGAAAAGACTGTCAGAAACCTTTTTCGGTGTATAGTTAAGGTTTGATATGTTAAGGTCGTGCCTGGGAACTCCCCGATGGGGGCAGCTCGATGATTTTTTACCAAACAAACTGGTGCCGCTAAGCTCGGAATCTTTTTTGCTGCCGAACGCTGTATCTTTATTTAAAGGGAATCTAAGCATATAAAAGTGGCTCAAGCCACTTAAATCTAAATTCTAGCCTATCAGATATCAGTAGTTCCTGTTGACATAGATCATGGGCGGTAGGAGACGCGTGGATTGCTTTTTGAAAAATATTGTGGTCATAGGTTGGGGTTATTAAGATTAAATTAGCCGCGATGTTTTGGAGCGGCTTCCTGTTATTTTGTAGCCACTTGCGGTTGACCCGGCAGACGCTAATCTGCCCATCCGGGTCAACCGCAAGTGGCTACAAAATNTGCCGGGTCAACCGCAAGTGGCTACAAAATAACAGGAAGCCGCTCCAAAACATCGTGGCTAATTTAATCTTAATAACCCCAACCTATGACCACAATATTTTTCAAAAAGCAATCCACGCGTCTCCTACCGCCCATGCATAGATCAGTTATCCAAATATGTTTCGGCTCGTGTCAAGGCCTATTGTCTTTGCATGGCTATTTTTATAAAAGGCTTTATATATGGTATGCATAGATTCCCTTTGATAAGACACCGTTAACACTGTACCGGTACAACTTTGAATCCGTAACGAAAGTGACCGGATCAGCCTCCCGTTTACGCTGTTCCTGCTAATCCGTAAAACAATTCGCCTAGTGGAAAACCAGTTTGATGACATATCATTTCCTCATTTCCGCACCTTGACTGCCCCCGTTCTGCCCCCTTACGTTAGACTTATCACCTGAGTCCTTGTTTGCCTGTGTTATTTTATTACACTCCTCCGGTTGTCTGCCTCTTGTTGGATGCAGCAAAACAGCATTTTCAAACGATCATCCGGTTATGATTGTTATTGCCACGCTTACAACTGATTACAATTGTATTAGATAACAATCAAAATTTTGGTTTATTATGGTTTAGTAAGTCTCCTGTGTAATGAAAACAGTTTGGAAATTAGTCGCCTTGCCAACGCTCTATTCATTGGTTTGTTGTGGAAAACGCTATAAAGTGACCTTGAAATATTTTTGAGCGATTTCGTTGACATTGAGTCAAGACTGCCTGATGAGTTAGAAGTTGAGCCAAGAAAAGTTATTCATCGTTACGAATACGTGAAAGTCACATTTAATAAGGTATGTAAGAGAATGCTATTTTCTCGAATTGATATAGTCGTAGTCTAGTTTACTTTTCTTCTGGTTTCTTCTTCACAAGATGATATTATCCCGTGCAAATAAGTTTCATATTATCCCTAACAAAAAGTTTCCAGAAATCCACTCGCCCCAAATCAAGCTAGTTATCGTCTGCACAAAAATTTCCGATTTAAAGATGTTTGAAAACTAGAATGGAATTAAGAATGACCAGACACGAGGGGCATATCACTCCATATAAATCTCGTACGCACTTGGCAGAAATCCTTTTGTTTTCAAGAAAGGCCCCTAGAAATCTTTTTGTTTCAAGAAAGGTCCCTATAAATCCTATAGTTTTCAAGAAAGGTCCCTAGAAATCCTATAGTTTTCCGGAAATCTCGTACTCTCTTTGAGAGAATGATTCACCCCTCGGCCAGCAGACACGCACCGTTAGCTGAAAACTCGAGATCTCGCATGATTTGATTGGTTAAAATTTGACAGGTATCAAAAGAGAGTGAGTTTTTTATGCTCGAGCCACATTTTATGTTGCTCAATTCCCTTTGATATAAAAATGCGGTTTTACCCGGAACAGTTTTGGCATCTGATATTTGTCAAGCTTCCTACATAGCTATTGTTTGTTTTAAAAGGAGTGTGACGTCATCCTTAGGGTGTCTGAAGGGATGGCTGAATTATCCGAAACTTAGAAAAAGCCCAGTACAATAGACGATTACGGAAAAGATGGCGTCGGGGGCATTTGACCAAGATGCATTGCGTTTAATGATCGAATTTCTATAGAATCACTGTTGATGCCATTATAGAACGCAATGCATCTTGGTCAAATGCCCGCTGACGCCATCTTTTCGGTAATCGTCTATTGAGTGGATGTTATATCCCCCGGGCTGTTGGGGGTAGGGTGGCTGGTGATTCCGTCATCATCAGCAAAAGGAAAACTTACTCCAATTCTCACTCGTTTAATCAGGTAAAAAAGCAAACTATGGAAAATAATCAAGTGGAGCATGCGTAGCGAATGGAACGGCACGCCCCCTCAAGCCAAAGATGGCGGTGAGAAGCTCGTAGCCATCTTTAGCGTTATCGTCTTAAATGGCTCATGAATCTCACGTGACATCTCATTGAGACATTCCGCTCGCGCCACTTGCTGCCTTCTCCTTAGCGGTCACTCCAGTGGCGGAGCCAAGGGGGGGAATGGGGGGGTCCGGACCCCCCCACTTTTACAAAAGATGAATCCTGAGATTCGCACTAAAATGCAATAAAATTGTTCTCTCAGGAGGGGTAAGGGCGTTGCCTGCATTTTCCGAGAGTTTGAAGGGCGTGGTCACAGAAAATTTTCCTGGGGCTACGCCCCAGACCCCCTCACTTTTCATGTGCTGGCTCCGCCGCTGGGTCACTCTTTCGCCTGACCAAACGGACGAGACTCAGGGCAGGTCTAGTATAAAAATTTATCAACGAAACTTTTTTGACAGCAGAGATAAACAACAGCAACAACAGCAAAATGCATGCCCTCAAGAGGATGAGCATCCATCACAATTATCAACATAGTGCTGGTCACAGTGATGACACATCCCATGATCCTTCATGGCGACACAAGAACAAGCAGATGAAGTTAGCTAATACATACAAATTAGGTCCGGATGAAGCCACCATTTTCCACGAAGATGAAGTGAAGAAGACCATTGAAGCGGTTTTTGAAGCTNAAACTTTTTTGACAGCAGAGATAAACAACAGCAACAACAGCAAAATGCATGCCCTCAAGAGGATGAGCATCCATCACAATTATCAACATAGTGCTGGTCACAGTGATGACACATCCCATGATCCTTCATGGCGACACAAGAACAAGCAGATGAAGTTAGCTAATACATACAAATTAGGTCCGGATGAAGCCACCATTTTCCACGAAGATGAAGTGAAGAAGACCATTGAAGCGGTTTTTGAAGCTAAAATTGGCGATATGAAGTATGACGCGGATCGATGCAAGTTGTTATGCATGGAATTGGCCACTGAAATCAAGAACGAAGTGAAAAAGTTAAATTTTCAACGCTACAAACTCATTGCAGAGGTTACAATCAGTTCACTTCGTGGACAAGGCCTGCGTGCTGTGAGCCGTTGTGTTTGGGATGAGAGATTTGACAGTTATGTTTCATGCACATACAGAAACGCGAGTATGTGTGTTATTGCTGTTTTGTATGGGGTATACCAGGAATAGTGAACTTTTGATTCATGTTTCTACATTTTTGTGGGTTTTGGGGTTTTCTCTTGAATCTGTAAACTTTTACAAGGCTTGATTTGCCTTTAAAGTGAACTACATTAATTGTGTGTTATATCCTATGGTTGCCCTTAGAAACCAGACTTATGCAGACTCAGACTGTACTATAATTGTTTCCTGAGGCGAATTGAGTTGAATTTTTTAAATATTTGTCCTCCAATAGATGACAGATGACCAACGATAAATAAATTCAATTCAGTTTGTCTCAGATGGTCTTAAGGAACAAATATAGTAGAATCTGCACGCATATTTCTAGTATCAAAGGGCAAACATAGCGATGCAGTTCGTATAAGGTACCTATTAAATTTATTAAACAGTGCTTTCTGTAGTGTCCTTCTGCCCTGGCCTAGAAGCGCCCCTAGCTGCTATGCTTTCTTTGTGCCACCGCTACGTAGGCGCAAAAAAAGTATCGCAGTGAGGGCGCTTCTAGGCCAGCATAGGCGTGGGAGTAGCGTGCGTGGTGCAGCCTCGGTCACTCGTGCTACGTAGGAGGTGAGGGGGTTGGGGGCGACAGCCTCCCAACGTTTGAAAAATTTACAAAAATTGGCCATATTCGGGCAAAAATCCGCCCTAATTCGGGCAACATTTTCGTAAACAATTGATTTGTTATCGGGCAGCCCCCCCCAGATTTTATCTCCCCCTATGCTTATGTAGGCCAGGGCAAAAAGGTAGTTAAACACAGTTGTCGAGCTGCTTTATTACTACTATGTTATAACCCATTGGGGCAATATGGTATTTGTCCGTGTGACGTCACAATGTGTGACCCTCATTCACGCTGCAGAAGGTCAACCAAAAGGGAAATCGAGAAATGAAATGATGAACCGCAAAACGAATATGAATCCCGTTAGTGAGATTACTCTGCAGCCCTCAAAGCATGTCACCGAGGCGTATTCGCTATGACATCACGTCAATACATCAAGACTTTAGGAATAAAAAGTTGCAGACAGTTAAAGTTTCGTACAAAATTTTGTCCGAATAGACAAATTCAGCTAACGTTGCTTATACCCAGTTCAAGTGACCATACACCTGGGAAATCATCTCTTTACCTGTTGATATAGTTACCCTTGGGTGTAAACAACGTCTGAATTTGTCTACTTTGCCTTTAAAAAGCGTCCATAAATTGTTCGGCTGCATTTTTTGCTCATTGTATTTCCATTTGAAGCATTCAGTGCCTATCTTCGGTTGAAATTAGTTTATGGTGGCTCACTTCAACACTGATGCAAGCTTGATGTCCTGTCGGGCCCTGTCGCTCATGCTGAAATCTCGGTGTTTTGGGCCCAAAAAAATCCGAGACAAATATGGGGTGTGTAAATGCATATTGCATTTCGGGATGTCCGTCATACTTTCTTTAACTGATTAATTGTTGAGTAAACAACGTATGACGAAACATTGCAACGGAATTGGTCTTTTAATGCTATTTGAGGAAGGAGAAATAGTGCCTCTTTGAATCAGTGTTTCCTTGAGAAAACAGAGCACTTTGATGGCTTGAGTCATCGTCCTAGCGCGCATCATATCCACGCACTAAAAGCTATTTACGGGGGTCGCTGCTAAAGAGTTTTTTGTTCTTTTGCCTATACCGGCTGAGTCAAAGGAAGATTGTGTGGTCCATCTTGAGAATAAGACCCCGTTTACACTGTATTGGACTTGCTACAAGTCTCCCTCGCGACCTTCCTCCGGTTTGTCGCGAGGGAGACTTGTAGCAAGTCCACACTGTATTGGTACAAGTTTTGATCCGTAACAAAAGTGTATTGGATCAGCCTCACGTTTACACTGTTCTTGCTAATCCGAAACACTTTTGTTTCTCCTATCTATAGATTTTGTTCTGGAGCAAACGCTCTTAAACCGTAAAAAATTTGTAGCGGATCAAAACTGTAACAGTACAATTTTGATCCGTTACAAAGCTGTTACGGTTCAAGAACATTTACACTGCTCCAGAACAAAATTTTCTATTGCTAGAAGGAACTACAGTGTTACGGATTAGCAGGAACAATGTAAACGGGAGGCTGATCCATTACATTTTTGTTACGAATCCTAAGTTGTACTGATACAGTTTAAACGTGGTCTAAGACAAATAAAACAACATTTTCAAAGTGAGCTAAATGGTGGGGTCTATAAATATGACAAAAAAATCTACAAATGCCATTGTTTTTTTGCTTTGCATTATTGATGCACTCGCCGAGATTATCAAATACAGTAGGCTATTATATACCAACTGAATTATACCATACTGTATTATATAATACCTATTATAGACCTATGAGATCTCATCTTTTAACTCGGGTCGTTCACTTTAATTTCGCAAGTCATGTTGAGATACTCGCGTAAACTCATGTATCGTCTTCAGCTACGAATTAGTTACGATATGAATGAAAAGTTATTTATAAAACTACGCTAAAAAAGCTGTACAAACTTTTATTAATTACTTGTAACTAATATCGTATTTTATTCGTAATTGAATATGATATATGTGTATTGAAATTGGAAAATTAAAAATGTTGTTTTACAGTACAAGCCAAGCTGGCCAAGTTGTGCCATTAAAAGGCCCTTAAATAGCATTGAAATTAGTTCAAACTTCACTATTGTAGGTTTTGGCAAACTCCAATACATGGGGAGGGGGGGCGGGCTATAGGATTCCTATTTGGTTGGAGGTGCCGCCGCACCCAGACTGCTAAGAAGATACCCATTTCTATACCCAATTTCATGAATTTTGGACCCAAAGTTCTGCCTTTTCGTGAGGCCCTTTCTATGCCAACATGCGAAATAAAAGATAATTTCGGCGAAACCATGACCCAAACAGATAAAAAATTGGTGGAAATAGGGCCCTTGAGGGAAGGTGACATGTCCCCCACTACCCAAATTGTACGTAGTGCTCCCTGGCTCATGTACTGTATTGCTCTTTTATTCATCCTCCAAAAAGTAACTTTTTCCCATACTTTTGAATGAGAAACATCTACCTCCTCGACCTCACGTCAATTGCGTTCTTATTTTAGACTCGTACGTTACAAAATGCCATTCCTTTAGTAATAGGTACTTCAAAGGTGCACTATGGGTCAATGTCCCACAGACCAGAGCGATTATTGTTACTTTTCTGATACTATTTTGGTTTTACCTCAGACTATTTTCGTGTCCCTTTTAAGGCAAAATCTAAGAATAACTTTCAGAAATGAGTCAGTAGTGGGCAGATTGCCGGCCTAAGTGGCCATATTTTAAAGTTTGTCCTGAAGGGGTAAAATGGGATCTGGGATTTGCCGAAAATGACGCTCTGGGAATGGGATTTTTGTGCTGGGACTGGGGTTTTATGAACTGGGGCTGAGAATACCAACGGCAAAAACAGTAGATTGGGAATAGAGTTAATCATCGACTGTATATCTACTAAAAATTGACTGGGATTTCACGCACAAGATGACTGGGAAAATGGGACTGAGGACCCCCCGGCAAGACCCTCTTTAAACGTAAGATGGAGCACCTGAAATCAGTTTTTGGGTGAATNTACAAAAGATGACTGGGAAAATGGGACTGAGGACCTCTCTGCAAGACCCTCTTTAAACGTAAGATGGAGCACTTGAATCACTTTTTTATTGAAAAACTATATAGACCAGGGGGCTCCATACTGCCTCGTTCTCTCACAAAAATTCGAATTTTTTCTTCTGTGTAATTGGAGAAAATCTCACCATCTTAACCCTAGCGCACACTGGCGATTTTTGTCGCCAGCGACTGCGATTTATGTTGCTAGCGACGAAAATCGCTGGTTTGCGGGGAGAAAGAAGAGGAGATTTTTGTTCCTGGCGACTAAAAGCAAAAATCACGTGTGCGGGCAAGAAAGTTCAGTCGCCAACGACAAAAATCGAATTCGCTGGCGAAAAAAATCGCTATCAAAAAACTACAGTGTTGGGTGAGTCAAACAAAGTTTCGGCGTTTGAAAAATCAGACTTTTTCTTTGGAGTGCTACATCAAAGATCACATAATTTTAGCAATATTGATTGTTGTAGCCATGCCTTTAAAGTGGGAAAATTAAAAAGTTTTGTAAGCTACCTGGTTTTGTTCGAGTTTCTTCATTTTTCATAAAGCGGAATTTCAATTTATTTTATCAAAATTCATTGAGGACCTCTTTTTGAACCAAGTTTGAACCAAGGTTTACAAGAAAGAACCAAATCATAAACAAAAATTATACTTTTTAGTATTACTGTATTTGGGTTGGTGATACATTTTTCTTTTTAAAAACAATTTGCAACTCGGAACCAAAAGTTGAAAAAGTTTCTTAACTTTGAATAGACCTCTGACCCCTTCTAGTACAGTTTCTTCGGCCAATCCTCGTATTGTTGTAAGGACCCTCAGGAAAATATCTTAACTGCGTCTTATAACGTCATTTTAGATGCAATTACGACAGTGTCCCTGTCAGTAAACTTTTAGGAAGTATGAAAACTGGAACAGATGTTTGTGTATCATTTTTAAGAGTTGTATCATCTAAATAAAGATGCCAATCCTCAGGCGAAACGTGACTGCTCTTTTTAGAGAAGAACATTTTCCGTATTGCATTTGGAAAGGCGACAGTCTCCATTACATATCTAGAAGGGTGACATAATTCCGCAAAGTCAAGGGGGGGCAGTTAAATATGTGATTTTAGTCGATCAAATCACGGGAGAGCAATAGTCATTCTTTTCGCTATGCACTCATTTTTTTTATACGAAACGGCTCATAAGAAAGTCGATTAGCCTCTTCCAGCAAATCAAGAAACTCTACTAGAAGCAATTAGAAGTCAATTCGAAGATAAGAAACTTTTCCCATTTTTGGCTGAGTTGCAAAGTGGTTGAAACAAAANGAGAAGAATATTTTCCGTATTGCATTTGGAAAGGCGACAGTCTCCATTACATATCTAGAAGGGTGACATAATTCCGCAAAGTCAAAGGGGGGGGGCAGTTAAATATGTGATTTTAGTCGATCAAATCACGGGAGAGCAATAGTCATTCTTTTCGCTATGCACTCATCTTTTTTATAAGAAACGGCTCATAAGAAAGTCGATTAGCCTCTTCCAGCAAATCAAGAAACTCTACTAGAAGCAATTAGAAGTCAATTCGAAGATAAGAAACTTTTCCCATTTTTGGTTGAGTTGCAAAGTGGTTGAAACAAAAAGTGCATTACCAACCCAAATAATGCTAAAAAGTATTATAATTGTTCATGATTTCGTTCTTTCTTGTAATTCTCTGGGCTGAAAAAGTTATATTTGCTGTCCTCCATGAATTATGATAAATTGTGAAATTCAATTTTATAAAAAGTAAGAAACTCCACTGCAACTTTTGCTATCAGAATTGGGCCCAAAGTTGAGAAACCGTCCTACAAAGTTTAGGGCCAAGTTTCTTATAAGTAAATGAGTGCAGTCATTCTTTTCACTATATTTTGACTGAGTTCCCATTTTAAATTACTTGACCCAGTTTTTCATTACTGTGCTTGAGTCATTTCGACCAAAGTTCATACCTTTGGTTTTCGATGACTTTTCTCATTAATTTTGACAATGTTTGTTTTGAATAAAGAATAATCCAATTTTTTAAACAATAAGATCTTGATCAAAGAACGTTGTATATATGTATTACGTCTGTGTTCTTGTAAGCTATGAAGATGATTTAATATCTTCTTTTTATAAGAAACTTTGGTACCAAATTTCTTGAATTTAAGGATGGTGTTCCTACCAAAAGTATCTTGTGATAGCATTGTTTCAAAAACCAAAATTGATTCCAATGATCAAATACATTAATGCATACACTATGATGCATGTGAAGTTTCTGTAAGCAACGTAAGAACCTAACTTAGAAAGCTGATGTAGTTAGTATAATTCTCCTTTAGCTAACGGGGTTTAAAAATCGCGGTAGTTGCTTTTCTTGCAGCAGTTCTGTTCCTACTTCTGCCCCTGTGCCCGTTATTCCTTGTATCCATGTGCCCTGTAAATGTGACGCAACAACAACAACCTTCACGGGCACAGGGACACAGAGAGGAGCAAAACTGCTGTAGAAACAACAACTATCGCGTTTGTATGGTTTGTATGCATACCACCAAAGCTCTATTTAGCCCCCCTCCCTTCTGAGTCAAAATTTTTAATAGGCCCCCTCTCTATTAAGTACCACCACTAATGCGAGAGGATACCAAAGATTTTCCATTTATTAGCTAAAACAAGTTTGGATGTTAATTTTGATATGGTTTGGGATTAAAACTGCGTTGAATTTGTGTACTTGACTCGTAAAAGTGTATGTTGATTCCGCAAAATATGAGGTAAAAGACCTAAAAAGCTATCGTTTATAGCCTTGTCATTTGACTTTGCTAATAAGCCCCCATCTCTCTTTTAAGCCCCTCTCTAGATTCACCGAAATTAAATAAGTTCCCCAGGGGCTTAATAGAGCTTTTACGGTGAGCAACTGTACGGTGTTAAATATAGACTGTACCTCCAATGATACTTTCCAGTTTCCAGGTAGAGAATTCACTCGGACCATGAGTAGCAAAATCGGTCCTTTGACAGAGTTATTCAATAAGCTCTTATCTTGACGTGATCTTTTTAGGTTAAACCTCACTTGATCCATTTGGCCATCTTCTAACTCCAAGATCTGAAGTTGCGATCTTTTGGATTAATTTTCATTTTCTGTTCATATTACTGGTTATTCATCAATATTTGGAAATTAACAGATATAATCCTCCTAGGATGTCACGTTCTCTTACCATAGTTATCAACTTTACAAAGTTAACCCAATCAATTTCCAAGAGTTTTAAGCTTGATCTAGAATCCAACACTTTGTTCCCTTTATCATGAAGTCACAATAATCTATTTCACTATCTTCCTAAACCTGTTGTCATACTAAAATAATTGCGAGAGAATTAGGCCCAGAAGCTTCAACCACATCAAGAGTATTTCAAAAGAAAAATACGAGGATTTTGAGAGCTTACCATTACTTATCTTAAAGGCAATAGCACACTATGGTATATAATTGGCTCAAGCCATTCTCTTTTGATGCCTCTCAAATTTTAACCAATGAAATCAATCAAATCATAACCCATCAGACTTAGCATGATGTGATTGGTTGAATTTGACAGGCATCAAAAGAAAGTTGCTCAAGCCTTTCTTATATTGGGCTGTTGCCTAAGAGCCCGCATGTAACAAGATCAATGCAAGATTGTTTGCAGCTATTGAATGACTGACAACTTCAAATTCTATGAAGCAACGATTTTCACAACTGGAATTGTAGAGACATTTTAGTATTCCTTGGAACAACTGTCCCCACAAAACCCCATGCAGACAAATGCGAGAAGCATTAACTGCTCTACACGTTTTATTTTATAAGAAACTTGCATGAAAATTTCGGCATTTTAGTACTAAAAGTTTCTTAATTTTTTCTTATTTTGTAAATGCACGAATTATCATGTATTTTCCAACACTGCTGCAGATATATTTCTTGGCATATAAAACATCAGATGGAAAGAATAAGTGTTCTATTACGTTCAAAACATAAAACCGTTAGTTAATATTACTCAAGAATAAGGGTTCAACGACATATTTATCATAATATCTTTGAATTTTGCTTTTGAAAGTTTCTTTAGCTCTTTCCGAACTTAGTACTCGAGTTTCTTAAATTTTCGGCCATCCTAGTACAAGTTTCTTATAAACCAGTTTCTTATAAAAAAAACGTGTATTGGACTCGCAAGTTTCAAGTTCGAGAGGATATCATTAGATAGAGTATCCAGGATAGCCACTGTGTACTGTCAAGGAAGCACAAGGAAGAAAGGGAATGGCCAATAGAGATTCCTTGATTGGTGCTACGATCTGTTGTTTTTGGCAGACCAATCAGCAAAGACTGGACTGCAGATCACTGCAGCAAACTCACTTCTATGATTGGTTAAAGTGACGCCCTTCAAGATAGTTGCCATTTTCCATGATAAAAGCCTACTAAGGATAAAAGGATGCACAAACGTTGACATCCCAGCAGACTTATGGACGTAAACTTAGACTATTTGTCCTAAAGAATGTCAAATTTATAACAGGTCATGTTGTTCTGATCACCACAATTTGTTTCTCACCAAGGTTGAGGTATGATGCACCTTTTATCTTCTTTGTAAAATATTTTAGCTTAAATTTAGGCCTTTAAGCTTTGATTGTGTCAACTCTCTCACATAAAAATGAAATATAATAGTCATCTGTGTGAAAGTTTTGTGGTCCTTGACAAAAATCGCACATCTAGAAGCTTAAAATTAAATTCTGGTGAAGTTTCCAAAAGTTGTAGTTGCTTTGGAGCATATTCGTCAAATCTTAAAAAAATCTGGTGTGAATACCCTGTGAATAGTTATTAGCTACTTTGCCATACTTCTACCGTGTGGGTTTTGGATATCTTCAATACTTTCAGAATTACAGCGTCTTTTATCTAGTAGTTTTAAGTCATGTTTTAACTAGTATTGAGGTTGCGACGTCGTCAAAATGCTAAATCGTAAACTAGAAAAGCGAAGATTTCTACTTACGTGTTTCTTTAAAATTTCACCAATTTTCCTCAATTGATTTTGAAGCTATGATGATAATAATTTTTTTTAAACGTTCCTTGGATTCTTTTTGAAAAAAGAGCAGCGCTGCATCAAGGATAGCGGAAAAGCTCACGGTAGCATTATAGTCCCGGGGGGGGGGGGCACTCGACCCCAAAATGTACGGGGGTGTGCCTCTGAGATATTGAAATTTCACCCTGTCTGGGAGCAATTTTTTCAAATTGACTACCCTGTCTGGGAGCAAATTTGCAAAAAACAATAGCAAAATTGCAAATTCCTTGTCAAAATCCTGTACGAGAGCAATTATTTCAAAACCATACACCCCTCTGGGAGCACTTTTGTGAAAAGGATACCCTGTTTGGGAGCAAAATCGCTAAAAACGATACCCTGTCCAGCGGCACACACCCGGTACAAAAATTATCGAAGTGTCCCCCCCCCGGGATTATAGTAAAGTAGCCGAGGCTCCCTTCAAGCCATTCAATCCGAAGAAATATATAAAAGCCATGTACTAGACTTACTCCACTCGTTCCAATGTTTTCACTCCATTCCATTTTTACAGCACGAAATACGTCACTGCAGAGGAGCATAAAATCTATTCAAAAACAATAAAAAGTGTAAAAAAATGTTGTCGTTGCTGCGATAACTGGAACTACGTATTGAGTCTAGCCATTTACGCCAACTTTTTAAAGACTTGACGCCAATGCTTTGCTTTGCACCATTGGTTTCCTACAAGCTGAATTCCTATCAAAAGTTTATTAAACAAACCATGAAATAATTTTAAACATTGGAACTTTAAACATTGGAACAAAGAATTGCATGACCCAACATAGTGCCAAATATAACAACCTTTTTGATAGAACTATTTCGGGTGCAATCTTCAGAAGATTACTCATATTTGTGAATAAGAGGTCTTATTTTGACAGCAAGAATAAAATAATCGAATTACCAATAAATTTCTTTAAGGAGTTGACAGCCGAAAATCTATTAATAGTAAAGCATCTTGGTATCTTTTTTGTTTTAAATTCGACGTATTTGACCTCTCCACAGGAGCATGACATAGCTTTAGTCGTTAAGAAGCTTGATGAACAATTTGTAGTACAGTGTCAGTAAAATGAGGAGTGATCTTGGACTCCGAAATAAAATTTCTTCTATAGCGAACAGGAAAAAACAATTTAATCGAAAATAGTAGATTCGTATTGCATCTCGACACTTTTCTTCACAAGAAATTCTTGTAAGAAACTCTGAAAATCTTAAGAAAGTCAATTATTTACTTACCCTGGGTACCAGAAGAGTCTGGTACCCAGGGTATTATTTACTGATCAAAATTGGAGAAATTTACTTCAAAAAATTTCATAAAAATTTCTATCAGCGCTCTATCGCAGGGTTTTGGCGGTTGGCCTAAAATTCCCTAGCTGTAGCATCGCTTGTATTTGAAAATTAGCTGTTACTATCTGTAAGGGATTGCTACGAGCATTCTTTTTTGTGGCATATCATAGTCTCTATGGGTTACCGTGTGGCACCCATATTGGCAGAATATTTGATTGCAAAGCTCGCCCTGTGATATCGTTTGAAGGCTGCGTCGTCCTGGGAACTAGTTCTCAGGCCATAACTTTTAAAGCGCGGTAACAGTTTGAAACTTAGGCCACAAAGAATGCCAGCTGCCAGCAAGCAAATTTGACTGCAAAAGCCTGACGGCAAAAGCCTGACAGCAAACCAGAAGAGAAAAGATAGCGATGAAGACAAACAAGGTAACTGGAGACATTTTCCATTTAGTTTCCTGGTATTTTTGACACAAATACCTTTCGATAAATAAGGAAGCGAGCGTTGTTGTTTTTATATTATTCTTGTTCAAACTGTAAACAAATTAATTTGGCTGGCAGTTTGTGCGATGTTGTGTGAGTCAGCTCCGACCCTGTCTTCCTGGAATTTACGACGAACTGCTCAGTAGCTGCCTAATAAAGAAGAAGAGTTCAGATGAACTAACGAACTTCGAACTTGAGCTAAATTCACTCACGGATGAGAATAATGAAAAACAAATATAGGGCGTACTAAAAGATTTTATACTTTTCCGGAGGAGTGCTCCGGAGGAGTGTCGAGGCTACGCGCAGGCTAACATCTCAAGACAGTAGATAGGTGATATAGCGAATTCTCCTCAGTTTTGCTTAGTTTCATTCTGCACATCCTAACTTAAAAACGTTAATACAATTTCTATGAAAATTGGTTGGAAACATACCGAGTTATGAGCTTTGAAATATCAAGCATCGTAAAATTTATGGGCAAAATTTGTAAAGCCAAAACCAGAGTACAGATTTGCCCTCTTTCCATTCTTGAAATATGTATCTCAAGAAAATTGCAAAATCTTGAGATACATTTATTGTTTTCCCCAACAATTGACTATTGTCTATTCACTTTGGTCAGAACACAAGATATGTGGAACAGTTTCCAAATAAATGTCTTGAAAATGTAAATTTCGTTGCCGCAGAATTACACAGAAGAACGAAAAGCAGGCCCGAAGGCAAGAACTGGAAAATGGGCCTAACATTACGTTTGATAGGATTTTGCTCAATTCACAGGCCCAATTCGTGTGACGAGTTGCCAAAGCTTTGAACAAGAATAACTTTCCAAAAGTTTTTTATCTGTATTTGAATCAGTAAGTTTTCTTCGATGGCATTCTTGTAAGTCCAAACAGAACAATTCGAACTTGCCATACAAAATGAATGGTTCAATGTTTATTTGGAATTACTTTCTGAAGACAATGGGAATTTATTTCCATGATCCATGCGCAAGATAAAAGGTAAATTCTAATAAATTCCTTTGAAAAAGAGAAGAGATTAAAGTCATTAAAAGATAAAATCATGCACGAAATTGGAGCGTTGCGTTGGTTGCATCTGAGTTGAAGGTGAAAAGAAAATGCAATTAATTGTTATCAATTTTTCCAAGAGCAGCTACAGCTATCAGACTTGCAATATCTCTAACCTTAGATGTCCCTTGCAAGAGGTTTGCAACCTTGTCTGATGTTTTGATAAAATCAAGCAACTTACGAATAGTTTTCTCTTGAATGCTGCTAAGTGGCCAATCTATTTTGATAAAAGCACCTTTTACGGATAAGAGAAGACCTGGTCAGAATCGACAAACAACTCTTTCATTTGAAAAGAATGTCGATAGCAGTTTAAATTAAGTTAACTAACCCACTGGTAAGTAGAAAAATTCGAAAACTGAAAGGCTCAGGAGACAACGATAACGACTGATTTTGACCAGTGTCAAACGAAAACATCAGGCAAATTGTTCAGTTATCTTATCGAATGCCAAAAAGTCATTGATAGAAATTTTTATCTTGCAACAGACATTTTAGCTATTCTACAAAAGAGTCTGGATCGAGCGATGTATCTATGCATTTTTATTTGAAGGGTTTGCTTGAGCAGCGGTAGAGCTTGTTGTTGTTGTTGTTTTTGTTGTTTCTGTCATTGTTGTGTACTTTCGAAAATTCGTCAGATTTCTGCTAAATGTATACAAATATCACTCGCCCCAGATTCCTTTGTAGAATTGCTAAAAAGGTCTATTGTAAGTGCTGTACCTGTACCTTATATATTTGACGACCATATTTAGCCAAGTAAAAGCTTGAGTTTCGATGTAATGAAATAAGATCACGTACAACTTTGAAATGTTGTGCTTTGTATGTTTGTATACGGTATGGAAGAGGCTCTCCATACTGAGGGTATGACTAGAATATCATTTTTTGGCCAATCGTGCAGTAGCTGCATAGACTGATTACATGCGTCTCAGTTTTCCGCATTGAATGGTTTAAAAAATTTGATTAAAATATTGAACGAATACGAGGAGTCACGTCGTTTGTAAGAAGTTTAGTAGCTGCATCATACGTATAAATGGTACAGAAGTAGATTCGCCAGAAATGACGGTTGCTTGGTGGTCTGTCGTAAAACTTTGAAGTATTGTATTCCCTTTCAAAACACCCACATCTTTTTATAAGTAATAAAATACAATCATTACCATCGTGCTCTTTCTGTTGATTTTATCATCTTTGCAATAGGCGAATCTTGTGCTAACAAACCTCCGTCTTGTTTCTTCAAATAACAATAGGACCAGCATCTAATACAACCCCCGTGCTACCTCAAAGCCTAACTCAATTCCTCTCTATTACAGGCGCAAAGAAGACCGGAGCATCTATGGTTTAAATAATATTATCTGCGTGTTTTGGATTACAACGCAGAGATTAGTCTTGGTCGAGACAAGATTTATTGTGTGAAGTGCTTTCTACTTGAGCAAAAATGGACATTTCTTTGCTTAGCTTATGGCTGGTTGCTTGCTGTATGGCGAGAAGTTCTACAGTTTTCGGTATGTTATCTAAGAAATTTGACATTGAGATAATTAAATTCACAATACCCATCTGTTCAGGATAAAAGAGATCATGCAACGGTCTTTCAAGGAATAAAAACACAAAATAAAATCGTAAACATTTGTCTCGAAGTTTCAGCTATTTATTTCATTATTTCGCTCAGTAAAACTGTCTTTATTTTATAGTGAATATTCTCTCAATATTCAAGATTAGTTTATTAGAATTTTTGTCCCCTGACCTCAGCAGAATTTATCGTCGAACAAAGACCTCATAACTTTCTCATATTTATCTTCGAGTTTGTTCCCAACAACAAAGGTAGAACTGAAAATGTTAAATCTCTTATCTTACCCATTCATTTTCACAATAAGTTCCTTTCCACAAAGCCAGATTTTCTTTCTTTTAATTTCTTCTGTTTAAGGATTTTCTTGGATTTTAAGAAGCATACAGAAAAAAAATTTAGTACACTAAGCTTTCTTTGTAATGTCCGAATATTTTGTGACGAATCAATGATTCTTGCCGAATATTTTTGACGATGTTTGATAAAATTGCAGCAAAAGTGAGCAAGGTATGGGTAAAATGATTCAAGCGATTCAAAACCATTTAAAGTAGTTTTTCATTTGATAAAAAGCACGATAAAATATTACATCGTATATGTCTTAAACAGAACAAAATACAAGACTACATTGCTAACGAACTAAGATAGAATGTTACAGCGAAAAAACAACCGTACTATATATAAATTTGTTTTTGTTTTTTGGGGGTTATGAGAACATATTTGGTTTTGGTGTGTTTTAAGGTCAGGCATTTTCTGGTTGCCTATTTAGGGTATTTTGGTGCCCATTCTGTCCCCCCCTTCCATAGTTGTTTCCTTTCGACGTATGAAATATATTATCCACTTATTTGCCGAGAGCTCCCGAAAGCCCCGAGTTCTTGAGTATTCTTCAACGAACAATGAAAGCGTCTCCTCTCTTGGCCTGGAGAGAGGTGCCAATAGCTCTTGTCTTCACGCTGTTGGGCTGTTCAAATAATGATATTGGAATGATATTGGTAATATGTCCAATATGTGAATCTGTAAATTTTTTAGGTCCTGGACTGTCCTGGAAAGGTGTCTACTCCAGTGTTCGGAAATTTAGTAGTGTGGGCTTGTGCCATTACGAAGACACCGACAGATTCTACCTCTACCTCAAATTCAGGGCGATATCAAGCAAATATGGGAATGTAGGAATCCCAAATCCATCTCATTGTTTGGAAAATTTCGCTCATCTTCTCCGTTTGCCGGAGTTTTTCAAATTCTATCACAATACCCCCTCTAGTTCCTATATTGGTGCCTTGCAAACTAGGGGGTACGGGGTACCCCGGAAAAATTTCATGTCCTTCTGAAAAATTGTTAAAACTAAGGTTGCTAGAATCGATCTGGTGGCCATTTTCTCCTGTAAATACATTTTTCATATCAACAAAATAGCCGGTCATTATGCAGAAGAATCATAATCTCAAATTAAGAACATAATAAAACACAGAGTGAGGATTTATGGGCCCTTACAGCCATGGGCCCCGGGGTTTTTGACCCCCTGACCCCCCCTCTCCTCAGCCCTGCTCATACACCTCGTATTCTCCAATTACTGGCGAAGATGGCTCTTTTCACTTGAGGTACAGAATCGACAGTAATATCTCTCAGCAGAGAAGGCCAGTTTTCAGAACCAAAAGGGCACTTTATACGTTTCCTAGTCTAGACCGGAGAAAATAGTATGGAAAGGTTAAAATTGGACACTTTTGAAATCTCCCCCGGTGGCTTCGTGCTTCTGCGCCCCATCTTTCTGGGGGGGGGGGTTGCAGAGAGACTGGAATCTGGCATGAAAACTGCTGAAGCTATTAGGAAAACAAATTTCTTCCGTTCTAGACCAGTTGTTACAAACAGATGAAATTTCTTCGGAGAAATGACTGCAAAGTAACTTAGTTACTCTCCAAAACATCAAAGGTTTTTTACCATTAAAATTTTTGTTATGGTAGTGAAGACGACAGCTGTCTATGCTTGTTTTGACGATGAATTTCGCCAGAATGCCACAAGCTTGAAACTTATTGAAAAGCATGATTATAAATCGTTCTTATTGCCGAGTAATTCCAGTCTTGGAAATATATAGTACAATTACAATTACATGCTCACTGAACATTTTTGAGCGGACCCGCAACGTTAAAAGCCACATCAAAAGACCGGGTTATAAGATCAAAAACTCTGACAACGTCTGTTCATAACATTGGAAGCTGTGTTTTCTACAAGAAGATGGATATATTTTTTGACAAGTGCAGGCCCCCTGCAGGCCCCCTGGGGGTACTTGGCTATAAAAGGCATGGGGGTGTGGAACATTGCCCCCAAAATATCTTTCCAGAAGTATACCTTGTTACATGCGACCAGAAGTCACAAATGCGAAACGCCCTTCATGTCTATATACAATAAGTTCTTTTAAAGGGTCATGGAATAAGCAATTTCTAGTTATTGTAACTTTTCTTGCAAAATTTTTCCAGTTATTTTGTTGACAGCTTTCAACAGAGTACCCCTGTGGATAGTCACTTCGACAGTAAGAATTGGAGACAATGATCGAACAGATTGTACCGTCCTTACATATTTAAATGTGACAAACACATTCATTTATCATTGTTTTGAGAAAGGCTGCGTATCAGAAACAAAGTGGTCAAGGGGTATGGGGCGATTGTCCCCCCTAAGCGTTGATAATCATGGTCTGATAGGATAAATTTTCAGGTTCTTCTGTTTCATGGGAAGTCCCAAAAAACCAAAGAATTTGAAGGGTCAAGTATTATTTCTGGAGAAAGTTTCATGTTTTCTTCTTTAGAACAGAAGAATTTATATGGGATATGGTTTCTTTCAACAATGTTCCTAACCTACCAATAAGGGTCTGNAGATTGTACCGGCCTTACATATTTAAATGTGACAAACACATTCATTTATCATTGTTTTGAGAAAGGCTGCGTATCAGAAACAAAGTGGTCAAGGGGTATGGGGCGATTGTCCCCCCTAAGCGTTGATAATCATGGTCTGATAGGATAAATTTTCAGGTTCTTCTGTTTCATGGGAAGTCCCAAAAAACCAAAGAATTTGAAGGGTCAAGTATTATTTCTGGAGAAAGTTTCATGTTTTCTTCTTTAGAACAGAAGAATTTATATGGGATATGGTTTCTTTCAACAATGTTCCTAACCTACCAATAAGGGTCTGGTACCCAGTTTGCTATGACCCATGATGGGTTATCTAGGAATGAGTGTGCATGAGGCCTGCCAGTTAATGGTTTCATGGAGTGCTCTAAAGTTTTCACTTCCAAATAGAATTAAAACTTTTTGATTCCATCCATATGCGTTAGAACATCTTAAAAAAATTCCAATTGAGGCAATAATTATTTCGACGCATTTTCATCGCTTTTCTAACGCATTTCTACTCCAATGTGAACCAAGCTTCAAGGACCCTCATTTTTCTGTCTATGTAGTTTCTGCTGCGTTGCAATATTCTAGAGAAAAAAAAACAACTTCAGCCTGTAGGTCCTTAATTCACTAAGTTCTTATACGCGGGTGTTTACTGTATGGGTGGGGATGATAGTTTTTCTATTGACTATGCACTGTCAAATTTTTTCAAAGCAACCCCCAAGAATATACTAGTTTTACACCAAATAAAGTACCCAAATGTATACTAGACAACCAACCTCGTTCCCATGACCCAAAATGAGGCTGTTGAAATCCAGCATTGACGTAGGAAACTGGCCATCGGAACCAGGCTGACTAGACAACGTTTCCCGAACCCAAAAAGTGTTTGATCCCCCATCACCTACCAATAGAGAGTCCCCCTGGGACACAGGCAGGAGCCATCTCTTTGTCACTGGGGGTATAGAGGTAAAATGGGTTACCCCAAAAAGCATACAGTATTCAAATTCTACAGCAATGGCATCTTAACAGCTTCCATAGGAGCCAGGGGGGGGGTACAGGTGACACCGTACACCTTCAAGCTTTTCGAAAGTGCCCTTTTCAAGGTTTAAAAGTGTCCCTCCAGTTAAAAAAAATGCGCTTCTGGGAGCAATGCCCTAGACTCAATACATCTAGTTTCGCTCTTTGACTGAACTGATAACGCTACAACTCACTGCAGCGACAACAACAACAGCAATTCAATGAGATGAGCCTAAGTTGAGGGCCTTACGCAGGGAGGCTAGCAATGCCCCTCCAAGTAAGAGCTACTGTTTACGTCCTTGCTACGTTAACTTAGATGCAACGAGTTTTCTAAATTCTCATATGGTCACCAAGGCATATTGAAATACTGTGAGATTGTGTTTGAGGCTTTTCATGAGCTTTGCAATAAAGATTCGAATAGGAATCAGTGGTCAGTGCATTGTGTGTGGATTTAATGCTAGATTTAAGAAGTTCACTAATGCAATTTTGCTATTATTAAAAGATGATATAACTCTTTGATCTTTCTAGATTTCTTTAATTGAAAACATGCAAATATGTTTATGCATGATGCAGGTTTGGGTATGTTTGCGCTGAGACCGGGTCTGCAGGAATGAACGAGCAGTGCTGCAATGCTCTCATTAACAGGAATATGCGAACGGGCCTAAAAGCTGTAAAGAAGCAACACGCAGGATTTTAAATACGATGCTTTCAAATTTCAACATCGTATACCACGTGTACAAGTCTTGTAAAATGACAAGAAAGCTTGTCTCAAAATTCCACTTCTTCATGAGCGTAGGGGATGCCCAACGTTTAGGGGGGGGGGGCTTATCAAGGATTTTGCCCGAAAAACGATGGCTTCTGAGAGTTAAAATTGCCTGAATGGAGCCTGAAATGCCACACTTTCCCCCGATTAGAGGACTGCAGCCCCCTAGCACCTCTGCCTCCCACGCTTGTGCACTTGTTCCTTCTGTTTCACTGTTTCCGTTTCTGTTACCCTTTAGTCTCGTTTCACGGAAAGAAACTGTGCCATTAAGGAGAATCGAGAGACTTCATTTAATCATAATAGTGGCCATTTATGAATCAGTCTTGAAAGATGAGGAGCACACGTATTTTTTAAATGAAACTCTTCGTAAGAAACTCAACTTCAGCTCACTAAAAGATTATGAAACATCAGTGCTGGCGTCAAAACTAGTTAGGAAAGTTTTTGTCTTGTCAAGGAAATTCTAAGCATATTTTTTACTTCGGAAGGTACACGAGTACTCTCTAGATAATGGCTTGGCTTCATAAAACTTCGATCTGAATTGTTCACAAGGGCAGAGGATGTAATCATCAAGGTTTAAGAATTCGAGGAAAATCTTAAGAAACCCTTTGGAAACTTT
>REGM01000034.1:1060340-1081352 GCA_004194415.1 Aurelia aurita
CATTCGATATCTTGGGGTCACCTCCTGCTGCTGGGGTATGAGCGGGGGAACTTTCTTGGCAGCCTATTTCGCCAGTTGATTGTTTTTGAGTGACAGTTCCCATCCATAAAGGTAACTAAGGGCAACTAAAGGCACTTAACGATACTTGATGGTGCTATCAAGGGTTATCAACGAACAATCCACGAGGATTGTCAATGCTAGATGGTAAACAACCAAAACGTCACATCCACATTCACCTTCGCAGGGGCAGGCTTGCGCCAATGGTGTCCTCCTTCACAGAACTCTCAATGGTTCAATCGCAGCGTATGAGTGAGGTAGTGGGGTGGGGGGGGGGGGAGGGGGGGGGGGGGGGGGGGGGTAACTCCTATAGGGGGTTTGGTATACATGTGCCTGCCCTGGTTATGGGTTAGTTTACGATATTTTGCCCTGGTTATGGGTCATGTTTTGTGAATTGCCCGGGTTATGGGTCTGCTTTTCGAGGATTTGCCGTAATTATGGGTAAATGTTAGCTATTATTGCTATTATGAGAAAGCTCTCGTGAAAAGGACTGTTGCTCTCTAATAGTACGCAAGGTCTTCTTGTCACGATTCTAGTGAAAGTTTTAGCCCTATGGGGCTATATTTTCAAAATGTTGCCCTAGTTATGGGTCCCTCCTCTGGATTCTCAGAGGCACATATATGCCAAACTTCCTACAGGAGTTTTACCCCCCCCCCCCCTCGAACCTCTGACATAATAGACTTGCTCCAAGTCTATTTCAAAGTTTATTAAATGCGAGTAAAACATTGCTTTCTTGTTACCTTTGCGAGGGACACTGTCCTCCGCAAACATTGAATAAACGAAAAACAGACTTCCAGCATGGGCTTTAAGAAACTCGGTAGTTGTTGTTCCTACAGCAGTTTTATTTCTCCCTGTGTTCCTGTGCCCGGGTTTCCTTATATCCCTGTGTCCTGCAAATGCGAGTTGATGCAACAACAACAACCTTCACGGGCACGGGGACACAAGGAGGAACAAAACTGCTATAAGAAAAACAACTACTGAGTTTCTTACAGCCCATGTTTGGAGCAAGTTTACTGACAGCAAAGTTTGTTCTCGTTTCTCATTTCTCTTCACACTTCATGCTCGATAGATATATCCCTTACCGGAAAAAGGCTAAATAAAGATTACCTCGATTGCCTCACTGTATGTTGCCCTGAATGCTTGTTAAAGATACTGTAAATGTGGTTAATACGCAAAGGTTGTCTGCATTTTTGGCAATGTTGAGGCAGGTTGGTTATTGTAGGGATTTAGAGCTAATGCATTGGCCAAGTGTATCCGTTGTGATATTTTGCAGTTAAAGATCTGTAACATTGCACACATACCGTTTCATATGTCTTCTACATCTTAAAAAATTACAATATACACCTAATTACCCAGCGCAGCGGATTTAAGATAACTGATTCTGAAAAATCCGTTTTTAGTAACAGATTCTGAGTGAACAGTTCCCTAGAACGGTTTCTGTAGTAACCTTGACTGTTTTAAAATTTTAAGGACGTTTTTGATAGAGAAACTTAGCTTGATTCTCTCCTCTTAAGAAAAGTCATTTATCATCTTAAGTTCCTGTGGTTCAGACGGACAGCAGACTGACAAACATTCGATAGGCTTCATTTTTCACATGTGTCCAGTTCTTATGGCAATGATCATATTCCTTCCAGGTTTCACACTGTATCCTATATGAATGGTTACCAATAATCCCACGCTATTCATACAGGTATCTTTTTTCACTTAACGATACGCTGATGGGCTTGCTAACCGTTGCCCTTTAGTCGTCAGTACGTAGTTGCTTTTGATCGTACGTAATTTGTGACAGTAATGTTATTGTTTATTGGAAAGGGTATGAAATTTAAAGAAGTACCAGTTCGTGGCTTTGATGAAGTGGAAAGTCTGTAATCATTGCCCTATCTGGTGTGAAAGTGATCTATTGGAACCCTAGAAAGCGTAGCTGCAACTCTATACAGAGTTGCTACATCCAAGGTGCTGTCACGTTTCTATGTTTTGTTTGATAAGGTGTAAGGTCCATAATCTCAGCAGTGGGAACACTACGAAGTGTACATTCGCCGCGAGCGTCACAAATATCAGTTGCCAGAAGCTCAGATCCAGGCTTTGGGACTTCAAACATCAGTACAGTTACTGAAGAGTTACTCAGCGAGGGCACAAGCTGTGTTGTTGCCCATATATGCACCCTGCGTTATCATGCTTGCTTTCCTACTTGCCTACCAAAAGAGCTGTGGTTAGAATTTGATAAGACCAACAAATGACTCCATATTTCGATTCGACAATATATTTTTAACGGCGATGTGGTGTGGTTGGACCTTCTAACAACCTCAGGAGTATTCAGCCTGGGGCATAGGAAGCAATCTTTTTGCTCAATAGCGCCAATGCTCTAAGGAAGGCACATTACACCTTAGGTATAGAAAAAGCTACCAAAAAGGGAACGTTTTGTTCAAAATAAACAAATAGGGCATTTTTCAAAGTTCTCTCAGCCAAGTACAATATTGCTAGTTATCATTTTCAGAAGAAGCACTGTTTTAACTGTAGTAACTTCGAATCCTGCATCAAAACATAGGTTACCAAAGAAAGCTTCCTTGAAGTGTTTGTGCAAGGTTGAAAGCTTGCATTTGCAAAGAGCAAAAAAATCAAAACATTAGATTTTTTTATTTTTTATACCGGGTGCGCCAAAAAAAACTATCCACGTTCGAAAAATCGTAGCACCTAGAGTACTAGATGGATTTGAATGAATTGACTTTTGGCTGATAGCTGAAAGAATGAAGTATTTTTGTGATTTTTCTCGTGTTTTTATCAGCAGAGAAAACATAGATAAATTCAACTTTACGAAAATTCGTTTGTTGCGAAATGGCTGCAAACAGGCCTAAAACACTCGATCAAATCGTACGAAATCTCCCGCATAGAACAAGATGCAAGAGCATTTAATCTCTCTCCCGCGTTATAGGAAATGAATTCTTAAAGAAATACTAAAGATTTTCAATCCCATGGCAATACAAGTGCAGACGACATCCGATACCCGTGAAAAACTGTAATTTTGCATTGTTCGGTGTGAGAAATTTCTGTAAGATTTGATCAAGTGTTTTAGGCCCTTTTTCAGGCATTTTGCAAACACAGNTGTGGTGTGGTTGGACCTTCTAACAACCTCAGGAGTATTCAGCCTGGGGCATAGGAAGCAATCTTTTTGCTCAATAGCGCCAATGCTCTAAGGAAGGCACATTACACCTTAGGTATAGAAAAAGCTACCAAAAAGGGAACGTTTTGTTCAAAATAAACAAATAGGGCATTTTTCAAAGTTCTCTCAGCCAAGTACAATATTGCTAGTTATCATTTTCAGAAGAAGCACTGTTTTAACTGTAGTAACTTCGAATCCTGCATCAAAACATAGGTTACCAAAGAAAGCTTCCTTGAAGTGTTTGTGCAAGGTTGAAAGCTGGCATTTGCAAAGACCAAAAAAATCAAAACATTAGATTTTTTTATTTTTTATATTCAATATAAAAATTTATAAAAACGAACTACTTAAGACATTACGTACGAACTACTTTACGACACTACAAGGACGATACCAAGGGAGACAAAAAAATCATGACTACCCCCTGGCGAAAACATGAAGAACATATAGCTAAATTAAACTAAACCTACAACTACGAAAAGCTACACCTACACGATTTTTACCTATAAATACTTAAGCCAGTTTCACATTGGGTACCAGGCTAGCATAGGCGATGATGATGAACAACCAAGCAGGAGAACAACAACGACAACAACCGCTGTCGTCACTGCTCCCCGCCCAGTGTCCCAATTGCCCAAAACACCGCGCCCATGTTATCAGGTCAGGGGTTTGGTATCACATTATTGGTTGGCTTTGAATTTAAATCTAGTGTAGATAAATTGTCATTTACACTATATAAGCCTAACATCAAATGTGAAACAGGCCTACAAAGAAACGAAAGAAGAAAGAAAACAAAACATTAGATAGCCAAAGGAATAATACTGTGCCTGAGTGTTTTCTTATTCTATTTATAGACAAGCCTATTTACCATTGCACATTCCCTTTAGACTTATTGGGCAAGCATGTTTCCTATGGGGTAAAAAGTAATAGAATAGCCGCACTGACCCAAGGGTCAAACGGAGCTAATACGGCCCTGCTGTTGTCGGTCAAATCCCTAACCAGGTCATACGGCCCTGTTGTTCGTCAAATCTTGAGCCAAATATGCCTTGATCTGGCCATATTTGACATCAATTAACGAGTTTTGAAAGGCCTGCTGGGTCAAACTAGAAAGGTGAGAAATTGAATTTGAAAACATTCCCATATTATTCTAAATACTTTGTATGATCCCGCCCTTTCATAAGTGTATATTTGGATGAGAAAGAATTGCATTCATCAAACTAAATGCATGTTTCAGTAAATTTAGAATTTCTAAGATGTAAATGGTAAACAAATTTAAAGCTTGAAGACGTAAATTGCACGCATATGAAAGGCTGAAATGTAAACAATTTCATTTGAAGCACATTTTAAGGAGTATGTATGTCTGATGCCTGCAATAGAAAAGGTCAAAAACAAACTCTGTAGCTCAGAAGTTTCAGGAAAATACTTGAATTCCTTTTGAAACATAATGGACAGAGCAGTAAAACGAGTATCCTTTTTAGTATCGAAGCTCTTCAAGTTTTTGAGGACATTTCTTGAAATTTTGCTACACTTGTAGAAGGAAATTTACTGCATCAAAACAAAGGCAGAGTGTTTGAATTACACAACAATGTACTGGAATTGTAGCGCCTTTAGTTCAGTGTCTGAACTGGATAAATAAAATTGAGGCGGCACAAGTTTAGATGTATCCTTTTCCTGTCATATACACTCATATCTTCTCACGACCCCTTTCATATGCACAATCAGTGAGTTAGCCACTTAGGTTTCAGGCACCTTGTGTGGTCTTCTTTGCCTTTACGGCGTGACTAATCGTCTATAGAAAGCCTTTTGTTTGTGATCGCTGATTGCTTTATACTGGCGTGTCAATCAAGCAAGGGATGCTGTTGCTGCAAAACCGCCCGTTGGTCTTTACTTCAATAGGGATAGATTTTCTTTTGAAACACTTGCCAATCGCCAAGAGATCTCGGGGGGAGGGGCCGTGCCATTTTTAGGGGTAACTTTTTTAAAGAATTGTGGTACCATGGGTATCTCTTTCAAACATTTGCAGAGTTATGCTTGATGTTTCTTTAGAAATTTTGCAAAATTACAAGAAGTACGGGAATTTTTTATAATCAGCAGAATTATGACCCTAATTTTTCGAAAGTCTGCGGAATTATGACCCTAAATTTGCGAAAAGTCTGCAGAATTATGGGTACAATTTCTCGGGAAAATGGCACATCCCCGACAGTTTACAGGTCAAGGTACCCCCCTCCCACCGGACAAAAAATGAAACAAGCCTTTGACCAAAGATCGTAGGTTTCACGTAAAGAGTAATCTTTGCTCTTGTGAGAACTGGCTTTTGATGAAATTTCTTGGGTTTTTTTAGAAATCAAAGTTGTCTATCGTCTGACGCAATTGATGGATTTGGTGTGGAATGAATCTATAATTCTTTACAGCCTTCGTGTCTTAAATGAAGCGTACGAGGATCAATTTTTAATATTTAAATCANAAGTTTGCAAAAAGTCTGCGGAATTATGGGTACAATTTCTCGGGAAAATGGCACATCCCCGACAGTTTACAGGTCAAGGTACCCCCCCCCCTCCCACCGGACAAAAGATGAAACAAGCCTTTGACCAAAGATCGTAGGTTTCACGTAAAGAGTAATCTTTACTCTTGTGAGAACTGGCTTTGATGAAATTTCTTGGGGTTTTTTAGAAATCAAAGTTGTCTATCGTCTGACGCAAATGATGGATTTGGTGTGGAATGAATCTATAATTCTTTACAGCCTTCGTGTCTTAAATGAAGCGTACGAGGATCAATTTTTAATATTTAAATCAACACAGGCTGGATTCATAAGCTTTATTAATATCATTTCTGAGCTTGGAATACGAAGAATTACTGGCGAATCCAGGAAAGACTTGACCTTTAGATCCTATAAAATTTCCATAGTGACGGAGAAACACAGCCAGACAACTTTTTAAAAACTTTACGCTTGACACATCTGGATGAGATAAGGACAGGCTTTGCAGGAAAAATCCATTCCATCGAATTATGGTGAAGACATGGTCGGCTGTATGGCGAAAAAAGAGCCGTTTGTTGACTACAGATGATTGCTATGTTCAGTCTTAATAAACAGGGTTACCTTATATCTTATTGCTATTGAGCGATAATGGCAGACGTGGATTTAGGCCAAGTAAAGGTTGACTTTGCTGACGCCATCTTCCCGTTAATTGGCTGTCATAGTAGCATATTATCCTCAGCTAAACGGTCTATATTAGCAGAAAGTAGTAAAAAAATGGTGCAAAGGCCTATCGTAAAATCAATTTTTTTAAATGGCTCAAGGATCGATGTCTGGTCATCAAGAGCCTTGTTTGCTGCGGGGGGGGGGGTGGCAGCTATATATTCTGAGAATCTGAGGTTTTGCCATTAGGTGCCTTGGTCTGTGATGCGTGATAACAGGGACAGCAATTTAGCTATTTTCACTACAGGAACAGAAAGGCGGGTTGGAGTTCTTGAATTAGCGAAGAGAGAGATGGTCAATCTCGTCCCCAGAGTGAGTTCGTTGCTCTACCTCTACTCTGGGATACAAGTGGCCGTTCTGCAATTTGATTGGCTATTCGAAAACAATAGATAACACAAACTATTTCTCGAAATCTTACTAATTATTCGAATAACAACAATATAATCTAGTCACTAAGCAACAACCACTACAATGTTACTTTGTTNAATTCTTGTAAACGGAATAAAATACCGGATTCATTGGCTGAATAGTTCGTCTGACACTAGTCACAGCTGGCTTGTGCCTTGTTGCTTTGATGAGGTCAGAGGTCAGACTTCACGTCGCAAAGCTTAGCCTCGTTCCCATTTCCCGCCTTTTTATCTCAAAATGGCCGCCCAAAGGACTGCTATATGCTAAGACTCCATACTCCAAGTTGTTCAGAAACTGTTCTTGTTTCAAGAAGAAAGGTAGGTTTCCAGATTAGCTGCAAATAACCTTTAACATAATCTCGAATTCCACAATGTTTACAAGGGAACAAAAAGAGGGCGTGACAAGGAAAATTAAACAAAGAATCTAGGCCTGTCATAGAAAATGTCCTCCTTCTTCTTGCTTTTTTTCTTGTTTTTTCTGGCTATTATGCTGTGATTCAAATTCTTGCCCCCTCCCTTGTATGCCATTTTTATTCATGGAGGGGGTTGAAATACAGACAGAAAAATATAAAGGCTGTTACAAAAATTGAATCATACAAAAGATCTTTTGTTGTTGTTGAATTTTTTTAAAATTCACCAAGATAGAAGTGGCCCGATTACAGACATTAAACATGCAGAAATGAATGTATCCCCTTTACGTTGCATTTAAAGTCTTCAGTTACATTACACTGAAGCCAGGCCTTAGCTATGCTCTCAGAAAGTTTGATTGGGGGGGGGGGGGAGATAAAGTAGGCCATTTACGCTTGCATGCCTTAGCGTCATTTTGACCACAGGCCATTAACGGGGAGGGTGTTGGGGTCTTGATCTTAATGGCCCAATGCCAATAGAAATGATGAAAATCCAAAGTTGGAGGTCCCTATAGAAAGAGATAATGCTACTACAAACCATGTTCTTAGTGACAACTTTGTGTCAAAATTTTACCCATTAGACTTACTAACAATGATAATTGATGTCAATTAACAATCTCAACCTCTTCTGAGTGGAGATTATAGCATATTATTTTGAAATATGTTATTTGACCTTTGAAATCCTCTTATCACCCATTCATCTTATATCATATTATCCTTTCCATCTGTCTAGTTTGGTCCATTTCGTTGATCCATGTCAATCTTTGCAGTTTGTTGCAGCTTGTTACAATATGTGTGTTTGATTTTAAATAGTTACACATTTGATTCACATGGAGGATTTCTCACTGGATAGCTGCCATTTTAGTGTCAGCCTTTTTAATATTCTGGGCTTTCCTACTCTTAATATTTTCTTATAAAGAATGTTTTGGACAGATTAATTATAAGTGTGCCAAAAGTGCAACTAAAAGAAACATGTAGTTGCTGCAGAGCATGATTGGACTTTTTTTAGGAATAAAAAAGTGAAGAGAGCTTTTAAAAGATAGTTTTCAATCTGAGGCAAGATGCTGCAAGTCCCAAGGGAAGTAGATCGCAAACTAAAGAGCCATTGAAACTTCGCTGACTGTTGAAAAAAATGTGTGCATTACTATTGGTAACACATCCAAGAGGGACACACTTACTATTTTCTTAGAGAAGCACTGGGCTGCTTTCTTTGAACCATAGTTGATAAGTTCTATCTCCAAAAAGGTCTGTTCTACGGTCAATAGAGGGAGAAATACTGTATGTGATGCAGGTCCTTTTGATTAATTTGGGCAGGATCAGCAAAACTTAAAATTCAGACAAAATAAAGTTGATTTGTCAGTTTCCTCTTACTTGCTAGTACTGCTTCAGATTAGTGATCCTATTAAAATATCATTTTGACTTCAAGCAAAAGAAAGGCAGCATGATTTCCTGCAAGAGCAGAATGACATACAACATGTTTTAATACTTTTAACGGATCAAACATGAAACATAAGATACACGTATTTTTTTATAAGAAACCGCTTATAACAAACTCCCTACTCTCAGATCGCCAAAACGTTAAGAAACTCCAGTACTGGGAAAATGTAACTTAAGAAACTATTTCTTTTAATAAAGGAAATCCTTATCATATTTCTGCTTTATTTTCACTTATCACATTCAGGGAAGGTACTTTAGTAATGTCTAAAAATTGGAAAGGCTTCAACAAATTTTGTTTTGAAATGTTCATGAAGATACAGGTAGCAAACATGATGATTGTTATGGACCCTTTAAGAAACTCGTAAGAAACTCTGAGTACTCAAAATATGATAATTTTAAGAATCTTTCAGTACTGGCTCAAATTCTTAGTTTCTTATAAAAATATGTGTATTCCAGGTCATCCAGAAGATTACTTCTTGACAGTAACTTATCTGAATCTAGCCACAATTTCATATTCATATTAATCAAATCAGTAATATTTATTACTGGATGGTCAAGTCTTCCAAACAAAGATTGTCAGAGAATCCATTGACTTATTAATCAATTATTAGATAAACTAAATATAATTATTTGACCTTCATGGTTTTAAATCTTTAGAAAAGTTTGACTAAAATCAAAAGCTGTGCTATGTGGCAGTCTGCAGTGAAATTTTTTTCTGAAACCGTTGTGAATTTTGTGTCCTAAGTAGGTTTCTCAGTTGGACTGTTTATGAATGATTTCAACAAACATGGTCTTTGAGTTAAATTAAGTTTTACAAAGTAAGAACCTGTGTGTGGAAATAGGTTTCCTGGAACTAGTTTGCCCAAATTCGGTTGTAAAATGTGGCTATTCTGCACTTTAGCGGACCAGCTTTCAATATGGGCAAGTTATGTGTCATAGGGTAAGGGTTTGGGTCAAGGTTAGGTTTTGGAAAAGGGGCTTTAGGGTAAGTTAGGGTTGCTTAGGTTAAGGTAGGGTTAGTTAGGGAAAGTTAGGGTTAGTTAGAGTTAGTTAGGGTAAGGTAGGGTTTAGTTAGGGTTAGCAGGGTATTTGTTCAAACACGTTCCCGAAAGATATGACATAAAGCTGGTCCGCTAAAGTGCAGTCGTCCCTAAAATGTGACTATATGACATTGGTTTAAAAATTCGCTCTTGTTGAAACATTCAAGGAGTGAGGAAAAATGAAGAACTTACCTATATTTATAGCAATAATCTGTGCTGACAGATTTTAGGGTGCACTTTCCGAAATATACCTATTCTTCCTTGGAAACTAAGAATTTGATCCAGTACTGAAATTTGATTGACAGTTCGTATAAAGAGTGCAAGAGATAATCTAAACAATGCTTTAACTTCCAAGACGAACTGACAGAAGTCTCTTAATTTTTTTCCAGTACGCTCATTTTTTAATAAGAAACTTGGCTCTGAACGAACTTTCTAGTACGGTTTCTTAACTTTGGATCTAATTTTTACAGTGAAAGTTTCTTGTTGAGGTTCTTAATTTTCATAAAATTGAATTTCACAATTTATCATTATTCATCGAGGACCACTAATATAGCATTTTGAGCTCAGATAATTACAAGAAAGAAGCGAATCGTAAACAAAAATGCACTTGTTAGTATTATTTGGATTGGTAATTCACTTTTTTTTTTAAACACGCTGCAACTCTTATTAAGCTAAAATTGAAAAAGTTTCGTAACTTCGAATTGAAATCTGATTGCTTTCTTAATGTTCTAGAAGAGGTTTCTTATAAGCGGTTTCTTACAAAAAATGAGTGCACTAAAATTCCTTAGTTATTTGGGTGATCTGAAAAGGGTTTCTTAAAAAATACATGCAGCCATCCCCTTAAATCCTCAGTCTTATCACCTGAATTGGGGTCAGCAAAACAACCATTTACTATGTCTAAAGACAATTTGATAAAAGAAATCGATTATTCTCAGGAATCTAAAGCCAGTACTGCATTTGTATCTTGTCTCTTACCAGCTCATATCATTATATCATTACTCCGTTATCTATTTCCTCTACTTTGACAAATTAGAGAGAAAGAAAGTCCGACAAAACAACGTACCGTTTGTAAAAACAGCAAACCTGATTTTGTGGTGTGACCATGAATGAATTTATGACTCCGTAAAGCTTGAATAAAGAAATGACAGTATGATTATCGGGATGATTATATGAAAGAATGTTTTACTGAACTCATTCGTGAAACATGATCGAGATAAAGGAATCATGAAATTAAGCTGATTGTTTCTTTGATGCCGCTAAAAAGAACCCTGCGTGCGCCAAGTGCTGATGTTTTTCCCTAGAACTAAGTCAAAGAGAATGTCATTAAAGAGAGTGGCTGACTTGCTGTGCATTAGTTGTGGTGCCTTCACCATTGACGTTTCAAACAATTGAACTATTTTAAAGCAACTGAAGTCCTGAAAGTTAGACATCATTCTCGTGAAAACTGTGTACCTTAAAACAGGGACATTGTTTTTTGAAGGGGTACGAGTTCGTAGGAAAATTGACTGTTTTAGCGACAGCACGCGGACTTCAGGGACAAGAAGATTACGGAAAGGCTACTGCGAGTGAATAAGATTTTCGTACTACAAAGTGCCGTGTCTTCCCCTTCAACAATCGAACTCCCACAAATTTGATCAGTAAAAAGAATGCATAATAGATTATTTTACTTCAGCGTAAAATTTACCAAACACTTATTCTTACTAAGGCATACAGAATTTATTGACTCTTCCATTTTCTTTCGCTAAATTCAGTTCCTTTTCTCCTTCTTGCTATGTTTATACCCATTCTTTCCGGTCGGATTTTTTCCTCTCCCTACTCCTAGGACAAAACTCATAACCGTGCTTCAACATTCATAAAGCGTCTGTGACTTTGTGGTGGGGCTCATATTATTTGTGTAAACTAGCGACATTAATACAGTGTTTCCAAGAAAGAAAGGCATTGCACCACCCCCCTGATTCTGGAATGTCCAGTGTATCAACCACTGCGAGCTAAACTCTTCCTCGTATTTGAAAAAGAAATACGAACCTTTCACTGTTTCGACAATCGACAAAAGTTCATTTACCTGCTGTCTAGCGAAGACCAGAAACTGGTGATAGAGGTCGCAAAATATGTAAGAGATGCCTTCAAACTACGCCCTAATTTACCTGCTGTAAAGCCATAGAATCTCACCGTAATTAGTAGCCACCGTATAGCTTTAGGTTTCTTGTTAGTTGTTCTTAATTATAGTTCTAGTTGTAGTTTTTGAGGTAATTCTTTTCTGTATTCATGTTTTGTTAAATAAATAGTTTGTTTTTAGTTCAGTGGACGACGCTCCTGTATATAGTGTAGCAAGTCTGTATGATGATATCTACCATTAACACTTGTTCCTTAATTCAACGAAAATCCCCCCCAGCACATAGCGTTCGAACTGTTCAAATACTAGCTGCATCGATCCCCTACTGCTGAAGATTATTGATTTCATATCCAGACCACCGCCATTACATCGTTAGTGGTGTTTTCTTATTCTAAAGATTACGACAATGGGCTAATGAATTATAGCTTTTGTCGTAATGGTTTTCTTCTGACAGCCTTCTGTGAGACGAGACATACCGTTGTGCATACTATTAGCGCTCGGGCTACAACGATTCTTCATCTTTGATTTTATCCAAGATTTTTGTAAATAGGAAATATAAGCTCTCAGGTCAACAAAAAACTAGCAACTTAAAGTTAGCAACGATGCATTTCATTACGTTTCTAAATTGAATCGACAGTTGATTTTATTTAAATTCGATCTTTGAAGCCGTAAGTATTTCATATTTTGAAAAATCCTCCTTTCTGGATTCGTCTGTTGGAAATCTTTCGTATCGAAGGAAATAATTTCAAAAGAAGAGTAACAGATCGAATAAAAATTCATTTTCCCACGGAACTGCTTTAAGCTAGCGAACTGTGATAACTTAAAATGGATCAAAATTATCTTGGAATGGAAACCATAATACTAGTGTGCGGTCAGGTAAAAGTTATACATTTTGATAATTAATGCTTGATCTCGTGAGAAATTTGTCATATCATTAAAACCATTATGCTTCTTTCGCTTTTATCAAGCAGTTTCCCCTTTACGTTTGATGGAAATCAAAGTCTTTCTTGGGCTTTTCTTTCAAAGCGTTTCTTGAGCTTTTCTTTCAAAGCGTTTCTTAAGCTTTTCTTTCAAAGCGTTTCTTAAGCTTTTCTTTCAAAGCGTTTCTTGAGCTTTTCTTTCAAAGCGTTTCTTGAGCTTTTCTTTCAAAGCGTTTCTTGAGCTTTTCTTTCAAAGCGTTTCTTGAGCTTTTCTTTCAAAGCGTTTCTTGAGCTTTTCTTTCAAAGCGTTTCTTAAGCTTTTCTTTCAAAGCGTTTCTTAAGCTTTTCTTTCAAAGCGTTTCTTGAGCTTTTCTTTCAAAGCGTTTCTTGAGCTTTTCTTTCAAAGCGTTTCTTGAGCTTTTCTTTCAAAGCGTTTCTTGAGCTTTTCTTTCAAAGCGTTTCTTGAGCTTTTCTTTCAAAGCGTTTCTTGAGCTTTTCTTTCAAAGCGTTTCTTGAGCTTTTCTTTCAAAGCGTTTCTTGAGCTTTTCTTTCAAAGCGTTTCTTGAGCTTTTCTTTCAAAGCGTTTCTTGAGCTTTTCTTTCAAAGCGTTTCTTGAGCTTTTCTTTCAAAGCGTTTCTTGAGCTTTTCTTTCAAAGCGTTTCTTGAGCTTTTCTTTCAAAGCGTTTCTTGAGCTTTTCTTTCAAAGCGTTTCTTGAGCTTTTCTTTCAAAGCGTTTCTTGAGCTTTTCTTTCAAAGCGTTTCTTGAGCTTTTCTTTCAAAGCGTTTCTTGAGCTTTTCTTTCAAAGCGTTTCTTGAGCTTTTCTTTCAAAGCGTTTCTTGAGCTTTTCTTTCAAAGCGTTTCTTGAGCTTTTCTTTCAAAGCGTTTCTTGAGCTTTTCTTTCAAAGCGTTTCTTGAGCTTTTCTTTCAAAGCGTTTCTTGAGCTTTTCTTTCAAAGCGTTTCTTGAGCTTTTCTTTCAAAGCGTTTCTTGAGCTTTTCTTTCAAAGCGTTTCTTGAGCTTTTCTTTCAAAGCGTTTCTTGAGCTTTTCTTTCAAAGCGTTTCTTGAGCTTTTCTTTCAAAGCGTTTCTTGAGCTTTTCTTTCAAAGCGTTTCTTGAGCTTTTCTTTCAAAGCGTTTCTTGAGCTTTTCTTTCAAAGCGTTTCTTGAGCTTTTCTTTCAAAGCGTTTCTTGAGCTTTTCTTTCAAAGCGTTTCTTGAGCTTTTCTTTCAAAGCGTTTCTTGAGCTTTTCTTTCAAAGCGTTTCTTGAGCTTTTCTTTCAAAGCGTTTCTTGAGCTTTTCTTTCAAAGCGTTTCTTGAGCTTTTCTTTCAAAGCGTTTCTTGAGCTTTTCTTTCAAAGCGTTTCTTGAGCTTTTCTTTCAAAGCGTTTCTTGAGCTTTTCTTTCAAAGCGTTTCTTGAGCTTTTCTTTCAAAGCGTTTCTTGAGCTTTTCTTTCAAAGCGTTTCTTGAGCTTTTCTTTCAAAGCGTTTCTTGAGCTTTTCTTTCAAAGCGTTTCTTGAGCTTTTCTTTCAAAGCGTTTCTTGAGCTTTTCTTTCAAAGCGTTTCTTGAGCTTTTCTTTCAAAGCGTTTCTTGAGCTTTTCTTTCAAAGCGTTTCTTGAGCTTTTCTTTCAAAGCGTTTCTTGAGCTTTTCTTTCAAAGCGTTTCTTGAGCTTTTCTTTCAAAGCGTTTCTTGAGCTTTTCTTTCAAAGCGTTTCTTGAGCTTTTCTTTCAAAGCGTTTCTTGAGCTTTTCTTTCAAAGCGTTTCTTGAGCTTTTCTTTCAAAGCGTTTCTTGAGCTTTTCTTTCAAAGCGTTTCTTGAGCTTTTCTTTCAAAGCGTTTCTTGAGCTTTTCTTTCAAAGCGTTTCTTGAGCTTTTCTTTCAAAGCGTTTCTTGAGCTTTTCTTTCAAAGCGTTTCTTGAGCTTTTCTTTCAAAGCGTTTCTTGAGCTTTTCTTTCAAAGCGTTTCTTGAGCTTTTCTTTCAAAGCGTTTCTTGAGCTTTTCTTTCAAAGCGTTTCTTGAGCTTTTCTTTCAAAGCGTTTCTTGAGCTTTTCTTTCAAAGCGTTTCTTGAGCTTTTCTTTCAAAGCGTTTCTTGAGCTTTTCTTTCAAAGCGTTTCTTGAGCTTTTCTTTCAAAGCGTTTCTTGAGCTTTTCTTTCAAAGCGTTTCTTGAGCTTTTCTTTCAAAGCGTTTCTTGAGCTTTTCTTTCAAAGCGTTTCTTGAGCTTTTCTTTCAAAGCGTTTCTTGAGCTTTTCTTTCAAAGCGTTTCTTGAGCTTTTCTTTCAAAGCGTTTCTTGAGCTTTTCTTTCAAAGCGTTTCTTGAGCTTTTCTTTCAAAGCGTTTCTTGAGCTTTTCTTTCAAAGCGTTTCTTGAGCTTTTCTTTCAAAGCGTTTCTTGAGCTTTTCTTTCAAAGCGTTTCTTGAGCTTTTCTTTCAAAGCGTTTCTTGAGCTTTTCTTTCAAAGCGTTTCTTGAGCTTTTCTTTCAAAGCGTTTCTTGAGCTTTTCTTTCAAAGCGTTTCTTGAGCTTTTCTTTCAAAGCGTTTCTTGAGCTTTTCTTTCAAAGCGTTTCTTGAGCTTTTCTTTCAAAGCGTTTCTTGAGCTTTTCTTTCAAAGCGTTTCTTGAGCTTTTCTTTCAAAGCGTTTCTTGAGCTTTTCTTTCAAAGCGTTTCTTGAGCTTTTCTTTCAAAGCGTTTCTTGAGCTTTTCTTTCAAAGCGTTTCTTGAGCTTTTCTTTCAAAGCGTTTCTTGAGCTTTTCTTTCAAAGCGTTTCTTGAGCTTTTCTTTCAAAGCGTTTCTTGAGCTTTTCTTTCAAAGCGTTTCTTGAGCTTTTCTTTCAAAGCGTTTCTTGAGCTTTTCTTTCAAAGCGTTTCTTGAGCTTTTCTTTCAAAGCGTTTCTTGAGCTTTTCTTTCAAAGCGTTTCTTGAGCTTTTCTTTCAAAGCGTTTCTTGAGCTTTTCTTTCAAAGCGTTTCTTGAGCTTTTCTTTCAAAGCGTTTCTTGAGCTTTTCTTTCAAAGCGTTTCTTGAGCTTTTCTTTCAAAGCGTTTCTTGAGCTTTTCTTTCAAAGCGTTTCTTGAGCTTTTCTTTCAAAGCGTTTCTTGAGCTTTTCTTTCAAAGCGTTTCTTGAGCTTTTCTTTCAAAGCGTTTCTTGAGCTTTTCTTTCAAAGCGTTTCTTGAGCTTTTCTTTCAAAGCGTTTCTTGAGCTTTTCTTTCAAAGCGTTTCTTGAGCTTTTCTTTCAAAGCGTTTCTTGAGCTTTTCTTTCAAAGCGTTTCTTGAGCTTTTCTTTCAAAGCGTTTCTTGAGCTTTTCTTTCAAAGCGTTTCTTGAGCTTTTCTTTCAAAGCGTTTCTTGAGCTTTTCTTTCAAAGCGTTTCTTGAGCTTTTCTTTCAAAGCGTTTCTTGAGCTTTTCTTTCAAAGCGTTTCTTGAGCTTTTCTTTCAAAGCGTTTCTTGAGCTTTTCTTTCAAAGCGTTTCTTGAGCTTTTCTTTCAAAGCGTTTCTTGAGCTTTTCTTTCAAAGCGTTTCTTGAGCTTTTCTTTCAAAGCGTTTCTTGAGCTTTTCTTTNAATCTTTCCAATTCTAGTATATTTGGTAGTTAAAGATGCTAAAAATGTGTAAGAAAATGGAGGCGAAGAAACATAACTTTTAAATCAGGACACTATGGCCTTTCGAACTTAAGTTCTCTTCAAAGTGTGACTATCATTTGGAAGTGAAATCTATCGTAACGATAGAACCAACTCCAGAAGTAGTTTTGATAATTATATGATGAGGCAGCTGAGATATCGTGTCCATAATTTTCCATAACTTCATCAAAATTTACAAAAGGTAGTGTGTCAACTTTCTGTCTTTACCAGATAGTGAAGGTCTGTGTTGAAAACTGTGATTGAGGAAATCAAACATGTCTCCAAGACATTCATTTATAAAGCCCTTTCTCTCTCATATTTAGATGATCCTGCTATCACAGGCTGCACAAGGAATGCGTCCTCTCTATGCTTGTCATGGAACATCCCGGATGATGCGTACGGCAGAATCGAGAGGGTCTCCTTGAAATATCAATACCAGCTTCAAGCAAGCGGACCTGTTCCCCTAAGTATCAACACAACTGAACATTCAAGATGCATCGACAAGTTAGGTAAGTTACTCATTGTCACTGGTTAGTTCCTGACTAAGAGATTGTGCACACGGTCGCTTATTCATTGCTTTCGCTCCCAACTTTATTGAATCTAAATCGCATATTTGCTGAAACTATGACTTTTAACCTTACTGTTAAAAAACCCGGACAAACAGCCCCAACTTTTTTAGGGTGGCGATAATTCTCGATGGCATATTTGGGTAAAAGCTGTAAACAAGCTCGAGGTTATTCTCCAGTATTTTGCGAAACAGTTTCAGAGTCGTGTTGAAAAAAAATGTATTGCATTCGCCTGCATTTTTTATTTGATGTCGTTCTTTTTGTACCCCAACTGGTGCTTGAAGGACGTATTGCTTCGCATTGTTAGCAATGCTTTCCCCAGGCACAAAATTCGTTGTCCTGCTCTTTGCACAATTTGTGCATGAGTCCTTGTTGAGCGGTGGTGGGTGGTTGTTGTTGTAGTTGTATAGCGAAGCAAAGGGTTCTTGTCATAAGTCTAAAAGTTGCTTCTTTTGTTTTACTCACCCGTTTGACCCATGATAAGAAATTGAATATAGCTTGAAATACCGGGTGTCCCAAAAAAGTACAATAGTTTGGTCTTTGATCTACTTGCCAAAAAAAGAAATTTAATGATTGGCAATGTAATCAATTTTTTGTGATTTTTCAAACAGGAGTCCTTTTTTGGGACACCCGCTGCCATGATGGGTGGTTAGACACTGCAGTTGTCCTTCTATGGAGGAGCGCCGCTTCTGCGGAAAAAAATTATATACTTGTGCGGAGAAGTTACTTTAACAACAGAACTTTAAAAATGGCGGCTGACACACAGTTAGGCTCCTCTTTGAACTCAACATGCGATTGTTGCAGGATAGGAGACAGAAAAACACACTTTTTATCATACAGAAGGAAATCACTCTTATCATGAAGGCAATGTAAGTAAGTACCCCTGAGGTGTCTAACCACCCATGGAAATACGGACAGTTGTCTCTTATGGGATTTCACTGTATTTATTTTCACTGATTTTAAATGTTTTCATTCAGGCGCATTAGCATCTTACATATTCACTCTGGAAGTTTACATCAGAAACAACCAGAAAGTTTTAAAAAGTAAAACATTAACATGCAAAACAACTGATGGAGGTAAGAGAATTCGATTTCTTTTTTTGTGTGACTTTTATCAATTGAAAAGTCTAATTTTCTGAATTTATTCGTTTTACAATTGTTCAAAAAGAAATATTTATTTATGATTCCGTCAAGTTTTATTTGCATTTAGAAAAATTTGAACTACCTTTTTTACAGGAAGCCTGGATTTTCCAAATGTTCACGAAAGCGTCCAAATTTGCACTAAAAGTTTCTTAATTGCTTTTATCTTTTTGGTTTACAAAGATGATGTAGTTTCTAAAATCACAAGAGATACAGTTCTTGACATATAAAACAACACTTAGTTTGGTTGGAATTGGAAATTGAATTCTATCACGCTCAAAACAAACAACCATGATGCAAATTACTCGAAGATAAGGGCACTCAATAACATCTTTCTCGTAAAAAGTTTTGAATTTTGCTTTTAAAAGTTTCTAAATGTTTCCTACTTGTAGTACTAGTGTTCCTTAAAGTTTTTGGCATCATAAAACTACTTTTACGTTTATCAATTTTTCTCGCTTCTCATACACATCTTAATTCTGTTTTTGAGACAGAAGGTTTTTGACGATGAAGGTTCAGACGACCTGAGAAACCATTAAATCAAGTTAACTAGACTAGTCATAGCAAAATCACGAATTGGCGACATATTTTGACATCCGAAGAGATCCTTTGAACTGTAAAAACTGATTTCCTTTCAGTGCCAAACATACCGAAGCTTTCAATTGGAGATAAGACGACCGCATCAATAGAAGCTATATGGCTAACACCATCACCCACAAATGGAGCCATAATTGCATATTCGGTAAGCCATCCTTATTTTTCATCTTACAATATTATTTCAGCATTCTTTTGGTTTTTATTTGAAATTGTTTTCATGACAAATATGAAATGATTTATTTTCTTCTTAATAAATGTCAACGTGAAAACATGTTTGTGAGAATTTATAGGTTGGGATCATGGAATATAGAGAGTTGAAAATGTTTCCCTTTGTTGTTATTTTGACACAGAGCCAAGGGCGTTCAGTCCTCCTAAATCCACTGAACGTTTTCTTGAGGCCTAGAAATTTAGAGAATTTAACATAAAAATTGAGTAGTTTGGCAGTGCTCAAAACGGTGTATGTCATCCCAAATAAACGACTTGCCTCAAACTTCTGACCAGTTGCATAATGTGAGAATTCGTTGTAAGAGCACAGGTGGGCTATATTCTCAAGAGTTATTGAGAACTGCTTGAGCGAAGCTAATGACAATGGGGTATGTCTATACTGTTCATAAGAAGAATGAAAAAAATATCAAGGGGAACTATCGTCCCATTTCTCTTTTACCAATCTTTGGAAAAATCCTTGAAAAACTCATATTTGACTCTCTGTACTCTCATCTTGTCTCCTTGAAACTGCTAAACCCGAATCAATCTGGTTTTCGTCCAGGCGACTCAACAATCAATCAATTGATCTCTATAACGCATACAATATTTACAGCCTTCGATTGTAATCCACCCCTTGATGTTCGTTCTGTGTATCTCGATATTTCGAAAGCATTCGATAGAGTATGGCATGATGGCCTCATATACAAACTAAAACGATGCGGTGTCTCCGGACAACTTCTACCACTTATTCAAAGTTTTCTTAAAAATCGAAAGCAGCGAACTGTTCTGAATGGGCAGGCTTCTAACTGGGGGGATATCTTAGCCGGTGTCCCCCAAGGATCTATATTGGGACCCCTATTCTTCCTCGTATACATAAACGACCTGTCTGACAATTTAAGGTGCAACGTAAAGCTCTTTGCAGATGATACGTCACTGTTCACTATAGTTCAAGACTCGAACACAGCTGCCAATGACATGAACCACGACTTAGAGTTGGTGAGGGAGTGGGCTCGTGATTGGAGGATGTCCTTTAACCCTGATCCACGGAAACAAGCAGTTGAATTAATCTTTTCAAAGAAAAAATCGGAGGTTGATCACCCAGTACTACTATTCAACAACATGCCCGTCATGAAAGTTGATGAACATAAACATCTCGGAATAACCTTGGACGTGACTTTGTCTTTCTCTGCTCATATAAAAGCAGCTATCTCAAAGACAAGGAAAGGTATTGGTATGTTGAGATTCCTCTCAAGATATCTGCCTAGGCATACCCTAAATGAACTATACAAGCTCTATGTTCGACCCCACTTAGATTACGGAGATGTTATTTACCATAATCCACCAAAACTATGTGACTTCACTGGTAGTACTACCTTATCAAGTTTAATGGAGAAGCTAGAGTCTGTTCAATACTCCGCTGCCCTAGCTGTAACGGGAGCTTGGAGGGGAACGTCTCGAGAAAAGTTGTACCTTGATCTTGGATGGGAATCTCTAAGCCTCCGCAGATGGAGTAGACGTCTTACATTGTTTTATAAAATCATAAACAATTTAACACCGGACTACACAAGGGACCCAATGCCACCACTTCAACAGGTCCAGTATTCACTTCGCGAACGTGACACAATTGGGCAAATTCGAGCAAGGACAGAAAAATACAAGTCTAGTTTTTATCCTCACTGTTTGTCTGAATGGAATAAACTTGATCCTGAAATTAGATTGTCACCTTCTGTTGCTGCTTTTAAGACAAAGCTGCTATCCATAATCCGACCCCCTACAAAATCTGTATTTGGGATTCATGATCCGAAGGGCCTGTCTTATCTTACTCAACTCAGGGTTGGTCTCAGCAAGCTAAACTTTCATAAATTTGAACACAACTTTAGAGATACAATAAACCCAATGTGCCCAAGTAACGATGGAATCGAGGATACGGAACACTTCTTGTTGCTCTGCCCCTCTTTTGGTGTTCAAAGGACTGATCTCCTCGCTGGAATTTACACTCTAGTACGACCATATGGACATGCAAATCTCGCAAATGAAGTTCTGTTGCAAATCTTATTGTACGGAGATAAGAATTTTCCAAATGAACTGAATAGAAGCATCCTTGAGTTAACTATACGTTTCATACACAGTACTGGTCGCTTTGAATAAATTATCTCGCCCCCATCCCCC
>REGM01000034.1:1082726-1107644 GCA_004194415.1 Aurelia aurita
AAGGCTTTCCAATGCCATACCTCTCGTTAATATCAGAATGAACCAAATAGGATTTCGAAGGTAATTCAATTCTTGCATGACCCCTAAAAGGTTTAAACAAGGGACCCTTCGTATAGAAACCTTTAGGAACCTTGAAATATATCTACACACTTTAAAAATAAGAACCTAATTCAGCCTTGCTCTAAAAAAAGTAGGTTCTTATATGCGGGGATTTACTGTATTATAAGATCTTGGTGAATTTTCGATGATGAATTTTACAACAATTTCAAGGAATCATAGATTATTTCATAGAGGAAGCTTTGTTTGGGTTTAATTTTGTGTATTTTGTTCACAGGAATTTCTGTGCCCAGAAGTGATATCAAAGCTGTTGCCGTAGATGGTGACAAGATCAGAATTTCATGGAAACCTATTGTCAATGCAATTTCATATCGTCTGTACCTGAAGCCAATCAACAGCAGTAGCGAGGCTCACTCCGATGTTTTCGGCAATTCCACTGAATTCCTTTCATTGCGACCGCTGACCACTTACGTCATTGATATTCAACCAATCTATCGTTGGGGGATCGGACCGAGGCTGCATGGAAAGAAGGTTGTGATAAGAACACCAGGTATGTTGTCTTTTTCAAAAACATTGCGAAAATTGGTTTATAATTAAATCAAATTTAATCGTCAGAAAAAACTTATTTGAGCAAAATGTTGAGTATGTGAAAGCTTGCGATTAATCAAAATTTTAACAGATGCGTTTGTCGTTCAAGCTCACTAATATTACTAATTAGATCTTTGATAGCCATTTTAATGTTACCGTCAGTATGTGTCCCATACATGTACATTTTTAATGTCATAATAAAATAATCTTTAACTTCTTTTAAAATATTCTTCTTGGGAATTTCAAATTTAACCATTTCCGTTCAATGGTTGTTTTTTTATTGGCAAGAATATTAAATCAAAATTCGTCACTAATGAAAGCGATAAAGAAATAAAATCAAGAATGTTGTGATGTATTCAGCTCCCCCAAATAGAAGCCTAGCGATATGATGAGTATCTGCACAGTGCTATGTATCTGCGTGATTGCAAACCGCTCGGGCGCCCGCGGGCCAGGCCAACCACGAGTGAACTTGTCAGTTGATAATTCTTGATCTTATTATAACATTCAAAACACTCATTAACTAACCAAATTGTTCTATCTTTTTTTATACATTCCATTAATTAATTGTATTATACAATTACTAATTGCACTACTGACAAGCTACTTCACGCTACTACTAGGGCGATACCACGGGGAGCAAATATTGTGTCTACCCCATTGACATTCTAGACATAGCTGTAGACATAGTTATTCTATCTTACAGATCAAAAGACTATCCCTTCCAATATCAAAGCGAAAGCCATTGCCTGGAACAAGATTCTCGTCACTTGGAGACTGTTACCCTCGAAAGGAGCGTTGTACAAGGTGTACCTTAAAGATGACAGTGGCACTGAGCGATTTGTGCAAACAAGGGCCAATGACGTCTTGTTCAAGGATCTCAAACCTGTCACTACATATACTGTCGATATTCAGGCTATTCTTAGCTGGGGCCTTGGGCCGAGAATGTATGCTTGTGGCATTGCAAAAACTCCAGGTATATTGAAATTCTAGTTTTTAGTACGTATAACAATTGAATAGTCCATTTTTTGAGAATTTAGGCGCAACAAAATTTGTTATGATTTTGCTGAAATGAAATGCAATTTGTATCCATTTTGATCCGGGAATAGATGCGAGGTCATTAGAGTTGCCACTGTGTGAGAGAAATTTAAGCAGTTTTATCACAGGGAGCCCCCTTTCAAAGTAGCAGAAACTAAACGAATAAGAAATTGACGAAGCGCTGCATCTGCGAAGGAGCAATAAAAGATGAATGCGCAAGCGAACGATGCGCGTTTTGCGGAGGATGCGCGTTTAGTTTCTGCTACTTTGAAAGGGGGCTCCCTGTGGTTTTATTGGATGAAGTTTGCTTTAATCAACTTTCAAACTCTTTGCATTATCGGCCTAAACGGTCTTATATCCCAACTACTTTAAATTTCTAAGGGCAACGCAGAGGACTATCATATTTATTAACGCAATATCACGGGCTTTAGGAAACTCTGAATTAAAAATTAGATTTTCCGATGATACATCGAGTATTTTTCCTAATTTTAATTTCAATCGTGATACATTTCAACCATTACTTGAGTGGCATAATGGATCTCCGTCACGTCACTCTTCCACGCGCTTCTCCCTCGATGTATCACGATTGAAATTAAAATTAGGAAAAATACTCGATGTATCATCGGAATATCTAATTTTTAATTCAGAGTTTCCTAAAGCCCGTGGCAATATCAAAGCAAAGGAAATATTATTTAGGATTTAGAAATAATACAATTTGTTTGCAAAGAGAAATTGACTATAAAATGGTAGCTTGAGTTCAAGTGTAGTTCTTCATTTTTGCACGATGTTTACATGATACATGACATTCCTTATATTACGGCATTCCTTGTTTTCAATTTGGGTAGCTCAAAAGTCAACATACTTCTGAATTTTGCTAATTTACGTTTATTCCTAGTTTCATCAATACTTCAAGAAAATCTCCTATCCTTGATGTAAACCAACTTAAAAAAATGTTAATTGGATACATATTTGGAATTTAGATCATTTTCAGGCTAGTCTGCACTTTAGCGGACCAGCTTTCAATATCGGCAAGTAATTTGTCATGGGGTAAGGGTTAGGGTCAGGGTTAGGTTTTGAAAAAGGGGTTTTTAGGGTTAGTTAGGGTAAGAGGTTTAGTTAAGGTAAGTTAGGGTAAGGTAAGGTTTAGTTAGGGTTGGTTAGGGTTAGTAGAGTATTTGGTCAAATACATTCCCGAGAGATATGACACCAAGCTGGTCCGCTAAGGTGCAGTCGTACCCATTTTCAAAACCAGAACGCACTCATAGCATAAATTTTCATCTGACTTTCGTTTATTTCAGATACAAACGAGTGTGAGCACGCATCACTGAACACATGTCATAAAAATGCTGATTGCTACAATGTTGAAGGATCTTATTTATGTCAATGCAGGAAAGGTTTCGTTGGTGATGGCTTTTCTTGCAGACGTAAGTTTATTTTTACCTATCGAAATATTCGAATGGGAAGGATCAAAAGTATACTTCCAATGGCCTTAGGGTATGGTCTCACTTCTCATAGGGTTTAATCGTATGATATACCCATGAGAGAATTTCAATTTCCGTGGCCTGAACGAAGACAGCTATTAGAATATTCTCCTTTTGGCCCCCTTTTCAATTTGCTTTCTTCTATCAACAACATCAGTTAAAAAGTCAACACTCGCTGAAATTGACTGTGTAACATTTTCTCGATTATTAATTTTTTTTTATTCTGTTCAAAATAGAGGTTGTAACGTTCTTTTAATTCATACAGACGACTTGTCACGTGACTTTATCAATTCGCTCTCGAAAATCAGACTTTGAATTTGGATTTTGAAAGTGTCTCGTTTATCTTTAGAAATAAATCAATTCTAAAAAGCTGGGAAGCTGTTCAAATCATTGAAAAGTTTGATAGATAAGCGAGCGTTGAAAAGGAAGGTTGACTTTAAAAGAAGTAACGAGCAACTTACAATAGTCAGAGTTTGTGGCGCTGTTTACAAAATTATCGCCAAGTTTCTCACAGCTTTCGTGGACAAAATTGTTGTTTTGCTTTCAAGGACAGCATGTACATGCAATAATTTCATTGGACTGACAATTACTACCTATCCTTTCCTTTCTCACTATCGCAAGGCAGAATATAAGAGTGATTTTATGCAACCTTTTGCAAATTTCCTGTAGAAACCTAATAGAAATTTTCTGCAAATTTACCCCAAAACAAGATGGCGTCGTGTTTTCATTGCTGTTGTGACGTCATCCCGTCTGGACGAATGGCCCTGATATAACAGAAGATGTGAACAGGTTTTCTGTACTTTAATTTTAGGCACACCTGCAGAAACAAAGAAAAATGATTTCTGTGAAGCCAACAAGTTTCGTGATGTGCAATGGCCCCGGATTTTCAAGGGTGGGACAGTCGTGCGTCCATGCCCCAATGGTACTGCTGGTTAGTGTTGTTTATTATGAGATTCCTTTTAATCATTACCAAGGATAACATCGCAGATCGTTTGTATCTAGCTAATTTTTTATAAATTTGGAGCATGACCTCGATGTAAGAGACAGTAAGCCATGCTTTTCAGTTTCATTCCAACAACATGGACATGGAAATAGGCAACTCTGGCTTAAATTCCAATGCATATTCACAACCTTATGGAAACTTTTTAGGATGTATCTTTAAGTATATTGTTGTTAAAGATCTTGCCTGAGTTTTTTTCCTCAAGTTGAAGTGAGTGCTAATCTGATATGCTTATCATGATATTTATCATAATGTTTTTCTCAGGTTTTGCTTCAAGAAGATGTCTCTTTGATCGTGAATCAAAGCGAGCAGTTTATCATTTGCCGAACCTCAGTGATTGCGTTTCTGAGGAAGTTGTACAGCTTGGTGTTCTGGTATGTCCTGTATTATATTTCTACCATTCTCGTAAACCTCAGCAAAACTAAAGCTGTTGTTTTTGAACACAACTTTTTGCTCTTATCACCGAGATACGCACTGGTGTAGCAAGTTCTCGAGATTTTTGGAAGCAGAGCCTCTTTAGCTAGTTATGTTGTATTAATCAATTTGTTGGCACTGGAGGATTTACTTTAACAGCCTTATCTAAGACGAATATGTGATCTGACATGCTAACACAAAGCCAGTTGACACTTACACCAAAATCTCGAATCTATAAGCCAAGAAAGATGCTGAAATTTTTTTTAAACGAAATGAGTCACGATAGAGATCATTCCTTATACCTAATGAAGGAAAGTAGAACCGTACTTTATTCCAAAATCATAGAAATCAGCACTGTTCCGGGTATTGCATTTCCAGTACCAGAATTACAGTATACGCAGTACCCCCTGGTAGCTCTGGCAAAAAGGCCTCTTGAATGCGTAAATAGACCTTTTAGCTATTCTACAAAAGAGTCTGGATCGAGCGATATTCTTATACATTTTTATATGAAATGTTCGATTGAGTGGCGTTAGAGCTTTTATCGCTATTGTTCACATTCGAAAATTCGTCAGATTTCTGCGACGTGTTTAAAAATATTGCTCGATCCAGACTCTTTTGTAGAATAGGTAACAGGTCTATTGTCTCCAGCTGAAAAACAGTTAACTGTCTTCTATCAAGGTAACTTTTGCAGCTTGTAATTTGCCTTGCCTATATTTCTCCATCATACAGGTCGAGAACCCAAATGCAAGTGCTATAACTGTCGGAGAGCAACTTGTCAAAGTAACAACGAGTACGAAGTTATATGGTGGTGATGTCAAGAAAACTGTTGTGTATTATGAGAAGACAGTTAAAAGGAAATTGCAGAGTAATAAAATGGTTGTGGAAATGAGCCAGGTATTTAATCATCTGTAGCTATCGTTATTGGTAGACCACCCTTCAAATTATCCGTTTAGAATACATCCCTATGCCCCCCTTTTCACCGTCAATTTGCTTATGCTTCCCAGTGTTTGAATATTTCTCTCATGCCTCTTTTCTAGGCCTCTTCTCCACTTTCTATCCGCCTCGTACATCCAAATCTTCTCGCCTCGATGCGATGGAGACTGTAAAGACATGTAATTATTTCACCATATTCAATTTGCTTCCAAAGCAATATAAGAAACAATTTTTCTTCTTTGCCTCCGTAGACATTGATGAACATTGCAAGCAACTTGTTGAATAATTCTGTCAAAGTTGCCTGGAAAGATCTGCCCAAGGTAATCATTACGTTTCGTTTCTTCTGATATTAGTCTCTGATTGTATCTAAAATTAAGCTTTGGATCTTTGTATTATAATGAATTTCGCAAATGGGGGCTGCAGCCTCCTAACCCTCCCTTGGTTCAATGTAACAGTTCTAATTTTTGGCAATTTTCTCTTGTTTGTAGAATGGAAGAAATAACGGAGTAACAACGTTGTTTGATGGCCTAGAGCTTCTTGCTGAAAAAATATCAACCAGCGGAGCAACTTCGAAAAGACAGCTATTCACAAAGAATATTGGTATGTCTCATTTTTTAAACACCAAATTTTGTGCACCAATACCGATAAACAATAGCATCCGTTTCATCCGCCAGAACAAAGTGATTAGCGATCGGAAAAATGATTTCTCCTGTCGATTAATCAACTTGTAAGTTCAAATAAACCAAGCCGTATATGATACCCTGAAATATGGGTGGCTAACTCACGCAAGGTACGCGAAAAGGAGTTATTAATAGAAGGCATCAAGAGTAAAAGAATAAATCGTTTGCCCCCGGAAACTAATTCAGGAGTTGAGGAGACTGAGAAATGAAGATTGACTAGCCATAATAGCTTGTTCTTGATACTGTAGTTATGTAAATCAAAGAATCAATCATTCAATCAATCAATCAATCAATCAAAAATTACCTCTTTTGTTCCAGATATGGAGATTCACAACATCAATGGATCTAAAGACAGTCTGGATTTTGTTGAAAACTCTGCAGTTGAAGAAGCCAAGTCTCAAATATCATTACCGTCCAATGAAATTATCGCAAGAAACGGTTAGTATTAGAAATCTGTACTTGCCCGGTATGGCTAAGATGAACACCAAAAACTATTTTTACGTACATTCTGTTTTGCAAAGGACACTTAAAAACAGGCTCACTTGGCTTGCGAATCAAATCCTTTCCAAGTTGCAATAAGAGTACTTCAAATTAAAAGCTAACAGCAAATCGTAACTTGTAATGATCATTTGTATTCAATTTCAGCCTCGAAAAATAATTCATAGATATCCCATTCCCACGCTTAAGAGGCGTAGTGTCTCAAAATTGATATCGTCTAGACGGTAAGTTCAGATTAGCTGCCCAAAAAATGTGGACAACGAGTATTTTAAACAATTGTGCAATTATGAGTATTTAAAAGAATTACAAAACTATTCTCAAATACATTCACCAAGAATAAATTAAAAGGATGCAAACATTATTGTTAGCTGAAAATATAAGATTTTAGACATCATCGTGTGCGAAGCTTGCAAGGTATACGCATACCCATTCTGTCGATTACTTTAGATACCTAGCTCATCTAATCTTGCATTTATTTCAAACTTTTGCCCTAAAAATTGACATGATGATTTCTCTTCCCTTTTTAGGTGGCAAGAGTGCTGAAGTGATTTTCTTTTCGTATGCAAATGTTGATCAAATCCTGAGCCTTTCAGAGTAAGTCACTTCTTTATGTATCATGCAATTAAAGCATAGGTTGCTTTTTATCTTCAGATTTTAAAAATGAATGTCATTTAGAATGCCTATGTAATGCATGCTGTTTCAATGCACCGTAACGCATGAGGGCTGTTCGAACGGTCCAAGATTTAACTTTAAGACCATGTGCAGATTGTGACGCTATAGGAGCTTAACTTATACAGTGGGCTGTATGGTGTGGCGGGTGGCCTAGGGGTATGCGCTCCCGCTTCCTCTGAAAATGTCTTGGGTTGGTATCATTTGAATGCTTGGTTCGTTTCCTTTGAATCGCTGGGGTTATGATAGGAATGCAATAAATTATTTTTATTTACAGAATGTTGAAGATTTATATGCAAGTGCAAACAAGTATATAGAGTAACCTAATTTACCCAGCCTGATCCAAGAATAGATATTTTCACTTTGGGATGATGTGCTACAGAGGGTGGTCTGTCTAGCTCAGATAATGAGCCAGATTGGGCAGGCGATTCAAGAAGACCATATACTGCGAAAAGGTGCACAACTGCTTGCCAACGTCAAAAATTGCTTTCTTTATGGTTTGTTTCTATTTTGCATAGGGAATCAAACAACATTGGAACTCAGCGATCATGGGATATTCTGAACTCAAAAGTTTTGTCAGCTTCGGTTATGGGCGTCAAGAAAGTTGCTTTCCAATCTCCAGCTGTTTTGATTTTACCACATCTGAAGGTAATTTAACTCAACTCCGTTATAACCAAGATCAAGAAATTCAATCAAGATTCGTAAATCTGTAGTAATGAATTGTAAAGGCCTGAACGTTTGGGAGAGGTAGCTCAATTTTGGCTGCTTTCGTCAATTTGAAGTGAAAAGGTTTATCTTATCTTATCTGATTGGTGAAAGGTTTTTTAGCTAATTTTATTACGCAATTATCGGCTGGTTTTCTTATCTTTTGTTGGATTCGAAGTAACGGTTGGAAAATATATGGCAGATCTATAAATTTGCAAGCATATCTGTTGCAGAACCGAAAAGTATGCGTCCTTGGTGTAAATTTTCTCTGCGCATATCAGACAAATTTATTAGACTGTACTTTTAAAGTAGCTTCAAACGAGATTGCCGACTATTTCATTAACAACATTTTATTTCATTTCTAGCAAGAACGTGTCATAAATACTTCATGTGTGTTTTGGAACATCTCACAAAGGTTTGTTAACTAATAATATTTTATTCATTTTTAGTTTAATGTTCATTTTTAACTTAATCAATGTTGAGATTTGTATAATTAAGTATGACAGAAAAGTGGATAATGATTATATCTGTGACAAAATACCTACTATTTTGAATACGAGAATACGAGACCAACTATCCAGTTGAAACTTTTAAATTAGAGAAAAATACTCTGAACTTAGAAACGAGCTCCACTTCTGGTTATCCCATCCCTACGCACTCCATAGTCGTCTTCTCTTGAGTAATTTCATTTTTGTTTCATCGCAATAGACAGTAAGGCTAAAGATGGTAGCCACGCAAAGCATGCTGGTAAAAAGCTCCCTGACGACCACCTAACGACATACTAGTTTTGGTCTGCCATTTCGTCTAGCTAGCTGTGGTAATGTTCCGAACAAGTAAAATGTAAACAAATAGGACAATATTGTAATTCGAACGCGAATCTTTAATTAAAACTTTAATTCGAATCAAAAGTTAACTTTTCTGCCTTGGAACGGTTTCCTTTCGAACCATGTTGCATTCGAATTTAAGGTCGACTCGAATTCAAGCTAGCTAGTCGAAACGGCAGACTGAATTTTGTACGTCGTTAGGTTGGATCGCGGCTAATTTAATCTTAATAACCCCAACCTATGACCGCAATATTTTTCAACAAGCAATCCACGCGTCTCCTACCGCCCATGGTTAGGTGGTCGTCAGGGAGCTTTTTACCAGTATCCTGCTGCAAAGCACAACAGAATCTTGAGAGCCGTCATCTTTAGTGTTATTGTCTCTTCTGGTTATCCCATCCCTGCTCACTCCATAGTCGTCTTCCCTGAATAATTTCATTTTTGTTTCATCGCAATTTTTCTTACGTTCAAGGTACATTGGTAAGTGGTAGGTAGCCGTAGCGGTCCTTCTTTCTGTGCAGGTAGTCGTAGGCTGGAGCATATGGTCCCTGTGGAAATACCACAACTTACCCTATAACTTATCGAAAACACACGTGACCTGGACAGCTGACAGCAAACACTGTACCAACTCTAATGTTAACTTAAAATTCTTATTTTCCTTTTAGTGGAAACAGTAAATGGTTGAACACTGGTTGCTATGTCAACAGTACAGATGTGAATCAAACTGTTTGTCATTGTTATCATCTCACGAATTTTGCAGTCTTGATGACCGTATCTAACATGCCTGTTTCTGCAAAGGTAATTTTGATTTTTGATAATGTCTTGTTCAAAAGTGAATAAAGAACTATGGAACGTTTATGTATCCATTTCCTACAAATCTAACTTACGCTGAAGACGTACTTGTAATAAATTTTTTTAAGAGAATGGTAAAAATTGGAATAAAGAGACTGCGAACAACTGAATTCACACTGTTATCATTGTTGCCCCTGCCCTATTCACACTGGGCAGTACAGTAAATCCCCGCGTATAAGAACCTACTTTTTTCAGGGTCAGGCTGAATTAGGTTCTTATTTGACAGGTACTTAGATTAATTTCAGGGTATAAAGGTTCTTATTCAAAGGGTCCCTTATGAAAACCTTTTCAACCCTATTATTTGCATTTGGCAATGTTATTAATGACCTAATAACCAATTCTAGGCTTAGAATCTTGACAGAAATGTTTGCCATTATTAAAAAGGAGGGGAGGAGGTTCAGACTTTAACAGCTAACAGGGACAATCATCAATTTAATAAGGATCATAACAAAATCAATTTTATTACCCTTGTAATAAGAACATACTTTTTTAATCAAACTGAAACAGGTTCTTAATTACAAGGTGCTTAATTTATGAAAAACAGCCTGCAGGTTCTTATTTTTGTAGGTTCTTATACGCGGGGATTTACTGTATCAGGCAGTTCGGATAAACCTGGTTTTGAGCTGGATTATACCCCATTCACACTGTCAAGTTAAACCAGCTTAAACTGAACGAGGTTATCAAATGTTGCGTTCTAATTGGTCAATCCAACAAATCGAATTCAATTGTTTGGTTTAAATTTAACCTGGGTTAGATATAGCTGATTCAACTGTGTCATTGTGAATGGTGGTATTAAACTAGGTTTTGAGCTGGATTAACTAAACCAGGTTAAAGTCGGGATTTCAACAGATGCAACTGGTTTAATTTAGGTGTTAGCATCCATGAAACAAAGGTTGTATTCTAAAGCCGGTTTAATTTGCAATGTAAATGGAGTATCTCCCTTATTTTCACTGGGCAGAAATCCCGCCAGCATCGACATTTTGCAGACATCTGATTGGCTGGCGGGAAATCAACGTCAGAGCTGAGATCTATTGAACTTTCAAGCACAGCACTTTTGCGAACAATGAAAATCTTTTGCGAGAGAAATCTCCTGCCTAACGGAAATTAGGCTCAAGACTCGCGTCTGCAAAATTAAGGCTCGTTTTGATTTTTTCCCTCCTTTATTTTAAAAGAATCAACTTTTTTGGGACACTCGCTTTGTAACTGACGTTATATTTGTAAATTGATTTTAGTAAATAGTGTTGTCTTCCCATGATAATTGTTTTCGCACTGTACAGTAATATTTTTTTTCTTGCTTTGAATTCGCAAATTTGTTCCAGTTTCCTGACTTTTCTCTTATTTTTCAAGATGAAAAGTCATCAGTTCGCCTTGAGAATAATTACCATTCTTGGACTTACAATATCAATCATTGCAATGTCAGTGGCTTTCCTTACGTTCTGTTGTTTCCGGTAAGTATATCGTGAAATTTGGTGTTTCATTCATTGCTAGATTTTTTTAAGGCCTATTGTCAACCATGATCCTTTGTGCGCCGACTGAAAAGGAAGACAAACAGGCCAGAAACGACTTTCAGATCATGCGAAAGTCGACTTTGATGCCACAAAGGATCATGGTTAGCAGTGGGTCTTTAATTATTCTGATAAGGTCCACTGTTTTCTGCCTGGTGCTATACTGCCCTCGATTTTTAGGTGATAAAACATAATGAATCAGTTTTAGCACTGATACATGATCCAAATAGCTGCGAACTGGGTTTTGGAAGAAGGATAGGGAAATAAAATCAAGTTCATATATAAAAATGTCTACAAAATAGAATTATAGTAAGGAAGGTGCGCCTATCGTTGTATGAACATTAACAAACCACGGAGAAAGAGAAACTGCTTTTTATTTACAAAGAGTTATTCCTCTGGACTCCTTTTGTAAGTGCAAAATTTCATAGCACTTTGATTCCCTCGAAACATCCTTTTAGTTATACCAAAACATGGTCACTTGCCATTGCTAAAACAAGCTATTGCTGCGGTGGAACAGTCATTCCCTTTATAACAACTAAAGCAGTCATGCTATAAGATATTTAGTTCAAACCCTTTTGAAGCTATTTTCATTATTTCCCTTTTGTTTTTCGCAGGTTTCTTCAAAGTCCACGCACAACATATCACAAACACCTTATTGCATCACTCATCCTTGCAAATCTGTTGTTTTTGGTTGGCGTAGACCGAACAGAGAATCAGGTATCTTTATATATGTCATTACTTAGATGAGAGTACTTCGTGTGAGTATCGATATCCATCGCTAGATGGTTGCTTCTGACGCATGACATCAAGGCAGCTCAAATTTATCACGTTAATCAATAGGACTTTCCGTAAAAGTGTTAACTCCGGGGTGGTCTGCACGAAGAAATACAGTAAAAACCCGCATATAAGAACCTTCCTACAATAAGAACCTACAGCCTGAAATCTACAATGTTTACTGCTTTATGAAAGGACCTATTCACCCTGGTGTTTTTATTAGGTTCTTAATTTGAATAAAAAATGCACTGATATTGTTTTCAGCTTTGGCAATAATTTGATTATCGTGGTAAAATAAAAAAATATTATGCTCCTCAATCATCCAAGAGGCCTGAACAAATCTGATTCCACCACATTGCTAATGTTCTATCCCCTATCAAAGTATTTTGATTTTAAACAGATGCATTTTAAAGATGGCAAAGAAGAAAAATTGTTGTAAAAAGACTTTTTTTAGAAGATTTAAGAACCTACATCCTGATTTCATCGATTGTTATCATTTTCACAAGAACCAAAACACCTTGGTTTGAAAAACGAAGGTTCCTTTATGCGGGTTTTTACTGTATGTTGTTATTGGCCTTTTAAACTGAGTTGACTGTTTAAAAGAATGTTTGCTTTGCTGCTGGATACGCAAGGCAGAGGGACGCACTTAGTTTAGAAATGCGAAGACTGCTTCCTTTAAGATTTACGTATTTTCTGAAAAGATCTATTGAATTTTCCTAAAATTGATCCAGTATTATTTTCTTGTCAGAACAGAAAGAATTGCCGCTTAGTTTTTCCATAGTACTCCAAAATTGAATGATTAAATGTAAGTGTCCTAATAGGCTGTTTTAAGATGTTATTTAAAAAGATTGCAAAATGTAAATTCAGCATCGTATAAGTAGCTTCAGGTGAGTCAATTAGGAACAAAAATATTATCGATCTTTGATTAAATATACTATTTGTTCGTCAGACTGCATGCACTATCATTGCCGTGTTCTTGCACTATTTCTTCATCGTTGCTTTCGTGTGGATGGCCATGGAAGGAGTTCTTCTCTATTTCATGCTCAAGAAAATATTCAGCAGCCGAAATTTCCTGAAACGTAAAAGATGCATGATTCTTTGCTGGGGTAAGTATCGCAAACATTGTTGTTAACGCTAATTCTGAAAGGCCTTTTTCGTGGCAGTTTCAGTCAGTTCCGCACAGGTGGAAAAGGACTGAAACATTTGAATTTTATTACATTGAATTTTGTACATTGAATTATTACATTGAATTTTGTACAGCACGCACAACAACATTGTTTTTCGAATTTTATTAGTTCGACGCTGACAGAAAGCCTTTGAGGTTTGATGCTTACATGGTGCAAGTTTTGAAGTAGCAAAAAAGCTCTTGCAGCTCTGATTAATCAGTGCAATTTACTTTCTCAAAAATTATTCGTGTGTGCTTTATTCTATTTACCAATTCCCTGAATTTTATCTCCCCTATAGTTCTACCAGCAATCTATGTTGGAACCCTGTGTGCCTTGCAGCTGCAGCATTACGGAAACAATGAATTGTGAGTATTATCATTATAATGATTATCTTTACCACAAGTGCTGGAGTTATTTATAGGCTAGATAGTAGAAGGATACAACTAAAAAGCAACTTAAAAGAAGACAAGAATTAGTGTGCGGGTATTTATAGTTTTGTGTTTGTAGCCCAGTTTCACGGCTCAAAATGCTGTTTCCGAATTCCTTCCTCCTCGTAAACGTTTTTACGAATTTGTAAACTTCAAACTTCAAATAGTCTTCCAAATGCTTGGATATACTCCTGAAACTTCTGTTTTTTTTTATTTACTTGAATCTCCAGGAAATAAACCTTAGTTAGGCAATGCTGAGACCCACTGTAACTTCTTTTGATCCTGTAAATAGTTAGCTTAGAAAGGTAACGACCAGTTCTTTTAAATTATGTATTTTCAAGGTACTTGAATATACTCCTGAAAGTTTCATTTTTTTTATTTACTTGAATTCCTCAGGGAATAAAGTCTTTTCTAACGATACTGTTGAGACCCCTGAGACACGTAGTTGTTGTCTTCTTATTTTAAATCGAAATTACTTTTTAGCTACAAAAGCAACTAGTCTAATTCGATTATCTAAATGCAAAATGCAAATTAAATTAACAGAATCATTTTAAAGAAAAGAATAAATACAGTTTCAATAGAATTAATTTCGAAGGCATACATTACATCTGCAGGTGGTCCCATCCCAGTTTTTAATAAGTCTTTTGAATTGGACCAGATTTTCTGCTGATTTTATTTCATCTGGCAAACGATTCCAAATCTGCGGTCCAAGAGACCTGAGGCTATTTGAACCGAACGTTGTTTGGTTGGGCCTATACACGTAGTAAACTCTTTTGATTAATGTAAAATACTTTCATTTTTCAGTTGCTGGATTTCTCGCAAGGATGGTTTCATTTGGAGTTTCGTTGCACCTGTCAGTGTCACACTAATAGTAAGTGCATTCTTTCTAAAAGTGGTCAGTAATTTTGTCATCAGAGGACGATAACTTCTACTACATATCATCTTTTAGATGCAACTCTAATAATAAATGCAGCTAGACTTATTGCAATTTCCCCAATTGAGCTACAACGGTATTACTACTATATCAAGTCAACTCAGCCACAAATGCACGATTTAAACAGACACTCACAGCTGGACATATTGGTTGCACGTGGGCACATGATGTCGCATTTTGAAAAAGGAAATTTGTGTGCTCCTTTGCTAGCCTTATTGCACAAGTTCCTAACTTAATTGAATTGATGTTGTTGATGTCGCCTCAGTGAGTAGTTGTAGCGTAATATCATTTCTGATGAAGAATGTTTGTAGTGAGTCTGCTCCTTGGCAGACTTTGATATTGTATGGGTTTCAGTTTTGGTTTTTTCACAGGGTTTCAATGATTGTCTTTGACGTTTTTAGTACTTCTACTCTTTTTATCATTTACACAATTTTGACTCGTCTCATTGCAGATAAATTTCGCGGTAATGGCTCAAGCTTTCTACGTTATGTCTGCAAAGCGCAACAAGGCTCCTGACGATGGAACTACGGCTGATGTATGGTAAGTGTCCTAGTGATCATTAAGTTGATGCACGGTATGTTAGGTGGCCTAACAGGGACCACTCTGGCCTTCAGCGCAGAATGTTATGAGCTCGAACCCCTTGGCTGCCAGGAAGAACCATTATCTTTTATTCAGTTCCTTAAAGACCATTCAATCAGCTTATCGACCAATTTAAGGTCGTGAATTGATAAACAACCATCTATTGTGCAAAAAGGTGCTGCAGCCTACTCTTTTGGAAAAGTTTTTGGAAAGTGCTGCGTCCGAAAAAGGCGTTATTTTCGCCTAGAAACAGAGGAAACTACAAGTGGACGGCAAGAACAGTGCTCACTAGGGCCCCTCCGACGTGAAGCACGCAGGTTCATTAACGCTGTGTTTAATGAAGTGAGTTTGTAGTTTTGTGAATTAGGTTAAGCTGTGGAACCTATTTATTGCCTGACTTGAGATGCCACTAGGAGATTGTTTTACCTAGCTTCAGTGATGGACTACATGGGGTCATTCGAGCAGACAATGTGCTAAAAAGAGACTTGCTCCACAACAGATGTTACAAAACTTAGGGGCTGATTATATGAGAGTTTTCAGCCCGTTTATAACTTAATCGGGCTGAATTTTGAATCGATTATATGGTGGTTTCAACCAAGGCTAAAATCCATATTTTGCACGTGAAATCATTTCAAAATCATTTTTCAAACCGGTTAAAAATTATGATTTGCCATTATATGGAATTTGTCAGCCTGTTTGGTCGAGCTAAAAATCCTAGCCCGTTTAGTAAAAGCGAGCTGAAACTTTTATCATGTAATCACACCTTTGTTTTTGCAACACTTTGACCGCAACACCAGGTTGACTTTTCAGCCCGGCTAAGTTACAAAAGGGTTGAAAACTCTCATATAAGTGCCTTTCCAATTGATGTTTTGAAATCCTGTAACATTTGCTCTCTATCGTAACCCTTTATGCCTTAATCACGACATCTTTGTTACAGGTATTGGCTCAAAGGCTGCCTCGTCCTGACATGCCTACTTGGGGTAACATGGATACTTGGGGTATTCTACGTTGATTCAAATACCGTCGGATTTGCCTATGTTTTTACCCTGCTAAATGCACTTCAGGTAAATAGTTTTTACATTGCGTCGTTCCCATTTTGATTATCTTGCCTTTATGAGTGTGTCCTAAATTGCTTCCTATCCAGACCAATGCTTTTTAAATTTTCCTGACTGTTAGATATATACCATTTTTTTTGCGATTGCGATTCATCAAATCATAATATTTTTCTGGAAACTGCTATACTCAACAAGGAGTCCGTCATTTAAAGCTATATTTTAGTATTTGTGCCGCTAATCTCTTCCTTGTATATTTTCCCATTTTCCCAACCATCTCCCGTATTTTCCATACCTCCTTTTATTTGGTACTGTTCCCAGGCGTACTCTCTACAAAGTTCGCTATCAAGTGCCGTACATTGCTTCTGGTCGTTTATTTCTCTCATATTTTTTTCAGGGACTGTTCATTTTCATCTTCCACTGCTTGATTGATTCCAGGGTTAGTATGATGTGAAAACATTTTTTTACCATCGGAAAAAATATGCATTCTGGCTTTACTTAACCTATTAGAAGTTGTATTTTCTTTCTAAATATCCTGTTGGGTGGTAGGTGGCCTAGTGGTTAGCGCTCTCGACTTCTGTGCAGAACGTAGTTGGTTTGAATTCTAGGCTGCTGCCTGGGGAGCGACGACCACTCATTAAGTTATGTACGTAGTGGTGGCGTTACCAAGTGGTTAAAGGCCGGGCTTCGAATCTTGTGGGGTACACCGCGTAGGCTCGAATCCCTTCGTCGGAACTACAAACCACTGGCCAACTGCCAACTTAGCTGTCCTTCCGAGATCGGTAATCGAGTGCTCAGACGTTGGTCACTCTGACGTCACAAGCGGTAGGCCCAAATCAGCTGTATAGCTGCTCATATACTAGCGAATGAATCTTGTTTTGCTTGCTTGCTTCTCTCTACTGAGAAAAACTTCCTTAGGATCATGTGCCAGTAAGGGTGGTATGCCAGGAGTCAGTATGAGCTACTGTGGGTGTTTGCTGCAGCTTGTTTCTTGCTTACTGTGCTGTTTAGCTCAAGTCAAGTTTGGCTCAAGCTGCGAAAATCTTTCTGTTAGGCATAACACAATCATTTTTCAGCAGTAAAGAGCGATTTTTACACGAAATTTCAGCGCATTTAGATCTTACTACCGAGTTTGGATAAATTAATTTTACGATATTCCAGTCTGACAGTCTTTTTTTCTATCTTCAAACAGGTCAGAAATGAATATATGCGTTTGATTAAGTGCCAGAAACGTTATGAGTACAACGAGAAAGCTGGTTATTCCTCGTCCATGAAATTTCGTAAATTGAGTGGAAGCATAAAATCTCTTGGATCTTTAGATCGCTCAATGTCACACAACTCAGCAAAAAGAACCCTTTCAAACTCATTAGACCGATCCGTATTGCGACATGTAAGTATCGTTTTCATTCATTCTACTCTTGTCGCGTATCAAATTGTCTTCACGCAATATTGCCGTAATTTGAAAACGGCATAAAATTGTTACAGATAGTTCATGCAGATAGTTCATGCAAAAACGGCACATTTTTGCCGGCACAATTTGAAAACGGAACTCTAATCAACACAATTTGAAACGGCGTCGTGTGAGCACTCGAGAACGATGAGAACAGAACATTTCTCGACGCTTTCAACAAGGGGCCGATTGATTCTTTAGGCCTTCATAAATTTCTTTGGCGTCAAAATTCAACCTCTTTGTCGCGAAGGTGCAAAGAGTTTGAAGCCGTCAAATTTCCTGCCGTTTCAAATTGTGCCTGTATCGTGTAAACACCTACTAAAATTTTGGTACCGTCACATTTTTGCAGTTTTCAAATTGCGCCGGGTATCGTGTGAATTTAGCCTGAGACACATACTATTTGTGCTTATTAGAGCTTTGGTAGACAAGGCGAGTGAAACAAGAAGCACTTGACTCATACGTGTATCATGTATCCCTCTTGTGTGTACACACAGATACATCATATATCTGGAGTCATCAAATATCATCATGTATACTGACTATTTAATATCAACACTCAAAGGCGTGTATAATAATCAAGGGCAGATTTTGTCACATCAGTTGTTGCTTTTTATCGACACACCAGTACAAAAGGATTAGCGTTTGCAAGCTAAGGGATACTCCGGCTGATTAGCCAAACCACAAATATAGATACAGCAAACCTAAACAAATAAACCAGAATGACGATAGCTAACTGACTCATTGTGCATGCGAAATGAGATTGTAAAGAGAAGAGTGAGTGTATATGTATTTAATTTGGGAAACTAGAGGAGGTGGGAGTGGCACTTTGTTAACCACGTTTTTTAGTTTGGATATATTTTAAGAAGCTCGGAAGCAAGACTAGATCAAGGAGGCCAACCCTTTCCTACGAATGTAGAAAGAAGATTTTTTGTTCCCGTTGAACCAATTCTGATTTGATAGTGATTCTGATTTTGTTTTTGTAGAATAACGGAAGCCTGAGTGAATATGGAAAATTTACGTTATTGCGATGTAAGTATTAATGCCCTTGTTTAATTATTGGTAAAACTGTGACCAGAAAACCGCATATCAGTCACCATGATGACTTTGCTTTATTCTAAACGAGTCTTTGTGGGTAGTACAAAAAGGATTGATGGAAAACTCCAGGATTTGACATTATCAGTTGCCACTGGTATCTTTTTAGGCATTTTGTTCTGAATGACTGTTGTACCTAAATCCTACAGAAACTAGATACAGATGTATTTAGTGCTGTTAGATACAGTATGGCCATGCATTTATGGAAAAGGGTTCTCAAATTTAGACGTGTTTCTGAACACCGGGACATATTTTAATGGCCATATGACCATTGGATCCTAATGAATTTTAGCTATGAAAGACCAATCGTTCCTCTATTTTTCGCATTCGATTTGTTTGCATCTTTGGGGGACCTGTAGGCATTCTCTGAAAACAGTTTTAGTCCAAGGCAAAGGCTGCAAGTCCCACAGGCAGAGGTTAGGGATTTTGTACTTCAAAATTATGTTATTGCTTATAATGATCCTTAAAATTTGCTTTTTCATTTTGTCTGCATAACACACGCATAACTCAAGTTATTAACTTTAAACATATGCGCAGTTGTTTTTCGTTGTGTTACGTTCTCATTCCCAGCTAGTTTATTATGACTCATTGCCCATCATATAAAGATTTGATTTTTTAATTGAAGTCCTTGATAAAGAATTATTCTCAAGGTCCTTTAATATATTGCAGCATATTCTGGAAACAAGGATGAGAATGAGAAAGATGCTAACAAAGACAGACCTGAATTGCAGCCTCTTGTTCAAAGCAGCTTCTCGAGTGAAATAACAGACCCTGAGCATTCAAAGAACGAGCATGGTTCAAACGGACTGCTATTGCTTGATGAGAAGGCAGGAAGCAGTTACAGCTCTGTTTTTGAGTCAGAAAACGAAGAGAGACATAGAATCGTCGAAACCCGAGATTCGTTGTGTATAAATGATCCTGTCGTGAAGATTAAAGACAGAAGCTGGGAATTCCCAACACACGGATCAGATAGCGGGGTGTCTGTACGCTCTGAGATGCTACAAGGGGAATCATTTGATATCAATGCTACTCAAGATCACAGAGAATCCTTTGAAGAAACGATCGAGCAAACAGCAAGCACACTTTCACTGCATTCAGAGAAAAGAAACAGTTTCATTTCGTTGAAATCCGAGGACCAGGAAACGATCAGTCAAGAGCTGGTGCTTGAAGAAGAGCTAGAAACTGCTGATGAACCTGTATTAGCTGTTGAGGTAATGGAAGACAAGGCTGAAATGCCTATAGACATGTTGGACGAAGAAGGCCATACCTGTTCCTTGATTGAAGATAAACGTTTCTCTCTGCTTTTGGAGAAATTGGAAGATATTTCAGCAGAAAGTGAGGAAGATGTGTTTGAGGAGGTCAGCTGCAAGTCATTGCGACGTTCACAAGCTTTGTCCATTAAAATGAATCGCTCGATTGAATTTGAAGTGGAAGAGCTGCCCAGAGTGGAGAACTGTATTCCATTGGGAAGATGCGGGACTCCAGATAGAAAAGAAAGAGCTGAAACGTCTTTACGGGTAAGTTTCTTTGAAAATTCTCGTCTGATTCGAAATTTATGAATTGAAATTTGCAAACCAACGTACTTACGTGGTTCAACGTAGTTCATTTGATAGCAGAAATGCAACTTGGTTCCCAAGGGTATCTGTTGTTAAGTCTAGGCTAGTCCTCAACTAGGTTAGCCCTCAATGTAGGCGTTGGAGTTTACGGATTACGGAAAACCTTCGTTGACACTGGGTACGAGGTTAATCAGAAATTCTAACTTAGATGTGGAAATTTATTTCATTAAAATCGGTCATATCATCCCGCATTTTTTGGCGATTTTGCTTGGCAGCTGAAAGAGCTTGAAAAAGAACCAGAAGTTGCAACCAAATTTTGCAAGTCTTCAGATTTGAAATGATACTTGCATCAAAATCTTTTGAAAACCTAAGATAAGCCATAAAAAAAACCAGTTTGACAGCTTTCTTGACTCCATCTGATAATTGATTGCTGATTTATGGAAAAGAAAGTCGAAATCAGAGGTTACTTCAAAACCAAAGGTCCTATACTCACCATCATGTCCAATTTGAAGTAAATATTGTAATGAAACTTTCTACCATAGTTTTTTCTTTTTCCAAACATTTACAAAGTCCTAAAATTTGAAAAAATGTTAAAATGGTTATATATATATACAAGTAAAAATTTAGGAGATCTGGCGTTTCTAGAAATGGAAATGTGCAACACAAGAGCTAAGAGCTACAGGCAGTGTCATATTTGTCTGTCAAGTAATCTCCTTTTCAAAGTCAGACAAGATACTGTTACTCATATTCTTTATTTTTGGAAGCTCCTTTGTAAGTCTATTGCAAGCCAGTGCCACAAATTACTTCCAATGTTTGTTGCTTTTTGCTATGTATAAATATTAACGTGAAATATTTTTGACACTCAAACGCTAGCTTTAAGGTGGTGCATGGAAGTGCCAGGCCTCTGGTTTTTAAGTAACCTTTGATCTCGATTTTCTGATACCACAACGTAGAAATTACCTTTTTATTTATTCAAACAAGGTCTCAGTCTCTTAAGTTGAAACCTTTCTTATAACACAGTATCAAAATCGAGATAACTAAAGTCACAGCTCCTCCTCAGAAGCCGTACAAACAGGGTACAAGTTTTTTGGACACCCTTTATTTTGAAGATGCAGCGGCTGCCTCATAAGTTACCTTGAATAAAGCATCTATTTTGTATTTCTTTCAGATTGGTGTTCCTCGCCTAATCAGCGTTTCATCCATCGAATCTGAACCTGTTTCGCCAATTATTATCTCAATCGATCCAGAAGATAGAGAATTCAGTAAGTATATTTATTTATTTATTTATTTATTTATTTATTTATTTATTTATTTATTTATTTATTTATTTATTTATTTATTTATTTATTTATTTATTTATTTATTTATTTGTTTATTTATTTATTTATTTACTTATTTATTTATTTACTTAAATGCAAATGCACTACCTCCATATGAGGTATGACAGCAATACAAAATAACACAACACGAACAATAATTATTACTAAACTAACAGTAACTAAATGACAAGAATCAAAGAAAACAAACAGTAACAGTAATGTAAGGGGGCAGCAAGGCCTTTAGGAACCGTTTTCATTTCGTATTTTTAATACTTCTTTTAGAAATCTGGATAAGGCATAAGTATAACTACTGAAGTATTTTCGCCCATTGTGGCTACTACAACAGCGCCCTTTTTGCCAAAGCACATTTTGCCGCCTTGAAAGTAAACTTTTTCGCGATTTGTAAACTAGCAATATTTGCAAAACACTGCGGATTTGAAGATATTCCAAATGTCAGGGATGCTCATTGTCGAAGAATTTTGAAACAATTCTGTACATCGTTAATCAATGCATTCGTGTTTTTATCCACAGATATGTTAGAAGCTGAAATCGAGTTCTCGGACGATGCCTTGTCAACAAATTCTGAGGTAATTCGTCTATTCATTATTTACTTTCTATTAGTGCAGCCCCTCGGGGGGGGGGTATTCTCCAATATGCACTGACAGCTTCCTGCCCCTAAGACAGCTGTCATTCAGATAAACAGGTTTTCTAGGGAAGATCCCCTGAAGTTTATAAAAACTTGTTTGATGAAAATAGATACTTTTAAAGCACATAAAGCATATACGTTTACCGTTATTTTTTTTCGAAACTGGAGCCTTTTGTGAGTCACCAAGAACATCTTTTGAAACAAATTTTATTATTTTATTTTAGGATGGAAGCTGAACTATTTAAAATGCATCATTTATAAAAGTCATTGCACAATACATCGAACATTCTGAACAAAGATGTTAAGACTTTACTTTGAGGTTTTGTCCGAAAATCNTACCTGCCCCTAAGACAGCTGTCATTCATATAAACACGTTTTCTAGGAAAAATCCCCTGAACCCTAGTGTAGGGTTTGTAAAAACTTCTTTGATGAAAATAGATACTTTTAAAGCACATAAAGCATATACGTTTACCGTTATTTTTTTTCGAAACAGGAGCCTTTTGTGAGTCACCAAGAACATCTTTTGAAACAAATTTTATTATTTTATTTTAGGATGGAAGCTGAACTATTTAAAATGCATCATTTATAACAGTCATTGCACAATACATCAAACATTCTGAACAAAGATGTTAAAACTTTACTTTGAGGTTTTGTCCGAAAATCTTTCTGGTATATTTTTGGCCAAACTGCCATTTCCTGAACATCTATCCAGCATGTTAGCTCCACGAGGTTACCATGTGTTAGAGATCCACTACGAGGGTAAAGAAATGCAGTTTGCTGTTTTGCGGATGAAACTATAGTTTTAAGCATTTCTTTTTAGAGTGATTGCTATATGCCTCCATGCTTATGACTCAATTAGCATTTCCAGTATACCAAATCGAAGATGTTTCATTTTGAGAAAGGCGTGTCATTCATACTAGAAAATACATGCTGTAGACAATTATTTTTGGAGTGATTGCTCGAACCCATCTTGGAGGGTTTCCTGTACTCAGTGGCATTTCGTGAATAACCATCCAGTCTTGTAGCTCGAAGATGTTTTGATAAGAAAAGGAGAGTGCACTTTGCTGTTTTATGAAGATGACATTTGCCTTGGACAATTCTTTAGAATGATTATTCGAACCTATCATGGACGGTTTTCTGTGTACGGTGCCACTTCGTGAACAGCCAGCCAATCTTATAGCCCGAAGATGTTTTGGTAAGAAAGGAGAGTGCACTTTGCTGTTTTATGAAGATGACATTTGCCTTGGACAATTCTTTAGAATGATTATTCGAACCTATCATGGAGGGTTTTCTGTGTACGGTGCCACTTCGTGAACAGCCAGCCAATCTTATAGCCCGAAGATCTTGTGGTAAGAGAGGCACGCAGGTCACTGTATTTATGTAGACGACATTTTGCTTCAAACAATTTTTCGGAGTGATTCTTCGAACAATGCACGGTTCAGTTCCCGCCTAGACAGCAAAGTGTGAATAGCCGAACGAAATGTCCAAGTTACAGAGGAATGCAGTCTGTATTATAATTGAAAACAACAAGACAAACCCTTTGGGACTTTTATTCAAAGCTTCCCCATGCCTTGTCTGAGTAGCTTAAAGTTCGTGGCATGGTTCAAACAATGATCATAGTCATGTCTTTTGGAAACTATGTTTTGCAGCCTATATGGTATTCATGAAGAGCCATATAGAAGACTACCCGGGTGACCCAATGAATAGCGAAACTTTCTGAGAAATTACCTGGATTCGATTATGTTGCCGATGTTTGAATTTCTTTTTGTGTATTTGTGACAAGGACCAAATATTTTTAATAGATAATCTTTATTTTATTGAAAGAGACGATGAACTTGCGGCATGAAAAAGCATATTTTGTTTGAGAAATACGGGGTGAGTAAAAAAAGCAATTCTCGTTTGAAATGTCACTGTCCCCTGGATATCAAGATAATAATATTGGCAAACATATCATTTAATGGTGGACATTTTCAAATATATTTTTACTTTACTTGACCGAAATCGGCCACTTCGTTCTGAAATTATGAGTGATTTTCTCACGAAAGCCCTTTCAAAAAACAGTCAAAAGTGGCATAAAATCACGATCAAACTTCCCTCGTATTTCTGCCCTGCAGCAATGACTTGTACATGCTTTAGCACGTGTTATCCCTTTGGGAGGATGAAAGTATCATCCCTGGGAGGATAACAACATTATTCCGGGCGATTTCAAAACCAGGTAGCTTGTAAAAGCTCAAATTTTCACAAATTCAAAGCCATTTCAAGACTTTGGAATATGTCCAATATTGATTTGGTCCTTCACACAGATGCACATAAAGAAATGTTCATGATCGGTGATAAAATCAAATTTTATTGATTTAAGAAAAAAAATTCATTTTTTTGGGCCACCAGGTGGTACAGCATATGCGTCAAAAAAGGCTAGTGTTAATGGCTATTACATCTTTCCTTTGATTGAATGGCTTGAAAGGAACTTTAGCTACGTTGCTATAATCCTACCGGTAGAATTTTCTGAAATCTTCAAGATTTTCTGAGTAAGAGCGTTTTTCTTCTATTTTAATAATAAGTTCATTGCAGTCTACAATATGGTATGTATCAAGCATTTTCACTCTTCTGGTTTACGATTTAGAAATTTGATGACGTCACATCCTCAAACGAGTTAAAATAAGCTGTAATTTCGAAAATATTCA
>REGM01000034.1:1111027-1127451 GCA_004194415.1 Aurelia aurita
AGCCAGAGACAACGTAATGTCAGTTACAGTTATGTTTTGTTCCGTTTCGATCGTTGGGAAAACATTATGTCTGTTATAGTTGTATTTTCGTTAAATTATTACAGTTAGGAAAACGTTATTTTTTCATTTATTGGCAACAACATTTATTTCGCGAAAAATCGGTCCCTCACGAAAAAACACTCGGTCCTTTGAACGCACACCCCCCTAAAAAATATTTGCATTTGCGCCCCTGGGCGAAACCAGCAATAACGGGCAACATGGCCTACTCTATCGCACTCGTTGCAAATGGGCTGGCCGTCTGTTGTTCGCAAATTGCGGCCACGTGCACCTCCTCTTACTCCTTGGTCCTAGCCTGCGTGCAGCCTCAAACTCCTCCTCAAAGGAAAAATTTTTCCTTTGAGGAGGAGTTTGAAAAAATCCCTCATAATTTCAGATCCCTCATAATTTCAGAACCGAGTGGCCGATTTCAGTCAGGTAAAATTTAGAATTTATTTGAACATGTCCACCATTAAAAAATATATTTACGAATATTATTGCCTCGATATTCAATGAGCAGTGGCCTTTCATACGGGGATTGTTTTTTCTGACTCACACGGCAGTGGAGGGCACAGGGGGCCCAGGCGTATCCTCTAGAGAGTTCCGTAGTTTTCGTTTCTTTGCTTCCCTGTGATCCGGATTATGAAAACAACACCTGTGTAATTCGATATCTGGTTACGTCATCGTTGTGGTCGAGCTGTTGTTGTTACAATAGAAGGAAGACAGCAGCTCGACCACAACGATGACGTAACCAGATATCGATTTACACAGGTGTTGTTTTCAAAATACTGATCACAGGGAAGCAAAGATACGAAACCTACGGAACTCTCTAGGGGATACGCCTGGACCCCCTGTGTAGAGGGTAGAAATTGAACAAGACGTAAATATGAACATGGAGTACCTGTCTGATTTTCTATAATATTAAATAATGAAAATATATACTGTAGCAACTATTGACAATTTTTGGGGGCCAAAGCCCCCCCTGACCCCCCCGTATCTCGGTCGTTGCATCAACCTAATTTTTATGTCATAACTCAACAAAAAAAGCCTAATATGGATAATAATGTTACATGAACCAATCAAAATATTGGTCCAAAAATATTGTCCAATCATAGTTCCCGTTGCACAACTTTGTGCCACATCTAAAGTTATGGCACCATCCCTTGCAATGATTTTTTTTTCATACTTTATTTAACGTTGGTAAATAGGTAAGATAGCTAATTACAATACATAAATGCAAGAATCAGCTAATTAATACCAACAAACATAACATAATTAATACACATAAACATAATTAATAGTAAAGTGGCAAAAACGAAACGAAAGCGATATCTAGATTTAGATTTTTAGTAAATCTGATTAATGTAGCCAAGATTCTGTAAATACGGGGTACAGAGCCTACAAATGCAAGGGATGGAAAACTGCTTTATTTTAGCTTTGAATATTCCTAAACTGCTAGCCATACTGGAAAGTTTGGCGAAAATGTGCAACGTAAGTCTAAATCAAATGTTTCTAGCAAGTTCAGCGAAAATATGCAAAATCTAAATGGAATGTTTCATTGTCTTTCTATCAATGGGAGACCCTGTATCACAACAGATAACTTTGTATTAGATTAGGATGTATTTCTATGAATTGAATTGAATTGAACTATGTTTCATGTGGTTTCGAAGAAGCCAGAGGGAATTCCCCGAATATATTTATAAATTCGATCTTGGCGTGGAGAGATGGCTAGAATTAAAATGGGTCAAATATCATGGAATTTTAGTGTTGTCTGAAAAGGTATGTATTGATTTACTTCTGTTTTAGCGTACTTTGCATTCATGGTAGGTAAATGATGCATATTAAAGACTTTATGACTTCCACAGGCTGATGGATGGAGCATGCGAACCAAGGAAGTAAATAATGCAGCAGAGAGAGATATTTGTAGCATTTCGAAACTTTCGAAAGATCAAGCGACGGTTCTGGAAGAGAGAAGTCAGTATCTCAGAAGTCGTAGGCCAAAATTTTATTAAATTCGTAAATTTGAAATTATGAACGAAACCTTAGGCCATCAGCGCCATGCAGATTACTTCCGTTTATAACATTCGGAGTCGTCCTTTCCACACACCTTTGTCTGACCGCTCATCTCTCGGTATCAACAACCCTGTTTTGTTTTGAAGTTCCCCTCAGCGACGAGCCTCGGAAGTTCGTTCTGGGTTGAATTATTTCAAAATGATGACCTGACCTCCTGTAGGACCATCATAGTCAATCCAAAATAGACTGGTAAAGAAATTGTGTATTGTTAGCATGTATGAGCCGTATGAGCCTGTTTTTATGGGGAAAATCATCACGCTGGAAGGTGGTATGAAAAGCTGGAAGGTGGGAGGCACAGATTTCATCCCACCTGAATACCTCAGCCTGGAAGGTGGGATATTTTTCCTCATATAAACAGACCCTTAGTCCCTTGTATCCCTGTGGTAAAGGGATTCATAGTGAAAAAATCCCATTTGGCACACAGTGAGTTAATGATGAAACTTGGGGTGGCACCAGGAATCTTCCGACGGAGGGGCTGGAACTCCCGACAGGGGAGCTAAAATGGCAAAAAGCGCTGTTTTCGCACGTCATTTTGCCAAATTTCCTCCGACAGTAACCCAAAATTTCCTCCGACGGGGGGGGCTATATGCTTCCGACGGGGGGCTGTAACCCCCCTAGCCCTCCCCTAGCGCCACCCCTGAACTTAACATAAAGTTCACACTGTCAATTGAAGCTTAAATCATAATATAATTCGTCGAATCTGCAGGGCCCGCGGCGAGAGCCATAAGATCGAGTTTTCAAAGTAATATTATGAACCTCTGATATCATCCAAGTCCAAGAGCGCAGGGAAACAAGGGACTGTGGTAATAAATGTACGTATATTCCACGTCTTTCTTTCTGGGTGGAACCAAGAAAGTGATCTGGAACTAAGGGTAACTTGCACCATTTTGTACAGTATTTATTTCCTATACCTAGCAGGTATTCTAAGTCCTTTTTCCCTTACAGGCAGAATGGCTTCTTACGTTTCACCAGAGCAAGAAAACTACTTCAAAATAGTGGAAATTGTTCTTAATGTCATACCGGAAAACCTTCGTGAAAAATTCAAGGTCCGCTGGAAAGACGTTTACGGTTCAGAATGGACAGACGACGCACACAGTGGTCTTCGCTTCGATGTTGAACTTCGTCAGAAGTCGATATGGTATAGGCCGTATAGATGCAATGATGAAGAAAAAAAGATAAAAGCCGGTGACACTTCGATGTGGGACTGCACAACTTTGTTTTTTGCATTCCGCTCCTTGAACCTTTTTGAAAACGCAGCTGAAGAGGTTTATATTTATACGACGCTCCGAGAAACAAGAAATGATTTTGCCCACATGCCAACAACTGAGCTCAGCGAAAATAATTACAAGCGTATTCTGTCTGAAATAAAGACTACGTTTAGAAATCTTGATTTTCAGAATGGCTTGGAAGCTATACGTCATATAGACGAGTCGAAGCTGGAAAATGACCACTTTCGAGAGCTGGAACAACAGCTCATTGCTGAAAGGAAGCAAATGGATGGTATCTTAGATGATCATGAACAGAGAATTAGTGCCCTTGAAAGTAAGCACGCCTGAAACAAAATCTTTGCCGTTTTAGTCATACACACCCGATCATAAACAAAAACAGTTTTTAGGCTTTGTCTGTAGAATCCTACCATATATCCTGTTTTTGAATGCAATGCTTTATTATAGTACTACAAAACTGAAAAATAATGTTTGCAAAGCAAATTCCAAATGTCTATTCTAACTAATATGATTTCTTTTTGGTCAAGAGATTTAAAACCCCACTTCAGATTTCATAAAATATGTATGAATAAATTTTCTTGTTCTCCCTTCTTGTTTGGCTGTAATTAGTTTGCACTACGAGTGTGCCAACTTTAAAGAAACTATTCATTATTTTTCATTGCTGCAAAGCAGTGAAATATCGTTGCTCAATAGAAATATCGACGCCCGGGAATTTAACATAACATCTTGAGGGCACGGGTATGTGCCGCCCATATGGGTAGGTTTTTGGCCCAAAATTCTCTAAACAAGGGTCATTTTTCGGCAGATTTTCTTTAAACATGGGTCGGTTTTTCATGGGTCAGCAAACATTTGTTAAAAATGGGTAGTTTTCCGCCAAAATTCATCATAAAAGTGGGTACGAAGGCAAATTTTGGGAATTAGAAGTGGGTGACTTTCTGAAAACCGGGCGGCAGACCCCCGTCCATCCACAAGTCGTGTACCCCCCCCCCCCCCCGGGAAAAGAACACTCTCGCTGCTCTAGGTTTATATGATTGTGTTGTCTCTGAAAATATCTTGTAGATGGGACTCAAATAATCAAGTATGAGAAAACATAGGGAAAAATTTGAATCAGTCCCCAAACTAAATGGAACAATTTTTGAAATAATAGGATCGAGTACTCAGAGCTTGTTTAATGATGCAGTGTTTTTTTAACTTGTTTAGTGATGCAGTGTTTTTTGTTCGGTTTCCAATAAAGAGTTTTCTTGTAAAATATAAACATGTGTGGCGCATGTATACGTGACTGCGTTAGGGTTCAGGTATTGGTCGACTTTAATCGGCATTGTTTTCGTTTCTACTCTCACTTATCACCCACCCATCTTGCAAAGAAATGGATAATAATAAATTCCCGCTGCTGTAGATGTATAAAATTTGACGATCTCTCACATCCATTCAGTCATCCATTCATTCGGGCCCTTTGTCTCCACATATTGCGATTTCTTTGCCAGTGATTTGAAACGATCTCTACGCATCCAACATTTCATCCAACATTTACTTCTAAAAATCTGAAAGTTCATCGATGTTTACAAGAGGGGTGGTCAAACGCATCCAACATTTCATCCAACATTACATCCAACATTTCTAGTTAAATCCATGGTCGTTATTTGCCTGCGCAGCGACATGTATACAAATGATAAAAAAGACGCGTAATGCAAAATAGAAATAAGAGTAGCTGACTTCGAAAGGAACATGTTGAAAATGATTGAAAATGGCGGTCAACTGACAAAGTATCAACTTTTTAGAACGTTCTGCGCATGCCCACAAATGAAATGTTGGGTGAAATGTTGGATGAAGCGGTCAAACACATCCAACATTCCATCCAACATTTGAAAACAAAATTTGTTTTTGATCTCGATCAAACTTCATCCAACATCACTTTGCAAATGTTGGATGACCCAACATGGGTGGTCAAACGCATCCAACATTTCATCCAACATGCTGAAAACAAATGTTGGATGAAATGTTGGATGCGTTTGACCGGGGCTTTAGCTGAACAGAATAACAAAATTGTGGAATCGCTCCAGACTACGGGCATTAAAGTCAACTTAGGATTGATTAGAAGGTGAGCATCGCAGATTTCTTAACAGATCNACAAACATAACATAATTAATATCCATAAACATAATTAATAGTAAAGTGGCAAAAACGAAACGAAACGAAATGAAAATGATATCTAGATTTAAATTTTTAGTAAATCTGATTAATGTAGCCAAAATTCTGTAAATACGGGGTACAGAGCCTACAAATGCAAGGGATGGAAAACTGCTTTATTTGAGCTTTGAATATTCCTAAACTGCTAGCCATTCTAATTTCATTTGGAACGCTGTTCCATATTTGGTTGCATCTATGGGTTATTGCTTCTGTACCATATAAAACTGTTTTTGGAATCCTAGATGAAGTTTTTTCTGTTCTTACATGACTTGCGGATGTACGGGGGTCTGCCGATCGGTTTTCAGAAAGCTACCCTCTTCTGATTGCCAAATTTGCCTTCGTACCCACTTTTATGATGAATTTTGGCGGAAAACTACCCATTTTTTAACGATTTTTTGCCGATTTCAGGCAAACCGACCCATGTCTAAGGAAATTCTGACAAAAAGATGACCCTTGTTTAGAGAATTTTGGGCCCAAACACCCACCCATATGGGAGGCATATACCCGTACTCTCAACATGTTATGTGCCCCCCCCCGAGTAAAATAATGTCCGTGCTTCCAATATTATAATTTTTTTGCAAGAAATGTTATTTACTCATGTTTCCTGATGTGTGTTTTGTTGATGCAAGTACGCAACATTCTATGAATTGTATTTATTGCCAGTGCATTATTTTGTTCTCAAACTGCGATTGACGACTTGTTTTTTCGTTTTCTTTTTATCTAGATGCCAAAGGACATTCGCAATCAGGTAACACTTTCAAACATTAAACAGATTAAAATATGTTAGGTTTAAGCAATCAACTGTTTCGGTCGTTTCTCGGCCATAGGCGTAGGAGGTGGGGGCTGGGGGCTACACCCCCCTTAACGTTGGAAAATTTACAAAAATCAGCCAGATCTGGGCAAAAATCCGCCTGAAGCCGGGCAAAATTTTCGTAAACAATGGACTTTTTATCGGGCAGCCCCCCCCCCAGATTTTATTTTCCCGTACGCTTCTGTATCTCAGCACACCAAAGATCATGATCTTTGAGCAGACTAATTACAACGTTTCAAACTTCGTGATGATTAATTCACATTTCATAATCTAATGAGCGTCATTCAGGCAGAACAAGTTTCCAGGAGGGCATACCAGGGCTTAGTTGTAACACTTTTTGGAAAAGTCAATTTTCTCCTTCCAAGCAACAAGTAGATCCTTTGTAATACCACTATTAGCTTTCTTTCGTCATTTGCTATCTAACGTATGTTGTCTTCCATTGATGGAGCTAATTTGTTTTTGGTAAATCGGAAATAAAAAAATTCAGATTGGAATGTTACAACCGCGCGGTCACGGAGCAAGTTGTAGGAAGTACTGGGGCAAGTTGAAACAAAACCAAATAGATAAATGGCGTAATAAAGTGATAAATACAAATTACAAAGTAGGATATAGATATATCTCTTGAATTCATCAATTAGATCATGCATAGTAAGCAGGGGCTCCAAGCATGATTATTGTAATAAACTTTTTCCAAGCAAGGTCTTCCCTAGACTTATACATCGTCGTAGTTTCGCTATTTGCCTGAACTGATATACCGCTACAACTAAAACCTTTGTTGATAGGTCAAGATGTGTCAAGGTCTTCCCTGGTTTTGTGAACCAGGCTGAAAACAAGTTTTAACTTAGCTCTGTTATTTACGTTAAAGAATTGTATGCATACATACATACATAGATATGGTTCCGCTATTCAAGGCTATATTCAAATTTTGCGATCTTTCCTTGCTAAATTCTTGTAATAACTACCCTTATAAAAACACTTCTCGTAGCTCAGGCGACCAGGGAGCTCTCCACTTGGAGCAAAGATACTGTATATATGTCAATCTGATGGATGTGTTAAAATATGTTTCGAAAGTCTTGCTCTTTACTTTTTCACAAAAGGCAGTCATTTTTCTTTTGTCTTATTTCAGTTCTTCATTTTCATTTCTGTTCAACCATGTTTCTTCACAGAAAAAGTATTCAAAGTGCCATCAAATGTGGAAAATTTTGTAGGAAGAGATGAAGTTATTGACAAAATGAAGGAAGAAATCGAGAAACACTCCTTTGTTGTCCTTCATGGATTTGCCTGCTACGGCAAGAGTGCCGTTGGGACCACATTGGCACATCAATTGGAAGCTAACTATGACAACGTGGTAATGGCAGACGTGAGGTCCATGATTCTTAAAAGCACAAAAAAAGATGAATTCGAGAAAATGTGTACAAGAATCCTGAGCAAGCTTAATTTGGATATCAGTGATGCAGCCAATGATAACGTGTGCTACATGGAGACAAAGCTGAGGCAACTGAAGAACAACGAGAAGAAAACGCTTTTGATATTGGACAACATCGAAGAAGTTATTCCACCCAAGAATGAAGCAAAAAGCAAAAAATATGAAACAAACAGCATCAAACAGTTAGTGGACATTGTATCAGAAAATTGTGCTGGGTGGTTCAAAATTGTCGGTTTGTCGAGATATCCAGTCGCTCAATCAGTCTTTCCAGATTCTGTCAATGTGGAAATCGATCCTTTAAACACGGAAGAGTCTCGAGAATTCCTAAAAACCGCCTTACCAAACAACAAACAAATTCATGTCGATTTGCTGGTTGAAAAGTGCAAAGGTGTACCATTAATCCTTGACGTTATTTCAAAGATGCTGCTCAATGAAATAGGTGATGACAGGTACTTGCTGGAACGCATTGAGGAATTACCTTTGATTGCTGTATCAGACGACATCAAGGGATTTTTAAAAGTTGTGTTAGAAAGTATCTCCTCGAAAGAGCAGATGCTAATGGAGATTTTGTGTGTCTTTCCATCGTCATTCAGTAGACACTTTGCAGATAAACTATGGAACAAGTTGGATGAAAGAGAAATACCGTTTGAAAGCTTAGAAGCAAAGGGCATGCTCACCAAGTCCTCTGGTTTAGGGCACAGTCTCCATCCTTTCTTGAGAGAGTCCGTTATGGAGGAACGTGATATCCTGAAATATGAGGCCGCACTAATATCAGTGTATATTGAATATCTATTCGACATCAGCGACAGATCATTCGAGAAAGACGAATCTCCAAGGTGCGTTGCTGATTTCAATGAACAAATGTATGCCTATGATCATTTGATGACCTTGATCGACAAGATGTTTAATGAAGAGAGAATAAGCAGCGCAGAAGAGACCTCATTTGTTAGAGGCACTTTGCAGAAAGATGACCCTTGTTTCATTGTGCTTATGAGATTTTTGTATTACCTTGTGCCAAAAAAAGAAATATGGGTGTTGTTCAATTATTTCAAGGAACATACAGACGGCTCTCTTCATAGCACTCTCAACGCATGTATCGATGAGACCATTGCAGCTTTCACTGACAGAGCAGATAAAAGTATGATGGACAGATATGAAGAGATGATGTTTGATATGAGAAAGCTATATGACCAGCTTGATACAAGCAAAACACCCGCAAAACCAATGCCAGTGAGCACTTTGGAAAAATTTGTGCAAGCACTCGAAAATAAAATCAAAGTCCTTGAAGGTACATCTCAACAGCATAAGAAAGTGATGGCTTATTATCAACTAAAATTTTGCAAGTTGGCTGGGAAATTTCATGCCATCAAAAAAGGAAATCGGAAAAAGCAGCGAGAGCTTTTGGAAGCATCTCTTGAAATCTCACTAAAAAACTTTGGTGACAGCTTCTTGACGATTGATTGCCATGAACGCATTGCAGTAGATATGAGAGTAGAGAACGAAGATGAAAAGGCTGAAGAGCATTTTCGTGAAGCCTACAAAGTAGCGGAGAGATCTGGGCTCTTGGGCCAAAAAAAGATGGCGAATTTATATTTCACAATGGGAAAGTTCTTATTGAAAACCAGCGAGCAACAAAAACAAGCTGAAGGGCTAGAGTTACTTTTGAAAGCTCTTAAATGCGACTTGGTTCAAATTGTTCATGACCATGAAGACACAGGAATAGAAATGTTCGATAAATCTTTCGATAGGATCATTAAAATGCACACAATCATCTATGATAAAGTCGAAATAAAGCAAAAGATGAACGAATGCATGAAGAGCCTCAGAGAAGTTTATTCTCAATTCAAAGATAAACCAAATTCTGAGAAACTGTTGAAATCCTTTTATAAATGGCACAGAATGTTGGCAACTCATACGCCACATATTGTTCTCGAACAAGAAAGGAAACAGTATGCTGAGGAGGCACTGAGGATTAAGAAAGAATATCCGAAGCTTGGGAATGAACAAGATCCTGACTACCTCAACCGTATTGTTACATCAACGATAGACCTTCGAAAGCAAGAGATTCTGCTTGATATATCATTTCTGGAAAAGGTAAATGAAACCATAATGAAGTATGGGAAATCTGATGAAGTTGAAGCACACATTGAGGAGATTCTTTCTTTGCTTAAGCAGAGCTCAGAAGAGGATAGTGCTAAAAAAGACGAGTCTCTTATAGAAGACTGGATGCGGCTAAAGTTGGTTCAGTGCCTTCTGACTTTGGACTGTAATTGGCCTGAAAAGCTATTAGAACCGAATGAGGTTTTGGAGTATTTCAAAGAAATGGTTGAATTTGTAGAGGACAAACAGTTAAGGCAAGGGGCAATGGTTGTCCTCTGAAAAGCCGTATTATGTCACCATAACGCTCTTAGAGGGAAAGTCTAATTTGTTGAAAGATGAGCAGTATTGTTCAGAATTTCGGGATTTCTGCCTACGTGTTCAAGCAGTACTGAAAGAAGTAGGCTGCCAGAACAGAAAAAATCAAGAGCGTCTGGAAAAAGAGTTTCAGAAGTTCCTTCGAGAGTAACGTGAGAGAAAATCGAAGACAAAAAGTAAAAGGAAAAAGAAAAAGAAAGAAAATGAGGGGTAGGGCGTAAGAGAGAAGAAATCTAAAGAAGGAAAAAAGGCTGCAATCATAACTGAAGAAGTGATGATGGAAACTTTTTAAAAGAATGACTGAAATTATGTAGAATTAAAATGAAACTGTGATTACGGAATGAATTTGAGCGAGAACCTATTGAAATAAACAATTTTATAGTCCATATTTGATATGCTTATGAAGATCAGACTAAATGCATCAAGGACAACTATTTCAAAATTTTAAGGAATGTTTACGTTTCCTCCATGTGCACATAGTCAACAGAAAAGTATGATGTGCACATTGCACAAGCTTTTTTTTATATGAGATCCTTCTTTACTTTGTATGTAGCTCACTTCATTTGTTGTCATTTAACGAAACTATGCTTTTAGTGAAGCTTCCATTTTTCACTTGTCTTCTCCTGCAAAGGAAAATGCTATCAAAAAGGTCTATGTTTGAGGAGTCACCAAAATTCGATTATGCTACTTGTCATAGAATATCTTCTTGCACTCAGTGGTGGCGCCAGCCGCCAAGTAGTGGGGGACAAAGCGAGCATCGGGGTCCGGGGGCAGAGCCACCGGAAAAATTTCCGGGGCCACGCCCTTTTACCAATAGGGAACGCCCTGTGTGCAGCTAGGCTAGGGAATGCCCTTTAATTGCCTGTTAACATTAAGGAGGAATGAGGCTGTCAAAATCTTGGGTGTTACCAGTCAGCAAATTTATAAGAATTTCTACGAAACGAAAATTGCAAACAACGCTGGTTAGTTATTAAGATGAAACACTAGAGGCTCAACAATTAACATCGAATTTAAATCATCGCGCTGTTCTCGAGCTAAAAGTAGTTTTGGATCAGAAACAAGAGATTATAAGTGTACCAAAAGTTTTAAAATTCTCATGCTTCGAGTACTAACGTCCGTCCTCTGTAAGTTCCTTTAATTCTCCCAGTATACATCGACATGGAAGCTCCTATGCCTTCGTCAACTTTTCACAGCAAATGTATGAAAGCATGCTTCTGTCTAGAAGCTATTCTACTGATACCATAGCTATAATAATACTGAGTTATGCATAAGAAACAACGGCGACAAAACATTTATCCGGATTTCCTGCACTTTTTGAATTGTTTTTGAAGATAGGAAAGTTTAGCTCGGTTTACTTGACTCGCTTCATTTCATTTCATTTTTAATTATTTATACACGGTGGCCCCATCAATCAAAGACTGCTTTACAGGGGGCCGTGTTAAAAACTTACAAAATTAAAATATTTTACTTTATCTAATCAAAATTAATTACAAATGCTAACATCTAACTAAAGTACGCGTGATAAAAAACCTAGTAAAAATTAAAACAGGTGAATGGGACTTAAAGTTCCAACAAATGTTTAAACGGGAAGGCTGCAAATGGCTTCTTAGATGTGCTTTAAAAGAAGTAAGCGAATTTGCTTGTTTTACGTCCAAGGGAAGCTGACGATCGGAACGATGAAAGTACCTCGCTAAAATCTCACCCCTCCCCCGACATTTTCTCATCGGATTTAGACGAATTACAAAATCGATCCTGGCGAGAACTGGGGGGACGTGTCCCCCCCAGCCCCCCCCGTGGCGCCGCCACTGCTTGCACTGAGCACCCAGAGCTTCTCTCGGACAAAAGTCATGTTATTCGTGGGATCTGTGAAATAATCAAATAATGTGTTTAATTTTTGAAGTAGTAAAGCCCCTTTAAAAAATTGTTGTCCATACATTTCCTTATTTTTGTCTTGCTTTTCCCCGCGTATTTTATCGATTTTACGAACGTGTCTAGGTAGTTTTATCAACTAGTACCACATTACATTACACCAAGGATCGGCTGTGTTCTGGAGAACATGATTTGCGTTCGTATAGGGGGGAGGGGGGGGGCTGCTGCTCAGTTTTTTCAGAAAGCTATACCCACTTCTACTTTCTAAAATTTACCTTTGTACCGACTTTTATGGGGATTTTCTCCCGGCCTTGTTTTACCTTGTTGGCTATTTCAGCCAAAAACGCCAATTGTCAGAGGATTTTTCGCCTCAAAGCTCCGAACCTACCCACATTGACATTGGTGGCATATGCGTATCCTGATGCTTCTTTTCAGGCCTTGAAAATCGTCAAGTTCCCTCTTTCTGTCAGGCTTTATGTACTGTATATTGTGGATTTATGTTTGTAGACAGTTCGAATTATTTTTTATACGTACAAATTTCTTATTTGACGTGAAGTTTTTCTTGTTAACGTGAGATTTTCTTTATTGATGCGTACATAACCGCCATAACCCACTGTACATAACCGCCATCTTGGAATTTTTGGCGCGAGATGCCTCGTTCTGATTGACGATCTCGTTCTCGAGTTCTCAGTCTCTTGACAAAAAATTTGGCCTGACATGCACATGACTTCATCCATTTTCAATATCAACTTACAGAATACCGGCTTCAACTAAAAATTCCAACAAATGATTGCAGTTTATGCTGGGTAAGATGCCGTTAATTACTACAGAACCATTTGTCTTACTTCTCAACTTTATTTACACTGTTCATATCACCGTTATACCGCAACTGGTTCTAAAGAAAGTTTGCAATGCCAAATATAATGCCACAGTGTGTCTCCATTTGACGGACAATAATTTCAAGCACGAACAAGATGCTGTCCAGGAAACATCGTCCATGTGGGTCCTTATTCTGTTCTTAGCAACTTTACTCCCAAGTATGTTTACAGTACTTATATGGGGGCCTTTGGCAGATAAGATAGGACGCAAGAAAGCTATTTTGCTACCACCAATTTTCCTTGGCGTTCAAAGCGCAGTTTATTTGTTGAATGCCACAAAATTTATGTCCAGCCCTCCTGTTTATCTGGTCATTGGGGCACTGTCAACCTCAGTGTTTGGAGACTTTCAGGGGGCTTATGGCATTGCATATTCATACATGGCGGATATCACACAAAAAAGCTCCAAGCGGACTATGCGAATGGCAATTATGGAAGGTATAATGTTTTTCAGTGGAGGTCCAGCTGGTCTTGCAAGTGGGTATTTGCTCCAGAATTTTGGGTATGCCCCTGTTTTCATAGCTACGTTAGCAATGAGTGGATTTATGTTTGTTTATGTTGTGTTCATCTTGCCTGATCCAAAGAAATTTGAAAGAGCTGAGAAGCGAGCTAGTTCTACACTTGAAGACACTGCCAGTATCAAAGAAAATGCAGATATTTCAGAAAATACCAGCAATGTCGAAAAATCTGATACAGCTGTTTCTGATACAGAAACATCTGATACAGAAAAGAGACCAATACTTTGTCAGAAGTCAAAAAGAGGCCATCCATCATCCAGCAGTATCAAGCACAATCTGAACCCCCTAAATCATTTGAATACAATTTTCAGCGTAATTTGGAAGTGTAAATCGAGAGGCTCACTCATAGCACTGCTTCTAAGCTTTTGGTTTGCACTTGTGGCTATGACGGGAGAACTTTACATCACTGTATTATTTGTGAAACATCGTCCATTCAATTTATCATCAGAAGAAGTTGGATACTACATGGCACTTTCCTCTGTGGTAAGAGGTATCGGGACAGTTGTTTTCTCACAACTTGCTGTTAGATGTTTTGGATTTAGCGACACTGCAATTATCGTTTTGGGGCTTTTGAGTCAGACAGCAAATTATATGCTTCTTGGTTTATCAAGTTCCAAGATGATGCTATTTCTTTCCACAATGAGTGGGATTGCCATTGGTGGCGCAACAAGTGGTTTACGGTCACTTATGACCAAACAAGTTCCTGTTGACTCCCATGGGTCTATTTTAGGAGCAATAGAATTTGTGGAAGCCTTTGGAGCTTTGTTGGCAAACGTCATGTCAAATACCATCTACAAAGAAACTGTGTCAACATTTTCTGGGCTAGCATTTTTTGTTCTTGCAAGTTTTTCAGCAACAGCAATGTGCATTATAGTTTCTGTTCAATGTTATTTAAAGAGAAAAACAGTATTATTGATAAGGGAATAGGTTACACAGAATTAATCTGTGTGTTATTAAATTACACAAGGAGGTCTCCAGATTTTGTTAACCCTATCAAGCCTAGGGTATTCGATGCTCTAGGAAGACTAAGGGGGGGGGCTGATTCGGCCCCCCTATTTTATTTCTGTTCTGTACAACATAGAGCAATGAAACTTGCAGCATGTGTATAGTACATCATAAGATGAACCCAAAATTGGAATCTATTTTTAGATATGTCACGTGACTTCATCATGACATCGCAATGTTACATTTTCAAAATCATAAGGGTTCAGTACTAAAAAATTTCAATCGCTGATTACCAGAAAACGAAAAGCAGTAAGGATATCAGTCCACTTTTTATATATTATGTGGTCAAATTGCATTTGCTTTGTAAACAAAATTTATTAAAAAATGATGACATCATCACACAAAAATTCAAAGAATGCGCGCATGCGCATTGCATAAATACCGCGATTTACTCGTCCAAATTTGAAAATAAGTAGTCAGTTCGATAGAGCATCTAAAATAGGTTATATTCCTAGCTTCGCATTGATTTCCCAAGCTCCCTGTAGATTTTATTAGGGTTTATTCAAAATTTGCGGTTGACTTCTTTCGAAAATGAATTGTATTTACCCCTTGGAATGAATTTCATTTTTCTAAAAAAATATATTTTTGGGTGTAAGAAAGATAAAAAGTAAAAATCAGAAAGTTACAGAGTGGTAAATGCAGTTAGTACGGATATACAGCAGAAAAGCTGCTAGGGGGGCTGATTCGGCCCCCCTAGGCTTGATAGGGTTAAGGCTTTTAGCAGGGATTGTTATCACTGGTGGTTACTATACAGTAAAACTGCAGTTTTCCCATGTGTGGGCCGAATGATTAGTGGTTAATGCAAAATTTTAGAAAAAGCAAGTTTGATCAAGATAAAATCTTGAACAAATTTTCACTAAGTTGAATATTTGCATAGAGCTGATGGCACACAGATTGGTTTTGTGGTGCGTAAGTAAAGTTATGATTAGAAAAAGGAAATAATTTGATTTTAAATACAATTTTACTGTATTCATCTCTGACTTTTCTTTACCAATTCTCTTTACTCTCGATAAATTAATCTGTTTTCAAAGGAATTTGTGTTTGGCTACCGATTGGCCTGCCAGTCCCCTTCTGTAGAGATGGAGACATTCAATCATTGCTCCTTGGCTTAATTGATGTTATAAATGATTTTCAAGAAGAAATCTTTCTATCAGTTTTGCTATAGTACCACCCTCATTTTATCCTTGGGAAATGCCCTTTTTATTCCTAAGAAACACCCTTATTGGTCCTCAAAATTCAGGATCTACCTACCTAACCCCTCCTTTGACAATTTCTCTACGGATTTGGTCGAATTGGAAAACTGACTTTGGAGAGAAGTGGGGGGGGGGGGGACACGCAGTCTTTCATGCTTCTCGCAAATTTGTTAATATGCGGGAGACCTGTGTACTGTATTATCTTTCTGAGCCATTCTTTTATCAGTTGGGACAGATAAAACACCATCTGAGCATGCAGCTCTGAAAAATAATGCACTAACAGGCATCGTTATAGGTTTTCTCAAACCTTTCCAGGCTGTTCACATCAGTCCAGGTCTCCAAAGCCAGAAATAAAAGAGTTCCAAAGGAAATATTTAGACAAATTAGTCTGTTCAGTCACGGGCGTAGGGGAAGATAAAATCTGGGGGGCTGCCCGATTAATTTCTATTGTTTACCAAATTTTTTGCCCGACTTAGGGTGGATTTTTGCCCGAAAAAAGCTGATTTTGGTAAATTTTTCCAACGTTGGGGGGGCTACAGCCCCCCAGCCCCCNTCAATAAAAGTAAGAATATGCCCGTTCCTTCTCGTCCCAAGGGACCCTATCCTATTTAAACGAATTCAACAAGGTCATTCAGTCATTCTTATGAGCTACAAGCTACAAAACTCAAAATCTACCCACCGCTCCTCCCTCAGCGACGGATATGCTCTCTTCCTTTCAAACGCAACGCCTCGCACTCTCCATATCTTAGTAGTTTGAAAGGAGGAGAGGATAATCCGGTGAAAATACGTT
>REGM01000034.1:1142889-1153192 GCA_004194415.1 Aurelia aurita
TAACATATGCAACGCAGCATCCCAGGATTGCTCAAGTTTAATGTTATAACTATACTGTATCGAATTATGAAAATTTCAAGATTCTAAATATAGCATTGTAACCATAGCAACCAATTTTTTAATGAGTGGTCGACCAAAATTGAATACTTATTTTGAAACTGTTACAAATATTAATCTCAAATATGGTACATATTATGCCTATACATGTATTTAATGATATCCATCTCAATTTGACACAAAAAAAATACAATTTAATCCCTTATTTTATTGTTTTAATCATGATACCCATTATCATCATAATCACAACTTGATATCTTTTTATTGTCATAGCAACAAGAACAATAGACTTAATTTCATTTTATCACGTGATTTTGATTGTTTGCATCAAAGTCCATCTAATTACTAAGTTACACGCTCATATCTACTGTAACAGCTGAGAAAAAGAGGGGGGGGGGGTGGAATCAACCCCCCCAGGTTGTGACCGCTTCAAAAGTCCCAGGTGAGATAGGGTTAACTCAACCCTTCGGAATACTAAACACATGAGCAAAAGGTGCAACTATAGTCTGTCTCAAATAAGAAAGCAGGTGAAAATGTCTGCGAATAACAACAATTAAAGTGTTTTGCATGAATAATTTTGCGTTATCGCAAATCTCACATGACATATAATTTGAGACAAACTTTAGCTAGGCTTCATAGCGGCAAAACGTAGCTTGTAAAGGCATACACTTGAGCAAAAGGTATAACTAGCTACCAACAGGCTTTATAATGGTGAAACATACCATATAGCTTCTTGTAAGAGCCACAGAAAGTCCGGTTTGAACATGCCACAAAGCGACGTTCATTGTTTCTGGTTCCCATACGATGTAAATGCATGGTTTACCTTCCTTCCAAATCTCATATTTGTTATCTTGCAGGACAATCCTCTGTTTGTTCACCTACGATATCGAAAGGAAAGAATAATTTAGTCTCAAGCAAAAAAAATTGGATAATTGACAACAAATTCTAACATTTTGGAGGAATAATGGTAGAATTTTCAAAAAACCCATAGTTTATGAAGGTCTACAATATGCAGTTAAGCACAAGTCTTTACGATTTAGTACGATTTAGAAAGTTGATTGTGTCACAACCTCAAACGAGTTGAATATAACATAAGCTGAAGGCATTAATAATTTCAAGAAAGTAAACGGTGGAATTATGTCAAAGCATCTTAAATTCCTTTCAGGTCATTCGATATAAAGAAATATATAATAGCAAGTTACACTACTATCTTTTTAAAGAAGTGAAACCACAGAAATCGAGTGAAACCTATTCTAAACGAGAGACAGGTCTTACCGTAATTATAGGCAGTTCTTTGAAATCCTTCTTTGGCTTGAAAACAATTTCATACTTGTCAACAAGGGTAGTAACAATCCTTCGCAGAGGATTCTCCTCCAGTCCTACTCTCCTTGCCAATACCATAATTTGAGTCATGTTTTTGTAGCAGCTGCGGAGGAGAATCTGGTCACATGAGCGTTTGAGAGTGTAGTTATAGACTACTTTGTCGAGTGTAATGAATGTAGTGTTCATGTGATGGCAACAAGCTGCAAGAAAGAGTATAGTAATAGGTTATTTGTTGTAGCTTGCAATTGACAATAACGCTAAAGATGGCGGCCGTGCAAAAAAAAGCTCCCTGGCGACCACCTAACGACACAAACATTTTGGTCTGCCGTTTCAACTAGCTAGCTGTGGTAAAGTTCGGAACAAGTAATCAATGTAAACAAATAGGAAAATTTTGTAATTCGAACGCAAAATCTTTCAATAAAACTTCAATTCGAATCAAAACTTTACTTTTTCTGCTTTGGAAAGGTTTCCTTTCGAACCATGTTGCATTCGAATTCAAGATCGATTAGAATTCGAGCTAGCTAGTCAAAACGGCAGACCAAAACTTGTATGTCGTTAAGTGGTCGTCAGGGAGCTTTTTACCAGCATGCTTTGCAGCAAAACACAACAGAGTCTTTGGAGCCGCCATCTTTAGCGTTATTGTCTATTGAATTTTTTTTCAGTAAAATTTTAACTGTTATAGGAGTAAAACTGCCTGTTTCGTGATACACATTCAAACAGCAGTCTATTGAACAAAGCCCAATTTAGACCTGAGTAGTTATCTCACGTTTGTATATGGCGGCAATGACTTGCTGCTGATATTTTGTTGAAAAACAGAACAAGGAGAAAGACTTGAAACTTACCCTTGCCTTTGGTCCAACGCAATTTTAATGCAATTGGCATATGCTTAGATCCAATGGCGAAGGTCTTGATATATGCATTCAATTTGATATTTTCCCATACCCATGTCTCACTTGGTGCAATAATCTTGTATGTGAGTGTATCATTTCTTGTTAGCAAATACTGGAGATAAGTTGTTCCATTGATATTTTCATTGAAGTTCCAGTGGCTTAGGTTTTGGTAGGCTGTCGTGTTGGGGAACCAATAATCGCTTGACATTCTTAAACCTGGTCTGATAACAAGGTAGTCCAGGTACCAGAAAGTCTGACGCCAAAAGCTTGGTACTCCTTCGGTATTGAAGTTTATTCTGAAAGCCATTTGGTGGCGAGGGAGTTGTTTTGGTGCAACAAAGTCGACCTGTCAAAGATAAATCTGTACTGTATCTATGCACTTGTAAAATGATAATTCCAGAGCTATTGGGACTTGAACAATTCGTCTTGAAAGAAAGAGAAATGACGACTTGTTCCAAACAGTTCCTCATTTATTATTCATGAGACGTGCATGACCTCACTCGACTGGATGTTTGTAATAATAGGACCCAGCCGCAAGCAATTAAAAATCTTCGTTACTACTTGGCAAAAATTACGATCAGAAAGGCCGCCTACCGGACAAAAATCATCCGGCTATCCACTTGCGAGCTCTTGGGAACAATTCGTCATTTCCTTCCTTTCAAGATTCCTCAGTATATAAAATATTTAAATGAGAATTCAACAATATACTAGATCATTTCAGACGTTTCGGATTTCTTCTTCATCAGTGACTGTGCGTACAATCAAACTCTACTTGTAAAGTCTTATGAGAAAGTAAAGCATATTAAATAAGCAGGCTAACAAAATAGAATGACACTATTAGTGCAGAGATATACAGACATTACAAACGCTCAGCGTGACACTATTTTGAGTTCATAAGCTCACAAATTGAAAGCAATTTATTAATCCATCTGAAATATAGTACCAAGACATATTTTGAAACCAGAAACGGTCCAGAATCGACTTAAATGAAGAAATCGTCTCATGTAATTCTCATTGGTCCATGCCTGTTTTATCAGGCTCTGATTGGTGCTCAAAACACAATACCAGTCTGCCTCGGATGTTTCTCATTGGCTTATTTCAAAACACAGCTGGGTATAAAATACTTGTTTCATCTTTCGGATATTATGTTAACATTTCATAATCTGACGAGTATCGAACCGAGGCGCAAATCACTCCACAAAATCTCGTAAGCTTTTGGCAAAGTCCATTTGTTTTCAAGTAAAAATCTTCAAGAAATCCCTAAAAATCCATTTGCTTTCAAAACTCTCGTAGGCTTTTTCGAAAGAGTGATTACACCAATAATGGTTTTGCTTTTCTAAGTAATCTTCAAATTTTGTACCACCAGAAAACTGTTGGAACTGAATTAAAGCAAAAAGTAATAAATAAAAAAGAATACAATTTCATACCTTGACGTGTCTCTGTTTGCATAATTTATCATCGATACTAATTCTCAATGAATAGTTGTCCGGTTTGAAATGTTCATCATAGCATAGCTTCTTCATTCTTAGTAACATTGGATCAGTTGGGGTAACACGGATTTTCAACTTGTATTCCTGTTTTCGCCATGTAATATCCGTGTTGATTCTCTGAACTGGTCTGACACCGTTGACAAGCTTTACTAGGATGTTGTAAGTCCATTTTTGAGTATTGTTAACAGTGAATTTCATGTCTGTGTTGATCGATGTGATTTTGTTAACCTTATCAGGTCTGCACGTGCCTCTGATTTTCAATGGTGTGCATAAAATGCTGACTGGTGAGCGAATAAAACCATTGGGGTAATATCCATGAAGACACAAGTTGATTCCCCATGGTTGTCCGATACATGTGCGCTGTAAAACAGAACGAGAATCGCGATTACACGTTTTTCTTTTAAAAGAAATTTCCAAATGGACCATAACTTTAAAGCGGTGTCTTTAAAAAAGCTTTATATAAATGGTTCTTATGTCTTACTTTGGATTGAATGACCTGAAAGGAGCTTACCCTAATTCACCAAAACCCCAGACGGCGAATTTTTATAGGTATCATTACTATTTTTAGAATTACAGTGTTTTTGTTTTATGGTAGTTTTGAAGCTATTATGACATCATCAAATTGCTAAATCGCAAACCAGAAAAGAGAAAGGCCTTTTCTTGCCACCGTGAACCGAGGTTTTCTTTAAACTTTTTTACAATGTCCCTCCAGTAATCTAGAATTCATCATGCTTGTAATGCTTGTTGAAACTTTAGAAGAATCTATTTCATAATTCAAATAACGAAAAAACAGTTCCCTTCAAGCCATTCGGTCAAATTAAAGATGCAATAACCATTTACACTAGCATTTTTTAAGATTTGACGCCTATGCTGGATTCAAAGTATAAGTACTTACATTAGTATATGAATATCTTGTCAGGAGTTCAGTAAGGTTGGTTTTGCGTTCTGTTGTGAAATTCAAAGCATCTTCCCGTCTTGGTTGAAGACACACAAGTGCTGATTTGGAAAGTGACAAGTATGCAAGTCGAATGTGCTGTTTTTCTGGCTCCAACTACAAAAAAAGATATCGTACAGTACAGTAAAAACCCGCACATAAGAGCCTATGTTTTTAAAATCAGCCTGTTTGGGTTCTTATTTATGTGGGGGTATTGCAAAATCAGGGTGTAGGTTCTTAACAGGGGGTATAGGTTCATGACCGATTTTATTTTTTCTTTATTTTTGCTGTAAACCAAAATCTGTTAATAAGAACCTGAACAGAAAATCAGGGTGAAAAGGTTCTTATATATAGGGTTAGAAATCCCAAATTTCAGGCTGCAGGTTCTTAATAAATGAAGGTTCTTATTAGTGTAATCGTTTTTTAAGAATGGTTTTATTTCTTACTGTAGTCGCTTCTCTCATTAAAGCCTTCTCCTGTAATATAAGGGCCAGTATATCATCACTTCAGGATGCTTTTGCTAAACAACATATTACACTTAAATTATCAAGTAATCCATAACGTTCTCAATCATAAATATAGTGTTTTTCTGGCTCCAACTACAACAAAAGATATCGTACAGTACAGTAAAAACCCGCACATAAGAGCCTATGTTTTTAAAATCAGCCTGTTTGGGTTCTTATTTATGTGGGGGTATTGCAAAATCAGGGTGTAGGTTCTTAACAGGGGGTATAGGTTCATGACTGATTTTATTTTTTCTTTATTTTTGCTGTAAACCAAAATCTGTTAATAAGAACCTGAACAGAAAATCAGGGTGAAAAGGTTCTTATATATAGGGTTAGAAATCCCAAATTTCAGGCTGCAGGTTCTTAATAAATGAAGGTTCTTATATGCGGGTTTTTAGTGTAATCGTTTTTTAAGAATGGTTTTATTTCTTACTGTAGTCGCTTCTCTCATTAAAGCCTTCTCCTGTAATATAAGGGCCAGTATATCTTCACTTCAGGATGTTTTTGCTAAACGACATATTACACTTAAATTATCAAGTAATCTATCCATAACGTTCTCAATCATAAAATATATTACCTTGAGCATGGGCGATAAGAAACGCGGTAGTTAATTCCTAAAAAAAATTTCTTCCTGTGTCCTTATGCCCAATCCCCCCTGTGTCCCTATGCCCGTGAAGGTTGTTGCTCAAATCAGAACACAGGGAAACAAGAAAAACCAGGCACAACAACAACAACCTTCACGGGCATATGGACACAGGGGGGATTGGGCATAAGGACACAGGAAGAAAATTTTTCTAGGAATTAACTACTCAAATCAGAACACAGGGAAACAAGAAAAACTAGGCACAACAACAACAACCTTCACGGGCATATGGACACAGGGGGGATTGGGCATAAGGACACAGGAAGAAAATTTTTCTAGGAATTAACTACCGCGTTTCTTATCGCCCATGCCTTGAGCAACCGTTTAAAAATCAACGTATCGTTTTCAAGACTAGCGCTTGCTGAAAGCTCACAAAAGCCGCTAACAAAACTACAACAATAGTCTAATGCTATCCCTGCTTGTTTTTAATGCAATTTTATATATTTTGTTTATCCCGATTGAATGTTGTCCTTTTTATTTTGCAAATGATGCTTAATTTACTAAATTACGTTTTCATTTCATTTATATACATTTTTTGCATTCAGTCAGGTTCAAAAGTCTGAGCCCACTACCAAATTTGTTCACATTTATCTAAAACTAACACAAAATTTATTTTAATATAGTATTTGGTAGTCAAGAATATGTAATTGTATTTCATGAAATATTGGTACATGGGAAATAATGTGTTGTTTCAGAAATCAATGGTAATATCAATATGGTGTTTGATGACTGATAAAACAAACAAATATGAGAAGAGGACTCAAACTTTTGGACCGACTGTAGGTTTAGAGTTCTTGCGATGATTCTGTAACAAACCTACGGAAAGACCTCAACAGAAAATTAACAAACATAAACCACTTTAAATACTAACCAGTTCGTTCTCAACGTACTCCTCTCCATGCATAACAACTTGCTCCTTCATAAACAGACTATTCAGTTCCTTCATCTCATTGATCTCCCTCTCAGATGGCACTCCCCAATTTGCAGGCACATTGGTTAACTTCACAAGAGATTTGATCAAAGTGTTATGAAGATTTTCAAAGTCAACAATGAAGTACTTTCCACTGCTGCTTCCAGGTTTGACGAACAGGCAAGGTGATTTTCGAGACACGACAACATATCCTTTTCCAGGTACATACAAACTAATGACACGTCTGTTGACCCCATGGAAGAGGACTTTGAATTTGAATGGTGTGGGTTTCAAGACNTCTTGCGATGATTCTGTAACAAACCTACGGAAAGACCTCAACAGAAAATTAACAAACATAAACCACTTTAAATACTAACCAGTTCGTTCTCAACGTACTCCTCTCCATGCATAACAACTTGCTCCTTCATAAACAGACTATTCAGTTCCTTCATCTCATTGATCTCCCTCTCAGATGGCACTCCCCAATTTGCAGGCACATTGGTTAACTTCACAAGAGATTTGATCAAAGTGTTATGAAGATTTTCAAAGTCAACAATGAAGTACTTTCCACTGCTGCTTCCAGGTTTGACGAACAGGCAAGGTGATTTTCGAGACACGACAACATATCCTTTTCCAGGTACATACAAACTAATGACACGTCTGTTGACCCCATGGAAGAGGACTTTGAATTTGAATGGTGTGGGTTTCAAGACAATTTTGTTGTTTTGAACTGATAAGTACTTTCCAGTAGTAGTGCGAATGTACCATTCTTCTGCTCTGCATTGGCCTTCACATGGTCTGGTGACATTGATGATTTGAACCTACGATTTTTAAAAATGTAAGGAAATTATCTCAATCAAATAACTGAATCCATGAATTCAGAAATTTTCAAGAAATACAAATACGTGTTTAGCACTGAAGCTACGTGCTGGATATTTCGTCTAACACTTATTGGAACCGATGGAAAGTTGCTGAAGTGTGAATGAGAGAAGTATGTATGTGCTTTTGTTCTTAGAATGGGAGAATTATATATCTCATAAATGATAGAAAACACAAAGTAATGCCGAAGCAGCAATATCATTACCTTGCCAAACTGGTCAGCTTNTCTGCTCTGCATTGGCCTTCACATGGTCTGGTGACATTGATGATTTGAACCTACGATTTTTAAAAATGTAAGGAAATTATCTCAATCAAATAACTGAATCCATGAATTCAGAAATTTTCAAGAAATACAAATACGTGTTTAGCACTGAAGCTACGTGCTGGATATTTCGTCTAACACTTATTGGAACCGATGGAAAGTTGCTGAAGTGTGAATGAGAGAAGTATGTATGTGCTTTTGTTCTTAGAATGGGAGAATTATATATCTCATAAATGATAGAAAACACAAAGTAATGCCGAAGCAGCAATATCATTACCTTGCCAAACTGGTCAGCTTCATACTGCAATCTTCGAATTGGTTCTTTGCTTGTCTTGACGTAATGTTCAGTTTCCATCGTGAAGTAGAACACTTCTCTCATATCTTTAGGCATTTGGATTTTCTCGTTGTATTCTCTCGTCTCAAAGTTATACTTCACCATACCTTCTATATGAGCTGACATGTTCATCACTTTTCTGCATTGGGCACCAACTTCAATGAATGGCAAGCGGTATTTGATCGTACCACGCACCTCGGTCAGGGAGCTGTAAAACAGTTCAATGTCTTTTAATTTTACGAATTTTACAGTTTCACTTGCTACAAGCAGAATTTTAATTTCATATCTTGTTCTTTTAAGAAAGGTTGTATGCGGTATGCCACAATTTTCCACCTCTTTGACAGCCCTATGATTTTTAAATTCATCTGAACACATGTTGAAAATTCGTCAACTATTTTACCTTCAGTGGGTTGTCAAAGACGCAAAGGACTTTTTGGTAAACAAGCTAAATTTGCTTTGCTGGGGAACAAGATAACCTTTTTCGATACATAACAAAATTAATGAAATCAAACTGGACAATAGCATAATGCTATGTGCAACATAATGTATAATTGCTAATGATTCTAGATGTAAAAATTTCACGTTCACTATTTTTATCGGTTACTTCTATGGTCAACTTTTACATTCAATTTCATTTCAATATTTCCAGAAGAGTAGCCCTGCAGCACAAAAGCTCGACTTTGGAAGCAATTCATATACAGTCGTATACGATATACAAAATGGAATATGAAGATGAGTAAACTGTCGCATAGAACAAAAACTAAGTGCATCCTAACCTCAGTTGCTGAATTCCGGATACTTTAATTGTCTTCAACTTCTTGCCCATCATAAATGCCATCGGTGATGCAAAATCAGGTTTTGTTTCGACCTTCAACTTTGATCGTGCGTAGGGCATAACAACGCTAGTCATATTATACACCAATGGAATACCAACCAGAGATGGGACGGTGTAAAAAACCTCAACTGGCATGAAAGGCTGCAAAGCAAAGGATTCAGTTAAAATAAGAGTATCGAAGTACTTTAACCAGTTGAAGCAAATAGTGAACATCAGGTCGGTGAATAACCCAAGTTACAAGAGGAGATGTTATAGATTTTAAAATAGCCTATTGTATTTGATCATCCGACGCGTGGTCAAAGAAAGCAAAGCCAAGAAAAACAATGGCGTTTTTAGGTTTTTCTTTGTCCTATTTATAGAATCGCGCCATATAGCTCAGGTCATTCACTTTAACTGTGAGTAGCAGACAAAAAAATCAAAGTTTCATTCGCGAATAGCGAAAAGTGGAGAGAAAGGATACTAATGTGCTGGCGCTTTTCATCATATTTCATTATATAATGGAAAATTATTGAAATAAATTCTGTCTTTCTTAGATTTCTCAATTTGCAGAGAAAAGGACCGTTTGCTAACAACATTTACCACGGCTAAAACTTAACCATGGCTAATTTCAAATTTCGCTTTGGCTGCTATCATTGCAATCTCCTTTTTGTTGTCTGCAAAATTTCCAACTGTGACTATATGTGAGTTATAAATGTCTAGAACTTGCCTTTTTGTTAAGAATTTTTTAGAGCAAAGGCAAATACTATTGATCTTCAAAACCTGCCAGTAATTCTTTAATTTTTCCTAAAATCAACCTCTAGAACCTTAGCCTGCGTGCAGACCAGAGCTGCAAAAAATATTTTTCTTTCTGGGAACCTGGCGAACGGGGAAAAAATTTCTGTGAGGTCACAGTATGCAAAATGCACAATAATGCCTCTGCTAGTCATGTGCTGAAAGGTCCACAAGATATTCTGACAAAGCTAGAGCTTTGGGCTCTAAATAAACCCTTTTCACAATGAAGCCAGTTCTTTTGAAACATATCCTTTGCCTTGATATGATCTGGAGCTAAATCTCAAAAACGTGCATTGCTCCCAGCAACACATGGAATAGTTCTGTATGTGTATTCACATCAAAATACGCATGGCGTAGATTTCTTGCTGTGCTGGAATTTGCATCTTTTACCTCAAATTGAATTTAATTGTGAAAGAGGTCCATTGTAAAATACTTGATTAAATATGGAGTGTTCTTCTCTATCTTGTTT
>REGM01000034.1:1156102-1399855 GCA_004194415.1 Aurelia aurita
ATATATTTTAAGATTGCAGAGATGTAAGCAGATTTCATACAGTCACTTCGGAAAGGATCCACCCTATCCACCAAACAATGCAGAAAACAATGAATACGTTCTTAAAACAATAGAGATGACAAGTTTGTTTAAAGTTTCGTGACCCAGCCCCTTTACCTTCAACATGAATAATAAATATCTTTTCGAATTCGCCATCGTCTAAATGTTAAAAAATAAGCCATTACTGACATTTTTGGGAACGAGGCTGGATTTCCGTAACCATGGCCGTTTTTGAAACTTTAGAGAAACTTTAAGCAAAGCAAACATGATAATTATAACACATTAAACTTCCCTCGTCCAGAGTGCAATTTTTGTGGGATGTTTTCTTGTTCGCATCCTCCATCATGGACGCCCAAAAACACACCCTTAGTTCCTTTGTATAGTCATTTTCAACGTGGGAAACTTTTCATACCTTGATTGTGTCTCTTCACATTTCTGCCACAACTTTTCCAATGTTTCCAAATCACATACTCTCAGATTGTTGACAATTTGCAGGAAAACAGTAGAGATTTCTGGGACCAGCATTACACTTTGCACAGGTGCCCCACGGGGTATCAATGATTCGAACCGCTTGATAGCATCACAGAGATAAGTGGCCTTTTTCTTACGGTCTCCTGCAGACATTGGTGGAACAATTTCTGGTTTGTGGAAGGACGGCATCTTCATGATCAGCTTTCCGCGTGGGACGACTTTTGCTGTTGAGAGAAGCATACGGTTCAAATCCTTAAAATGGTTGTGTAAAATCCATTATCGCTTTCTTTGAATTGAATGGCTTGAAAGGAACTCAGGGTACAAAGAAAACGATAATAGAATTTTACGCCACCTTTTTAAAGATTTGAGCCATCTGTTGTCGAAGGATAACATTTAGATTAGCACAAGTATAACATTCCTGCAGTCAACTATCTACAGGGTGTCCCAAAAAATTATACCCCGTTCGTGCGGCTGCTGTAGAGGAGCTTTAAAATAATTTTTTTGGTTTTTTATATACTTGCATAGGATAGGCTTCAACTTAGAGCTTGAAACCATGTTTGAGTCAATCTAAGAAATGGTTACTGATTTATGGCACAAGAAAATAAAAAGAGCGGTTTGCTTATACCAAAATTATTAATGTTTTCAACATTTGGAAAAGGGTAGCTTTAAAGTAGCTTTAAATGTAAGCAACCGACTTTCGAAATCATTGCTTCATAACTGAGTGGTTTAATAAATAACTGAACACATTCTTCTGGCGGTAGAAAATTAACGTTTCTTTCTGCGTGCTGCCTAGCAGGCAACGAGCTTGTTGGAACTGCCGGTATACGCATATGAAACAGAGAAAATAATGCCATTACTTACACAGAACGCCTGGTTGCTCCTTCTCAAACTGGCTTGCTCCTTCGCTCAATAATCTCAACCTTTGCTTAGAGATGGATGGAATGCCTTCACCTTGCTTTGAGAATGGATACAAGACATAAACACCCTTAGCAGTAACGCCTTCAATCTTGAACTTGTTTTCTGTGCCAGTAATGTTGAACTTGATTGTGGCTGTTGTCTTCAAGGGATTCTGGAACAAGAAAACGGAATAATTGAGAAGAAGTCGAGTGCTGCGGAATCTTAAAAAAAAAAATTAAAGCATGACGTAAGATCCGAAAGGGGAGCAATGAGAAGAAAAATAGTGCACAAATTTTAAAAATAGCCAATCAGAGCCCACACCAAAATGTTCAACTTTAATGGGCTCTCTTATTGGCTAATTTAAAATTGTTGATAAATTATAAGTAACAGATTTGCTAATATTCCTTCATAAAGTCATGCCATGCTTCAAAATGAGGTAGCTCACAAAGACATCATGTTCTAACTAATTTTCAGCAGTTACTGGAAAAAGAGTATCTCAAAAAATCAATCTGGCCAAGTTGAACTGCCAGAAAAGAAACTTTCGATGTAGGTAGTAAATTGTAATTTAGAGTTTTTTTAAACCGCAGTTTTTTGCCGACTCACGTCGTGGCAATATTTATAGTACCTTACCGTCTCTTGGTTTTCGTTCTTTCCTTGAACGATTTTGTTGTAAACATCATTATCCAAACCAGTGCATCTTTCATAATCAATTGCTTTGGTGTAATTCATCCCAATTCTCCTTCTAATCTGGCGCGCATCAACAACTTCAAAGAATTTGTGACTGTATGATGTTTGGCAGATTCCAAAGATTGTGGCCTAAAAGATAATCAGAGCGCAAGGTTATGCTTTATCATTAACTTAGCAAATACTACAGCAGCAACATCTTAGAAAAGGCACTGCTAAGGGTGCTCATGTTGGAAAAACATTTAAGAAGTCTTAGGTAAAGAAACTTGGAGTCGAACTGCGCTATCAACGAGTTGACAACGGAGATTTTTGTTAAAATTTCTTCACGAAATTTGTCTTCTTGGAGAACATTTTAATAAATGTTGACAGTAAATGCTTTTTCGTAGGAAGTCATGTACGGTCAACTTCTTTCGTTCATCGATAGGTACAAATAATGTAACAAGTCGTCATCATATGCCTTACTACAGTCTTGGGTCTCCAAGAAAAGTTGGCCTGTAGCAAAGTCGAAATCTTTCGGACTATCAGCAGTAAGGTAGTCTTTTCATTCAAGTGTTTTGGAATCTGTTTGCATAAGAGCTGGGAAACCAGTGCCGTGTAAACAGAAAGAGTTTCTTTCTTCACTTGGAGCTAAGGACATTTCTAGCGCTATAACTATGACTGAAATGAAGAAATGATAACATGCCAATACCACTCACCTCTTCCTTGGTGTACATATCCTTGAGTCCAGTCTCAGTGTCTTTGCCAGTGATATCAACCTGGAACATGTTGAGAATACCTTTCTTCATATTCACAGACCAATCCGGGTCATCGGGTAGAGCAAAGACTCGTTGTACCATACCATTTGTGTAAACAAATTTCACAGGTTTCCTCAAATGGGGGCGACTGATCTTGTTACTGAATTCTGAGTATCTTTCGTCCACCCCACTCATGTTTTTGGGGTCAGAGAGGCATTCGTAGATGTTATGTTCTTTAATCTGCAAGAAAATCAAAAGGCAATTGTCATTCATAGAATGGTTTTTAGTATTTTGTCCCTAGGAGAGGTGGTAACACCTGTTATACCAATACCCTAGGAACTGAAAGAAAGCAAAGGTATAGCAGATAGAGGTAAGTTCAAGGGAGTTTATTGAGCGTTTGAAATGTGAAACTGCGTTCCCAAATAACTAACCCATTTGCTAAATATCGTAGCAGTGCAAATCAACAGAAGAGATTCGACAGATGGAGGATGATTCATAAGCTGTGCTTACTGCCTGAAAATAAAGCCATGCTTTCATTGGCTTATTTCAAATAAAGTTCACAATTTATCTTGGATATTGGTTTAGTCCTAACAGGTTTTCTATAACTAATGTCAGTAAAAAGTATTTTCTCGGCTCATTTTTAAATTTAAAGAAAGGATTAAGCAATCCCCGCATAAAATATTGGTAAAAAAGCTATCAAGTGGCAGCTGTTTGTCCTTCTCGTTTAGAAGACAGCATTTCAATTCAGAATTTCGCAGCAAAAGTAAATCAGATCCAGTTTAAGGTCTTGAGCTGGCGAGACTTCAGATTTCAGATACGTATCATCAACAAACAAACAAACCATTAAAGAATACCGAAACGTTTTTAAAGTTTTGGAATAAAATCAGTTAAGCCTTCTTGATTCTGAAAGAAACTTCAGCTTTGGAAATCTCTGTCGTCTTCAAGACGATATGTTGTGTTCATATAATGCTCATCAAACAATCCTTAAGTATTCATTAAAGACCCATTGCTAACCATGATCCTTTGTGGCACCAAAGTTGACTTTCATACGATATGAAGTCGTTTCTGGCATAGGTTCTCTTTGTCTTGCTTTTCATTCGGTGCACGAAGGATCATGGTTGACAATAGGCCTTTAAATAACAGGATCAGCAATACATTTCTAGAGATACAGGCTACTTTGCTTTAGAGCTGTTTTTTAACAAGCTTCAAAGATGACTGGCGATTTCGGTAACATTGTGCCCAAGATTCAATTTGAAACAATAACAGCAAGCATGATCATCGTCTTGTGTGCAGAAAAAATGATAAACACGTGTCTCTTACATGTTAAAGTATATGGATTGCATATTTAACTTCCTTATAAGGTAATAATACAATTATCCTTGACTATGTGTCCATCCCCGCTGTGAATAGCACAATTTTTCCTATGTTTAGTTTATCTGTCAAGTGTATCTTTGATTTTATTGTGTATAAAAGAAAGACAACACTATCAACCCTTTTACATATGTAGAAATTTTTTTTTAATACAACGCTAGAACCCTTTCTTTCAAATTTACTTGATTTTAACATTGCTGGAGAACAAAGAAAGTGCTGTTTTTGAAGCAACCACTTATTTTGCCTTTCTTGTGCCATAAATCAGCAACCACTTTACTTGTCAGGTTGACTCATACAAGGTCTCAAACTCTTTAAGTTGAAGCCAATCCTAAACAACTATATAAAAACGGGACAATTGAAGTTACAGCTCCTCCACAGCAGCCACACAAATGGGGCAGACTTTTTTGGGACACGAATAAACTTTACGATCAAAGAAACAAGGGACAATGATTGAGACGACTTACCCACAACACAACTTTGTCATTCTTGAGGAAATGCAGCTCAATTGTTCCATTGAAATGGANATGACTGAAATGAAGAAATGATAACATGCCAATACCACTCACCTCTTCCTTGGTGTACATATCCTTGAGTCCAGTCTCAGTGTCTTTGCCAGTGATATCAACCTGGAACATGTTGAGAATACCTTTCTTCATATTCACAGACCAATCCGGGTCATCGGGTAGAGCAAAGACTCGTTGTACCATACCATTTGTGTAAACAAATTTCACAGGTTTCCTCAAATGGGGGCGACTGATCTTGTTACTGAATTCTGAGTATCTTTCGTCCACCCCACTCATGTTTTTGGGGTCAGAGAGGCATTCGTAGATGTTATGTTCTTTAATCTGCAAGAAAATCAAAAGGCAAGTGTCATTCATAGAATGGTTTTTAGTATTTCGTCTCTAGGAGAGGTGGTAACACCTGTTATACCAATACCCTAGGAACTGAAAGAAAGCAAAGGTATAGCAGATAGAGGTAAGTTCAAGGGAGTTTATTGAGCGTTTGAAATGTGAAACTGCGTTCCCAAATAACTAATCCATTTGCTAAATATCGTAGCAGTGCAAATCAACAGAAGAGATTCGACAGATGGAGGATGATTCATAAGCTGTGCTTACTGCCTGAAAATAAAGCCATGCTTTCATTGGCTTATTTCAAATAAAGTTCACAATTTATCTTGGATATTGGTTTAGTCCTAACAGGTTTTCTATAACTAATGTCAGTAAAAAGTATTTTCTCGGCTCATTTTTAAATTTAAAGAAAGGATTAAGCAATCCCCGCATAAAATATTGGTAAAAAAGCTATCAAGTGGCAGCTGTTTGTCCTTCTCGTTTAGGAGACAGCATTTCAATTCAGAATTTCGCAGCAAAAGTAAATCAGATCCAGTTTAAGGTCTTGAGCTGGCGAGACTTCAGATTTCAGATACGTATCATCAACAAACAAACAAACCATTAAAGAATACCGAAACGTTTTTAAAGTTTTGGAATAAAATCAGTTAAGCCTTCTTGATTCTGAAAGAAACTTCAGCTTTGGAAATCTCTGTCGTCTTCAAGACGATATGTTGTGTTCATATAATGCTCATCAAACAATCCTTAAGTATTCATTAAAGACCCATTGCTAACCATGATCCTTTGTGGCACCAAAGTTGACTTTCATACGATATGAAGTCGTTTCTGGCATAGGTTCTCTTTGTCTTGCTTTTCATTCGGTGCACGAAGGATCATGGTTGACAATAGGCCTTTAAATAACAGGATCAGCAATACATTTCTAGAGATACAGGCTACTTTGCTTTAGAGCTGTTTTTTAACAAGCTTCAAAGATGACTGGCGATTTCGGTAACATTGTGCCCAAGATTCAATTTGAAACAATAACAGCAAGCATGATCATCGTCTTGTGTGCAGAAAAAATGATAAACACGTGTCTCTTACATGTTAAAGTATATGGATTGCATATTTAACTTCCTTATAAGGTAATAATACAATTATCCTTGACTATGTGTCCATCCCCGCTGTGAATAGCACAATTTTTCCTATGTTTAGTTTATCTGTCAAGTGTATCTTTGATTTTATTGTGTATAAAAGAAAGACAACACTATCAACCCTTTTACATATGTAGAAATTTTTTTTTAATACAACGCTAGAACCCTTTCTTTCAAATTTACTTGATTTTAACATTGCTGGAGAACAAAGAAAGTGCTGTTTTTGAAGCAACCACTTATTTTGCCTTTCTTGTGCCATAAATCAGCAACCACTTTACTTGTCAGGTTGACTCATACAAGGTCTCAAACTCTTTAAGTTGAAGCCAATCCTAAACAACTATATAAAAACGGGACAATTGAAGTTACAGCTCCTCCACAGCAGCCACACAAATGGGGCAGACTTTTTTGGGACACGAATAAACTTTACGATCAAAGAAACAAGGGACAATGATTGAGACGACTTACCCACAACACAACTTTGTCATTCTTGAGGAAATGCAGCTCAATTGTTCCATTGAAATGGAGTTTGGCGATGTGGTTTTCATAGTTGGGTACTTGGGCTGGTGTTAGAAATGCCTCGTAGTGGTAGACATACTTCCCCTGCTCCTTGTAACCACCTTTGAGTAAAAAAAGAGACGAAAATTATTGTGGGAAGTGTCGGCCGATATAGGATACCGATGTATCGATCTTGGCTTACACTAAAGTAAAAATGCGTTAGGAATGCATTAGAATCATGCAATAAAAAAAGCTTCGAAATTATTTTTGCATCACTTTGAGATTTTGACGCATTTGGATGGAGTCATAAAGTTTTGATGGGTTTAGGAAATGGGTTTAGGATGAGTTTAGAAAATGCGTTATCCCAATTCTAATGAGCATTTACTCTAACGTGAACCAAGCTTCAGACCATATTCGTTAGTCTTGCCGAGTCTTGCAAAAGGTTGACAAAGCTGTTACTGCAAAGCTAAACATGTTACATTTCTAAACCTAGACTAGAGCTGCTAGAAGCTTGCTTAAGATGATGTGCTACCCATAAATCTCCCGACTCCTAAGGTTTCGATTGGAATGATTACGGTACTTTAAGAGGTTTTCTACATGGGGGAATCTTACAAAGCTTACAAAGCTAAGTGAATCGTTCATTGCTATCGCATTAGAATCTTTCAAAGTGACTTACCGAAAATGTTGTAGCTCCGCTCGGCGGCTGAAAATAAAGAATAAGAGCATCTAAGAAATGATAGTTGAGAAATAAAGACAATTTGAAATTCGAATAATATCAAGGCAGCTATGCGAAAATGGCCATTCCTGTGAGCCAACGTAGCCTAAAGCCATATTTTAAAGAACACGTGAGGAAAAACTTCATTCTTTTACGCTACTACAGATTAAATTAACATGTAGAAGATTTAAGAACTGGATAAAGTACTGCTGTAGCATCGGAAAGGCTACATGCGCAGCAGTTTGTCTCCAAAGCATATCCTGTTGTGGAGGAAAATATGTTTGACAACCAGAAATTAAAACATAGGCATGAAATATGCTTGCAAAAATATTCTGTAATTAAGTTGTAGGGTACCAGATAAACGTAGCAACATAAAGAATGAACAAAATAGAACTAAGAAGTTTCTATCGTTCAGCAAAATGACGTGAATACTGTATAAAGGGTCATTCCAATAGGCAACTATAAGAAATTCACAATATAAACCAAAGGCAAAATGAGATTCAGAAAGAAATTGATAAAAATTAACACTTACCAGCTATCGCAATGCAGCTTATCAGGACCAAGAACTTCATAACGACTTCTGGTCTATACTTCAATTGAAGTGTACCTGAAATGCTTATTCAACCATATTTATAGGGTTTCGAAAACAATGCTTGTCCTGGACAAAAGTAGGAGGTATTTTTGGCACATCATGTGGGTAATCCATATATTGCTGGAAACGTGACAGGCAGGAGGATCTATTAGATGATTCAGGGGGTAACATAGGTATCAGTGCCTGTTACAACAGCAAGTAGGGAAGGGACCTTCAGCTATTAGTAGCCCCACCATTATTAAAGTGTTGTAAAGGGTTGGTTGCCAAGATCTACAATGTATCTTTGAAACAATTTCATGAACATTTAGCTAAAATGAACTCAGTAGCATCAGCAAAATACAGAGACAACGAACAACTATCCCACAATAAATTGTTAATGAGCAACATTGAGAGAAGTGGCAGGAAGTCAAGAGATTTCTGTTTTGGCCAATAAGGCCCACATAAGACTGGCGAGCAAGAGACGTTTTAAGACTATACAGCATATTACTGTGAGCCACAAGTCTTTTCTCTGGGATTTTCTTTGACTTCATCATTTAAAAAAACCCTAAAGGGGCTCTTCAGACCTTGAAACCATAGCATTTTATCTGCAAAGTTTCCGTATAGAGTACGAAAAAGGAATGGGTATTCTATATATAAGACGGTCTTTCGTCCTGTCTAAAATGCTAGTGAACAGAAAATGAAAGTTTAAAGGACCTCGGAAGTTGTGAAGCTTTGCATTAAATATAACTGTTGTTAGTTTAGATACTTCCTGTGGAACATTCTTTTCTTAGGGGGTTATGGAGCTTTGAGCAGATAAGCCAAAGCCGCTCTCCAAGACCAAGTTGCTGTATTGTAGCTATGTGCATAATCCTGTTTGCACTATGGAAACACTGTTGCATGCAGCTGCGAGCTCTTGCAGTTTTGGGGTAATTTCAAGCATAGATATCTTTCGAAGCTGCCTGCAACAACTCGGTTTTCTTAACATTTCTATCACATTTTACCCCCAGGAATATAGAACTCGACATTCGAAAAAAACAAGTCGAGGCACTGAATGTATGGAAATAAAAAAGCAAGGAAATGTCCACACCTTGCTGTGCAGAAGACAGTGGGCAAGAAGAAAATCATTCAAAGGCGTTGCTTGCGCAAGAAGAAATGTAGAAAACAAGCAAGGCCTTGTCATCACGTCTACCAATGACTTTTTCCTCTTAGTAAATGTATTACTTTTAATGCAAGAAAAAACATGGAATTTTTTTCCTACGTTATTCGGCGTCTACAATAAATGCTTATTTCAATGTTGGAATTGAAAGCAAACTTGCAACAACGTGACCAACTATATTTAGTTTAATTTTTGGTAAACAATTTCAGTCAGCGATTGGAGTAAAGCTCTGGCGAAAAAACAGTTAAATGCAACTGGGCCTTTTGGGCTTTTGTTCTAATAGGCTGATATAGTAGCGGATTTAAGGTGGGGCAGCTAGGGTCGGTGCAAATGCTAAGAAGTGATAACGCAATACTTCAGACCTGATTCGAGTATATTATACAGCAAACAGGCATGTCCAAGCGTTAACTGGGAGCTACCCTTGGATGCCAGACCCACCCTCAAATGTGGGTCTGGTACCTAGGGTAATTNACTTTTTCCTCTTAGTAAATGTATTACTTTTAATGCAAGAAAAAACATGGAATTTTTTTCCTACGTTATTCGGCGTCTACAATAAATGCTTATTTCAATGTTGGAATTGAAAGCAAACTTGCAACAACGTGACCAACTATATTTAGTTTAATTTTTGGTAAACAATTTCAGTCAGCGATTGGAGTAAAGCTCTGGCGAAAAAACAGTTAAATGCAACTGGGCCTTTTGGGCTTTTGTTCTAATAGGCTGATATAGTAGCGGATTTAAGGTGGGGCAGCTAGGGTCGGTGCAAATGCTAAGAAGTGATAACGCAATACTTCAGACCTGATTCGAGTATATTATACAGCAAACAGGCATGTCCAAGCGTTAACTGGGAGCTACCCTTGGATGCCAGACCCACCCTCAAATGTGGGTCTGGTACCTAGGGTAATTTTAGGAGCTGCAATGCAAAACACCGGAAAGGATAATTCACCAAAACCAACTATTCTGCTGGGCTGGTCTTTTCTTACCAATTCTTAACCAATATTATGGGTAAATAATTTCACCACAGGTCCGGCAAATCTAAATTCTAGCAAAAAAGGGTCCACAATTAAACCATGCCCGTTGTAGGGAAGCGTCCCTTCCTGGGTGGCGTCCGTTAATGGATGTTTCATTGTAGAGAATGTGCATGATATCGTCATTCATTAAAAAACAGGCCAGTTTGAACAATATTTATTTCATTACTGGACGTCATGCAGCAAAAAACCAGTGTTTCGTACAAGAGACAATGTCCATTGTAGGGAAGTGTCCGTTGCTGGGTGGTGTCTGTTAATGGATGTTTCACTGTAGAGAATACGCAAAATATCGTCATTCGTTAAGAAAACAAATATTGATTACATTACTTGACGTCATGCTGAAAAAAAAACCAGTGTCTTGCGAGACAAGGATATTTTGAACGGAAACGCAAATGTATGCTTTACGTAAATATGAAGTTTGACTTACGACCTTTCGCCTTCTAAAGAGGGCAGGTTCAAAATAAAGATCAAAGGTATCAAAAATTCTTGGGAGTTTCATCATAATTAAATTGATGTACGGTAAAAACCTGCATATAAGAACCATAATTTCAAAGAACCTCTGGGCTAAACTATTGGAGAAAAATTAAACTGGAAATAAAACAAAACTGGAAAGAAAGATGTTTCAAAGTGCTAGATGCCCAGAGCATTTTGTTTGTAAGGCTTTTGCACATGCTCTCGTTTGCACTATTCTTAAACTTTTAAGAACCTTCGCTAGGGTAAGATCAAAGAGTGTTTGCTCTTATATGCGGGTTTTTACTGAATTGACCCGACAAATTAACTTTTGGTGGTTCATTCTTTCTTTGGCCCGAAAAAGGTCTCGTGCGTGTGGGACCGTGCAAAGTTACCAGAAGAGCACCTCTCCTGCCAAGTCCCACCTCTCTCGGGTACCTCATTATTGATTGGTAGGCCAGGGGGTCAATTGCACCACAATTTCTAAATTCAAACCGAAGGGGGTAACCAGATGTTTTCCAGTGCTCATCAACATAGGCATAAGGGATGTTTCTAGTCTTTCTGTTTCAAGATTTTCTCAACTTTCTTCCCAAATATGCCCGAATAAATACGACGTTAGAAATATTTGTGTCAAAGAGAATAACTGGGGGCCCTATAAAATGGTAAATTTTGGAGGTTTAAGCTAGAGGTTGCCTACGGAATCTGCCACTGGCAATACTGAGTTAATTCCATCACATTTTGATCAGATTTCGGGACAGAAATTACGTGGAATTGATCTGATACTGATGGATATACAACGTTAAATCCAGCAAACATAATGCAACAATAGACAATAACGCTAAAGATGGCGACTCCAAAGACTCTGTTGTGTTTTGCTGCAAAGCACGCTGGTAAAAAGCTCCCTGACGACCACCTAACGACATAATGATTTCGGTCTGCCATTTCGACTAGCTAGCTTGAATTCGAATGCAACATGGTTCGATAGGAAACCTTTCCAAAGCGAAAAAGTAAAGTTTTGATTCGAATTGAAGTTTAATCAAAGATTCGCGTTCGAATTACAAAATTTTCCTATTTGTATTGTTCCGAACTTTACTACAGCTAGCTAGTCGAAACGGCAGACCAAAATTTGTTGTCGCTAGGTGGTCGTCAGGGAGCTATTTGCCAGCATGCTTTGCGTGGCCGCCATCTTTAACGTTATTGTCTATTGTTGCGTCATTTCGTAAACAACTAACTCCTTTACGTCCAACATAATCATAATGATCAACGGTCAATAAGAAATTACGTNATCTGCCACTGGCAATATTGAGTTAATTCCATCATATTTTGATCAGATTTCGGGACAGAAATTACGTGGAATTGATCTGATACTGATGGATATACAACGTTAAATCCAGCAAACGTAATGCAACAATAGACAATAACGCTAAAGATGGCGGCTCCAAAGACTCTGTTGTGTTTTGCTGCAAAGCACGCTGGTAAAAAGCTCCCTGACGACCACCTAACGACATAATGATTTCGGTCTGCCATTTCGACTAGCTAGCTTGAATTCGAATCGACCTTGAATTCGAATGCAACATGGTTCGATAGGAAACCTTTCCAAAGCGAAAAAGTAAAGTTTTGATTCGAATTGAAGTTTAATCAAAGATTCGCGTTCGAATTACAAAATTTTCCAATTTGTATTGTTCCGAACTTTACTACAGCTAGCTAGTCGAAACGGCAGACCAAAATTTTTTGTCGCTAGGTGGTCGTCAGGGAGCTATTTACCAGCATGCTTTGCGTGGCCGCCATCTTTAACGTTATTGTCTATTGTTGCGTCATTTCGTAAACAACTAACTCCTTTACGTGCAACATAATCATAATGATCAACGGTCAATAAGAAATTACGTATGCACAACGAAAACCGTGCATATTGCAAACAATGCTTGGTCCTGAAAACTGACAGTGACGAGATTGTCCTGCTCAGCGTCCCATAAGCACTGACACGATATCTCAACGGCTTGACCTTTCTGTTCACCCATATGCACGGTGGCGATAACTTTGACACCCAAATCAAGCATATTAGTTACAGCTGACTGGATTCGTTGGCTGACAAGTGCGCATTGTTCCATGGCTACTGCCGCGTCATAATGTCCATTTAGAAACTCTGTGACCAAAACATCTGAAATGATGTCCTTTACAGCACTCTTTTCAAACCTCACACCAGACGAAGCAGCTTTCGTGTCATCATACTCAATATCGTCAAGAAGACTTTCGTGGCTGTATGTTTCCAATGATGCACATGTTTCACTGCTTGTATCATCCTCGACTAGAAATTCACCTTTATCTTCTTGACTCGAGCCACTGCCATTCCATGTAAACGATCTTGGTCGCCCTTTTGGCGATGCAGGCAAATCTTCGCAACCACTAACTCTGTACAGGCGATTCACACTGGTCGTCTGCAACTGGTTAGAGCTAAGCGGACGGTTCAACTTCCTGAATTTCAGGATATCGCCAATAACGATTTCAGACTGCGAACGTTGATGCTTCAATTTTGCCACGACATCCATAACTTTATTCTCATGGATTACAATTCGATTACAGTGAATTCTGAATACAAATTTCACCTTTGAAAATGCAAAAGCCACATATACGGCCTACAAAGACATGATGTACACATCATAGTTTGGCAGACTGTTCAATACTCATTAAGCTAGCCTATTGTACTGTGCCAGACAATAGAAATCTGGAAGGCTACCTGTTTTGTGAATATATCCTTGTTTTCATGGGTAGAAGACTGCTAGTTGCATATCCGCCTGTAATTAAGCACTGTTATTGTTGTTTTTTTAAGCTGGCTAGAACTATGAAAGCTCGTGGGAGAAACAAGGTTTGCGACACACAAGATGGCGGCCTCGTGTGAACCGAACAGAGAGATCTCTTCCTGAACAACAACAGTTACNGCCTACAAAGACATGATGTACACATCATAGTTTGGCAGACTGTTCAATACTCATTAAGCTAGCCTATTGTACTGTGCCAGACAATAGAAATCTGGAAGGCTACCTGTTTTGTGAATATATCCTTGTTTTCATGGGTAGAAGACTGCTAGTTGCATATCCGCCTGTAATTAAGCACTGTTATTGTTGTTTTTTTAAGCTGGCTAGAACTATGAAAGCTCGTGGGAGAAACAAGGTTTGCGACACACAAGATGGCGGCCTCGTGTGAACCGAACAGAGAGAGCTCTTCCTCGACAACAACAGTTACAACTGAAAGCATGCAACAGGGCTGTAGGAAGCATCTTAAATTTGGAGGCACGACACTTCAAGGGCACTTGTTTTGTTAAGCTAAATGGGCATTTCCTGAGACACACACCGGTACTTACGTCTCTAGCATGCAATTGTATGTGACTGTACAATAAGCAATAACTATGACGTTGGTAAGAGTGAACGAGGACAAGGAGAGGGTGCAGAATTAACACCAAAAAGGGGGTCAAAAGTCAAAGTAGAGTTTCAAATGACATGTCAAAAGTTAAAGGCCAGATTTCAGCGCCCCCTGTAGTTATGGGCTTGTAGGAAACCTTTTGGAAGTTTGAGGGAACGTCTGCCCTAGGGGTGCCAGCAATAGAAATTTGGGGTGCACTCAAGTGAAATGTTTAATTTTCAATTTCAAAATGACAATGTCAGCGATTCAAACGACCAGGACGAGAATTGAACCCGCAACCAGTGACGTTCTACATCAAAAAGTCTTCTAATTTCTGGTCGTTTACGTTGCTCATATTTTGATCTTCAACATTCACTCTCCCTGGTACTGTCATTCTTATCAATATTTATATTTCATACAATTTTTTGTTTCTAACAAATATATTCTAGGGAATAGCAGAGTAGCTATGTCCAGCCCGTCCAACCATCAGAATCGACCCTTTTCAAACGAGCTGTTAAAGGCTCCATTAGAGATGCCCCTGCAAAAAGACAGTATGTATTCGATTTCAGTGTAAAGCAGTGATCAAAACGGGACATACAGTCTGTTGATTCAACTCAAGGACAATTCTCAGTTCACGGTCTGATTAACCATCATTTAGCGTGCAAAAGGTGCTACAGTATGCCCCTTTTCATTCAAACTTAGACAAAAAGAAGTTTTTAGGAAAGCTCTGCAATACGAAATGCTGTTTTGTGATAAAAAAAACACCTTAAAGGGGGAGGGGGGACTACAATTGAACAGTATCCGTACACGAAACACAAGGAAATAATTAGAGCTGTGGTTAATAAACCAAGTTTCTAAATTTGTCAACGAGTTGAGTGAACAGACTTTAAAGGGGTAAAATATTTCAACTAAAATAGATCAACTGAAACTTCAACAAACGTGAAAGCTACCTTTGTTCTGCAAGATGTTCTAACAAAACGACAATCTAGTCTGTCCATCTCTAGAACTTGGGTCTTTTTCGAATGTCAAACGTCTTTTCTTTGATGGCCGAAGTCGAACAGTGGATGGTGTATCTGCGAAGGAGAAAAACATGCATAAATTAATTAACAACAACTTTAAAAGAACGTATACAGGTAATTTTACGATGGAAACTCAGAGTCCCGACAAACATATGACTCTGTAAATCCTGGTACACAGGTGAGGTCCAAAATTAGAAAGTTACCTCGTTAGTTATATAACTCTAATTTACCGCAATTTGCATTCGTTTTTATTTCTACCTAGCATCCGAAGGTAGTTTTAGGAAACTGAGAAGCTAAGCTTATCGAAGCAGTGTCCTGGTCCTTCCTCTCCATGAGACCAAACCTCGTGATTCCTGTAGCCTGGATTACAGAGAGTTCTCGACTCTCCTCACTCTAAGTAGCAGGTTTGACAGGGCGGGGACTCGAACCACCAACCTTCAGATTGGTAGTCAAGCGTGCTTCCATTGAGCCATCCCCGCATGTTCATCTTCAGTCACAAGCTCGTAAATTTTAAGGCCTTTTCCCGCCCTTTTTGGATGAGAACAAAGGAATTTGCCAATTTGAACCAAAACATAATTCTCACCTAAGAACTGTCTTGGTGTCCTGCGCTCTTGGAAATTACGTTCTGGAGTCAAGTCCTACGATTGGAAAAGATCGTAGAATTTAGGCAACGAAAATAAAAGAATGTAGACGAGGTGTAACAATAGGGTAAATGCATAATTATCATTTAATTAGACTCCTTCACAGAGTTCCAATCATTCCCTCTAGAGTAGCAACAGCAAGAAGAGGGACCTCCAAGAGGAAAGTACAAAACATCAGTCTCGTTTCCATTATGCGGTCTCATCTTCATGTTAAGTGGCCTTTGTGATGTGATTGTGTGATTGTGAAGAGCACCATGGTGTGAAAGTTTCCAATTGACTATTCGGAACTACGGAGAATTCCTTACATTTCCAACGAGATTTGAAGGATTTCGAAATATTTTGGGGATTTTATTGGGATTTCTAGAGATTTCCTATTTGAACAGAGATTTCCAAGATTTTCAAGGATTTTGGGATTTCTTTTTGGATTTCTGAGCAAGGTGTACGAGATTTCCAATCGAGACACCCCTCGGGATCGTTGAGTCTGCTGCCCTACTCTCCTATCCAGAGGTTCCATTTTATGTTTTTCATGCTCCTTCGCAGTAAATCCGCCACGCAGTAAAAATCCTTGCACTGCAAAATGAAGGGAACCAGAACCTCTCCATAGGAGAATACTGCTGCCCCAAACTGACATGCTTAGCTAAATATTGACCATGTCTGGCCTAGCTTGAGCAGATCCATACTCTTGTTTTCGTTTTCTTTGCACCGACAGTAACGCCCACCACCCATCCCTTAGAACATAGTCATAATAATAATAATATAATTATTTAAGGTTGGCACGATGATAACTACAAGCTAATTAAAGCCAACCATTAACGAAAACTGAAAATTAAATAATCCTATTTACATCTGTACTATACAAATAATTAAATATCTATAAGAATCCTAAATTATTTACATATCTCTTGCACAATCTACAGTTGCAATTTGTAAATTGATGCTTTTTTATTTTCCGCCTAAATTCTGTTTTGTTATGAGACTCTTTTATTTCTAGTGGCAACGAATGCTTAGAAGTATTGCCAAAAAGATAAGCCTTGCTTAAAGGGGCGTATTTGTCAGCATGTTACAGCAAATATAGGCTACTTGGCTAAGAAAATAAGCAAAACTTGCCAAACAAACAAAATAAGCCGTCCCAAAAGTTGAGTGGTCCTTAACACGCTCGTATTTAGATAGAAAATAGGGGTGACTTCTTAAAGCTCGCTTTTGATAAATGCCACACCCTGTCACGATATGCCCTGGAACTTTTATTTCGTAACTTGCAGTACATTTTTGGTGTCGCAAGGAACCCTGGTGATTATGCAAGTTGGATAAGCGATGGCTTTCAGGTCCATTTTTCCTTTGGCTAGTCAGTATGTCACCTGACTCGTTTTAAAAACAATCAAATCGAATGTTCTCCATTGATTTGGGAGACGTGATGAAAAGATAAACGCAGTGTGGTTCCCTAGCCTCAAATGCTCCAGTGAACGTTGTTATTTTGCAGTGCAATTCTACTCTAAGCAGCAACGTTTTCTAGACTTCTGTTCTTTACAATACAGGGTTTTACGCTAGTCTTTAATTCGTCCTTTTTACAGCTTCTAATATTCATATTCTTAGAAAATCATTATCGAGACCGCAGTTCCATTTATCTTAAATTCAGTTTTAAGTGTCTACCATCTATCTTAAAATCTTAAGTGATGTTACATTTGCTAATGGACTTTTTCCCATACGAAGATAAGCACAAAGATATGTGTGCTTCGGAGTCTTGGCTATCTTAAATTGGAGTTGCAACAAGCAGTCTAAACTAACAAGGAGTCCAGACAAATACCATCATTTTTCCGAGGGACCAATCACTCCCTAAAAATCTTGTATGCCTTTGGCAAAAATTTTTCTGTTTGAAGAAAATCCCTACAAATCCTATTGTTTTAAACCCTAAAAATCTTGTACTTGCATAGAAAGATTGATACACCCGTCGATTTTTTTCATGGGCCCGCATGAGAACCCTGAAATAGATTAGTTTGGTCTTGTAGATGAAAATTCTTCGGCAAGGAGAAGTCAGAACCCCGTTTAGAATGACTGAGGTACGAAATCATTTACATATTTTAAGTCCATTTGAAAAGTCTTGAGACCTAAATCTCGCGTCGCAAAAAAACGAAAACACTCTAGTGTACTTGAAAAGCATTTAAGCCAGCCATCTTGAATTTCAGTTGATCAAGGAGAGAAAGGCCATTAACAGATTAACTGAACGTAATTGTTGGTGCCTATTTGACGTTGTTCGTGCGAGAGGCTTTTTCTATTCAACGCGAAATTACTCGAGGTCTCAAGAATCTCGAACAGACTTGTTTTTATCTAAAGCTCTGGAGCCACTAAAAAGTTGCTCGGTAAACAAAGTTGCAAAGATTCATTCATTTATATAGCTGCTTCACGGAAATGAATTACCAAAAAGTGTCGAAATATAGAAAGACTTTCGTTTGACTGTTTTCTTATAAGAAGCAGGTTTGGACAAGAGAGCCATTCATTTTGCTCCAGTAATCAACCGGCTTCGACTTTGAACTTTCTTATATTGCGTCAGCACAAAGGCCAATTTTGCAAGTTGTTGATAGGCTGTTGTCATTTTTCAATCAACAAGCAAAAGAAAAGGGTTCACTATTTTGAATGAACAAGCTATTTTAGTCCTGGATTTGCAATAACAGCATAAATCTCTGCGTTTTGAAAAATATGTTCAGACTTTAGAGATCGCCAAGGAAAAATTTATACGTCTAACCATGGGTTTAACTGGAAGAACATATGAATCCAGGCTGAATTTCTCTCATTTTCTCAAAAATCAACTTTATGTCTTCCCAATTCCTCCTAGTTTCAAATCTGGATCTCAGTTTTCTATTAGATTTGTAAATTCAAAGTTGCTAGTCATTTTGTCAAGAACTGGTAAACTCCTCCTTCTTCGCTGAGGATCAAGTCTTTTAAGTTTCAATTTGAATAGAAAACATTCACGGAATAGGTTGATTATATATTTGCAACCAAGACGAATGGGGCTTTCAGTCGACTGACCTTGAATTTAACTTGAAATACTCTAAACATGTTGTTCGATTCCCCAGCGACTAATACTGATTTTAAATTTAAAAATTTTAAATGAAAAATATTGTGCTTCTGGCGATTTTGAACCAGCAGCGCCCATTACTGACAATGATCTTACAATTGTCACAGATCCCAGCCCTACCTTTCTCTGTGCTGTGGAGAAGTTTATTTTAGGCAAGCTTCTACCCTATGGATCCTATGGTGCAGTTCTCTAAACATAATCGGGTTACNGTGATGGACTCACTTTTGTTGTCCCAACGACTTTAGCATAAATGAAACAAACAAAGAGCCATATCATTATTTGAATAACAGATTTCACAAGATCTCTGTCAAACTGGGACAACAAAAGTGAGTGCATCACACAGACCATAACTCCCCCTCGTTATCGTCTGTGACGCAGGCTAGATGATTCCTAGATATGAATATAGGTAGCTCGTTAACAGGCCTGCTTCTAAGGATGCTTCTCACCCTGTGGATAAAAATCATCCTCCCAAATTATAGGGTCTCAGACTTTTAGTTCCTTGGATTTCAAATTTCACACCTTTTCAGTTGCAAATTGTTAGAAATATCAAGTTGATAAGATACCCATAAAGTGGTCTGCTTTCGTCTACCATTCTGTCGTAGCAATTGAAGTACGATGTAGTACTTTGATTATCGTCAAAATTACCAGTATCCAAATGAAAATTTCGATGATGCTTGTTCTCTCTCATCAAACCATAACCGCTTTCCCTCTGCAAAGGAATCGTTGCACTCTGTTGAGGAATCTTTTGCATAAGTGTCTCCCTGAGGTTTTTAATATGGACTGGGATTGAATCAGTTCCTTGGCCAGCATATTCCGGTGCTCGGGATATTGCCTTTGATGTCTTGCCGGTCTTGTTTGAAGAGAGAACCCGGACTGCTGGTCCTTCTGAATATTCAAATTCATCGTCAGCAGCAGCATATTCCGGTGCTCGGGATCTTACTTTTGATGTCTTGCCGGTCTTGTTCGAAGAGAGTATCCGGACAGCTGGTCCTTCCGAATATTCAAATTCATCGTCAGCAACTGTATACGCTGCATCTTCTTGAATTCTGTGATGATCTTTATCGATGCCATGTCCCTTATTTGGCTCAGTCTTTCGGTTTGTGTATCTATAATTTTCCTTCTCCTCAGTCTTTTGATCATACCGTTCATGGAAAGTGTATTGATCCTCAGCTGGGTACTGTAAAGTTGCATTGGAATTATCTTCCTTGATTTGATATTCATTGCAAAATGATTTGCTATTCTGGGGTTCAGGAATTGGTGGGGGAAGGTACTCGTCAGTTTCTTCAAAGATATCACTGTTGATTGCTGTATGAAACGCCTGAAGTAAGAAAAGTACAACTCAAGTCAAATTGAGTGTAGACTGACAGTAGATTTATTGCAATCATCGTAGTTTCGCTCCTTGGTGGACTAAACGTAGCGGAAACTGGGACTGAAGTAGTTAGTCTAGTCTGACAGGCCTCCTTATAAAAGTCCTTAGAAACCTAAATCATTACATAAAAGCTATAAAACAATCTGGCAAAGAACCTCTGCGGGGCCTCTGCGGTCCATAACTAACACGAGAGCAGCACGTTTAAGAAGAGGTCTGCGCAATTAGAATTTATATAGAAGTAGCAAAGGTTGCTAGGAAACAACTGGGACTTTAGAGGGTGAAACCGAGAAAAATGAGAAGCAGGATGGTATATGCTACAAAGCTACAAACAAAACAAGGCACTTTATCGTGTAGGATAGTTCATTTATATAAACGAGACGAATTAACTTACTTCAATAGTGTTCTCAGGAAGCCATCTGAGTGCTCTCTTCATATCTGGTAAAGTAAATCCTAACAGACTTTTCAACGATGTAGCAGTGAGGGCAATTTGAGCACTAGAAAATAGAAGTATTTAAGACATTTTTTAAGTTGAGTCTTCGATTATATCATACTTAAGTAGCTATCATAGGCTATTAAAAAAGGGAAATGCAATTCTACTAACATGCAAATATTGCAATATCTCCCAGAGTAGTAAAAAGGAAAGAATTGAAAATCAGACAACAGATCCGAAGATTTAGATAGAAGCCCAATGCTATTTAGGAAAAGGCATTCTCGTCCGACTGGAAGGGTTCATAAGATTGATAAACAAACGTCGATTAAAATTGCTTGAGAAAATCCGCTACTTATCAGAAACATCTCGCCATTTGAACTCGACTCGAACAGATTGTCATTCTTCGTTGCCCGTTTGTCATAAATGGTAAAAATAAAAAATAAATATTTTCAGAGACTTACGAGAATGAGGTGAAAAATGGGAATGACAACAAGAATCTTTCATGCTAGAAATAAAAAACCGCAATTGTAATGTCAAGAAAAGGCTACAAATAAATCTCTAGACGAACAGATCTGTAAAAAAGTCCTGTTAGGTCCAGTTTCGTTATTCTGTCTTTTCTTTATAGCGGATTGAGAGAGATATCTGCGTAACAGGATGTGTGCTTGCAATTGCATTAAAACACTGTTACATTAACGGAGAGTTGTGCTACAGTAGATTGTTCAGTCTATTAGAAACTAGTTAGACTCCTTTGATTAGAATGTTTAGAGTCAATTCTTAGAATTATGAAGGATCCTCTTCTATCTTTACGATTCGAAGAAAATCGCTAACCATCAACACATAAAGATAGGAAGATGTCACAGTTACATGAAATTGGTGCAATATTTTCGAAGTTATACGGATTGTATTAAAAAAGTAAAGGAGTTTAGACAATATGTTCCCACCTACCAAGCTCATTTCTTCCGTTAACCAAAATCTCTTCCCCCATTCTTCTGCTTTCCAAACTTGAGATGAATCCCTGGCATGATTACATATATCCAGGATCCATTTAGCAGTTTCTTCAATCGAGAAAGCATACATGAGGTGGAACCTCGCTTGGGAATTCATCTTTGATTGCGATGTCTTTGACAAAAGCTTCGATAGACATTCAGTAATATTGAAAGGAAAGACCCTGAAACAAAACAAAAAAGGAATTTTAAAGTTATGTAAGTTAAGGTAATGCAATTTTTTATCTTAATCAACAGCTGCATGCAGGAATTGTGTAGAGTATCACTCTTTGCGAGGTCTTATGTCGTCATATCAATTTACATTATAGGCCGTACCTTCACTGATTAGAATGTGTTTTCTCGTAACATTGCTGCAGTCAAGGATGAGGACCAGCATATTCGGAGCTTAAATCCTGCTTTGTTTTCACTTCCCATCCCACCTTACATCTTGTGTCTTCTCCCTCTCTCGCTCTCTTTGATCGCTTAATTCAAGATCTTCTCGCAAGACTGTTTTTGACATTTAATTTGCCTACTGTTGCATTAGTCTGCATCCTTGCTAGCAAGCGTGGCTCTTTATCAAGAACTTTCATTTAAAGAAACGATGCTTCGCAACTAGCCTAATATTGCTGACAAAATGTGCAAGATTCAGATCCTCTGCTTTCGAGGAACGACTATGTTAGTTTCTTAAACAGAACCCCAGGTTCTAACTTCTAACTATATGTTCAAAATTTGAATTCAAAAATAAACAAAAGTTAGTTTGACGCTTCGATAAAATCTTCTTTAGCATGTCTTCATTTTATATATTATGGTGAAATGGCTCTTGAATTATTGTGCAGATTAATTGTATAGACCGTAATCAAGTCATTCTAACATCTAAAGTAGGAATCACTCTTACCGGCTTTCCTTCGCTTCCAAAAACATGGCCACCAAATAGCATTCACTGCACTTAAGCTTCACAGAAGACAAGGCACATTTGAGCTCTCTGAGACATTCATCTGTCATGTCTCCTTTGTAATCATACAACACAATACAAGTTCTCTCGTCCACTATGATATCTGGCTGCAGATAATACTCTGCCTGACTGAAGCAGTTAAACAGCGGCGTGTAATCTCGTTCTATCAATGTTATATTGAATCTGTTCTCAAGTTCAGATAGTAGGGCTTTATTCCCAGTGACTTTGGTTGATCCAATGACGATATGTTCGCTGAAACATTGCATTGGCTTTTGCGTTTCAGGAGAAGTGGAGATTTGTACATTGTTGGGCTTCCCTGTAGAATTATGAGAGACGTTAAACATCTTAAACATTGGACATTATAACTAGAGAGAGAATTCAAGAGCCTATCCATGGTAGGTATAAAAGAAACTTTAAGATAAGTTTTTTTTCCACTGGTTACTTTTCTTTACCACTATTTTGATCTGACATCTAATATGAAACAGACTTAGGTACTAGATCGTTCTCATTTTTGTCATGTGTTGTTTAGTTGTGTAGTTTCAGTGGTTTTTCTTTTTATCTCTATGTGATTGCCTCGGGGTAGACACAGCCTTTTGCTCGCCGGGGATATTCGTCCTAGTAGTATTGTAGAGTAATTCTTGGAAGTAGTGTAGGTCGTCATTTATTGTAGCATTTTATTGGATTATATAAAATAAAATCCACGGTTCACGGTAGCATATACCAAATTTAAAGGCAATTCAGAAATATAGATTCAGTTAAACGTTTCGATTTTCAGCTTCTTCAGCAACTGTTCTAAACAATCATTAGAGAGATGATGTTGGACCATACGGGAACAGAATTTGCAAAACTTATTAACCAACATTCTTTGAATTCACATCTTAACTGTACAACTTTTCCTTGAATATACTGCTGGCAAAAAAAATCATAACAAAACGTTTCATCAACTTGCTTCGCTAAAATATCCAGTTACCGTTATATATCCTCTGTTCCAAAATTGAGCTATTGATCACGAGACTAAGTTTCATGAACTGCAGATTTTGCTCTTATGCCCCTGTGACATAATTTTCAAGATCCAGCGAAACCGGATCAACTAACTAACCATTTGCTGTTTGTGCAGTAAAACATTTTGGTTTGAAGTACGAGATTGTTAAACTCTTCCTTAAAATGTTGGCATTTTTCACCAATCCCCTCCTCAGTTAGCCTATGGGTCTGCGCGCAGGCTACTCCTCAGCATAATTTTCAAATTTTGTACCACTCCTAAGACTTAAAATTCAAATTTACTCACCTCCTTCGAAGAAGCATGAGTCTGCCGCACAATCAAACGCAAAGAAGCCCTGAAGCTTTGGATTCCCTTCAAAACATAACTCATGCCATTGAGACTCTTCTCTGAACTCAAATTCCAACACAAAGCTGAATCGACTCCAAGGGCAAAACTGTAATTCACTCGATAGCTCAGCGACAATAACATTCGATTGTGATATGACCTCATGTATACGCCTCTCTTCAGCAACCTCTTTTGGATAGCGATTGATAACCACGTTTTTTACCAGACGGAGGCTAGACTCTAATGTAGCGTAGCAACATTCAAAATATCTTCTCACTAGTATCATGATTTTCCTTTCGGGTCGCGAGAGAAAGTTCTGCACCATTCGAACGAGGCGGTCGAGCTTTGGTTGTAGCAGTGAAGTAGTATCAAGTTTGTATTGCTCCTGTGCGAGCTGTCGTCTTACTGGTTCTAAAATGTCTTGGATGAATTCTTCGTGTTTTTCTCGGATGTTCTTCAGAATACCTATAAAATGAAGATTTCGTATCATGTTTTTATTTCAATTCCTCTTTCTTCGTTCTTCAATCGAGGAAAGTACAACAAGTCTTCTTTCCGTCCTGCCTCTGTTTATTTTACGGTTTAATACCCTTTCGACCGTTCAGAGTGTCATACCAGAAGCATGACACCAGAATATTTTTTAACTATAAAAAGTTGGGGACGACTGCACTTTACCGGACCAGCTTTGTGTCATATCTCACGGGAACGTATTTGAACAAATACCCTACTAACCCTAACTAAACCCTACCTTACCCTACCTTGCCCTAACTAACCCTAACTTCCCCTAACTAACCCTACCTTACCCTAACCAGCCCTAACTTACACTAAAACCCTTTTTCCAAAACCTAACCCTGACCCGACCCTAACCCCATGACACATAACTTTCCCATATTGAAAGCTAGTCCGCTAAAGTGCAGACTAGCCAAAAGTTGTTTCAGATACCGTTCCCACATAAATCGAAAAAGGACTGATTTTTAATTGATTACTTGATTGGGTGGTAGATAGATTGATTTACTGACTGAAGGAATAATCGATCGAGAATATAACGAGCATTTCTTTGAAAAACGAAACAGTGAAAAATCACATTTATAGTTCTGATATGATATGATATGATATGATATGATATGATATGATATGATATGATATGATATGATAATAATAATACACTATCCATTTACATGGTTTTTCGTAGTGCTACCTAAATTTACAATATAACGCATTAAAATTTCTTTTAAAATTAAGATACAAATTAGAAGATTACTACATAATACCTATGAAANACAGTGAAAAATCACATTTATAGTTCTGATATGATATGATATGATATGATATGATATGATATGATATGATATGATATGATATGATAATAATAATACACTATCCATTTACATGGTTTTTCGTAGTGCTACCTAAATTTACAATATAACGCATTAAAATTTCTTTTAAAATTAAGATACAAATTAGAAGATTACTACATAATACCTATGAAAATAAATAGAAAAACCTTTTAATTTTTAGAGGTAAAGCAAAATCGTTGGTATAAAAAAAGTGTCAAAATAAAGAATTAACCTGGGCTAAAAATCTATTACTATTAGTACAACCGAAAGATGGGTACAATATCACAGTACCAGCTGAAGACTTTTTAACTGGCGACCGTATGGCTTAATGACTGATCTGATACCCTTACCTATTGCAGCTTGAATTCCATAATTGACTACGGCATCAGCAGAGAGCACGAGGGCGTGTAAACAGATGATCCCTTTCATGACGTCTGAATCTGAAAGAGAATTTATTATTATTTGCTGAGTAGATCTTTGCCTATCTCGTTTCGATATGTCGCTTCAGGGACATCATTTAGGGTGTGTTTGATTGGTACAAATTCTGAAAACGGTAGACTTGGTAGACTCGGAATTTGTGTTTGATTGACTCCGAAATTCTCAAAACGGTAGGTTCGGTAGGTTTGGAAGGCCTTCTGAACTTTCTGCTCCAAAAGGCAGAACGTTTGGCAGACTTTGAAGAGATTCTCGTTTTCATTAGCGAGCCACCATGGCGAGTTCAAAACCTACCGTTCTAAAGATTTTTTTGCTTGATTTTGGGAAATATATCTCCGACTCTGCGAAGTCTACTGTTTTCAGAATTTTGTAGGTTTGGAATTACCAATCAAACACACCCTTAAAGTACACAAAAGATTTTCCTTATTAACGATAGAGCAATCAGTAGAGTCTAATTTTCGATCAGCAACAACTTTAGAACTAGGACCGATTGTAACCAAGAATAAGTTTCATTTCCACGTCAACCTCTCCATTATAAAGTCATGTTTGACTGATGAAAATTGGTTGGACACAAAGACCCTATATTTCAGCAAGAACCGAAGTTGTTTGACTCACCAAGTAGAATCTAGACCCTACATCCGATCCATTACCATTGATAACCAAAAATTGAAATATATGGCATCATTTTTCTAGAGAGATTTCTATTTAGCATCTGAAAGCGCTGACTATCAATGAACAGTATAAAATTGGCACAATAAAATTATATTAAAATGGCAGATGCAAAAAAACAACGGAAAAATGTTAAGTTATTGGCACACAGAGGCCTTTGAAACCGATGTTATGGCATTCTGATGATAACATAGGTTTGAAATGCCTCAGTGTGCCAATAAGTTAGACTTTTTCGTTTGTGCATCTGCCATGTTAATATCATTTTGGACAGTATAAATGATCTCACCATTAGCAGTTATAGTACAATTCTCGTGTTTCTTCTCTTGTTGCCGGAGTAAGAACCTCGTTATATCCGGCTTTAACGAAGAGAACTGGTGATCCTGGGAGAGCACCTTCCTGTCTTTCAAGAAACCAAGTAAAGGACGAGAATCTTTTTCCAATCTGCGCAGAATGTTGATATACTCTGATGTCAATTCTACATGAATGATCTCACGTTTCTTCTCTTGAAAAGGTTGTATTGGTGGACTGACAGGAGCGTCCTTGTTGCTTTTAGGAATCTTCAGTTCCGAGTTTGTAGTCACGGAGTTTGACAGTGGTTCTGTTCTCTGGATCTTGGAGGATTGCTCAGCAAAAGTTTGTTGTTCACCTGCTTTCGGTGATTCTTGTTTGAAAACTGATGGTTTAACTTTGGCAGCCTTCACGATGCTTCCTGAAATGAAATAAACAATCGATAAAGTATTTTATCATCACCATAGAAATTACTCTTGAGGTGTTGTGCCACCGTGTTGTAATCCACTGACTTTAGAAAGCCAGAATGTCAGGCAGACGGGGTTCAAACTCCACCAGCACCTCTTGAGCGTCATGACAAGGGGTCGTGGACTCGATTAGCGCTTAGCGCTTAGCTACTTCTGCGATCCCAGCGCTTGGCGCTAAAAACCGCAACTTCACCTTCACCTTAACCAATTACAAGATACTGACAGGACCGAGGCTTTCTAATGCTTTGAATTTCCTCTACTTTACCTTATCTTGGTCATTCCTACTGCTCAATAAGAAATAAATTCCAACTTCCATTTGTTGAGTAAAAAGGAACTTTAGGCCAGGTTATTTTATTGTTAACAGTAAATAATCATTCACTAAATTTGTATTTATTCACTGACGCATTTATTTTAACGAACGGCCTACAAAGTTGGCATTAAATTTGTATATTCAAATTTTGAGATTTTCATAATTTGACTTCAAGATTATATCTTCATCCCACAGAATAACGATGCCACAAAGGGTTTAGGCTTTGTACACAGGGGAATCTTCTGTAGCGATCTTGCTGATTGAAAGAAATTTCAGACATCCAGCTAACTTTTGAGGACTATATCAGTTTGGTCTGGAAGCTTCTAGGACATGGGAAAAGGTTTTGCACTTCTGCTAAAGCATACTTACGAGGGGGCACCATTGCTACAGGAGGTTTGCTGGCAAAATTGTCTTTAGCTGCTTTTTCGCCAGTCCTTAACAGCATAAAGCTGTCCAATGCAGACTCGAGACTTGGTTCTCGTTTCCATGATGGGTTATTCTTCGTGGCGTTGACGGTTGAGTGATGGGTTTTCTTGCTCTCGTGAGTCGATGCTAGAAGAAGAATGCAAAAGCTGAGCTCTCTACTTAGTAATAACAAAAATCACAAAGAAAAAACAACCCTTCGTAAAATATGGAAGCATGATTTTTTTGCTATCTGACTGGCTCAGAGATAATCCGGTCAGCAAGCAAAACAGACAATTAAGGGGCCTTAAAGGTGAATTGTGCAGGGATAATATTCAAAAACAAAGAGATAATATTTAGTTGGAGCTCTAAACCTGGCAGCAAAAAGAGCAACGGCTATTTTGAACATCCTTCTTGAGGACTTTTGAAGAGGATTTTTCATAAAAATATAAGATCTTCTCAATGTTACTGGATGCTACTTCATATACAAGTTGCCAAGAATGCTATCAAAAAGTGAAGTTTAGCACTTAGGTAGCCTGTGAACAGGTCTTGCATCTGGCAACAGGCTAGCAACTAGAATAATGCCTAATAGAAATCACCTTGTGCTCTTACTCGCATCGCTTCCTGGTTCAACGTATTGAGTTTGGTTAAGAAGTTCGCTTTGGTCTCTTCAACTCTCTCCTTAGACAAATCACATGAAGATGCACGACGTTCATCACGTTCGATAAGGCATTCCTTTTCTGAGTTGTCTAAAAGTAGACAAGAGAATAAATATTAAATGATAGAGAAACTGGTGAAGATTTTTCATTGCCAGATGCTTTAAAAATGCTTACACTGGGGATGCAAATTCTTCTTGGTACTCTGGGACAGTTCTATCTAATGTCATTAGCTGAGTATAAAGTATTAAGCATTGCTTTGGAGACAAATTTTAAAAGTTTTGAAGGAAATTTGACTTTAAGAAGGAACTTTTCAAAAATCATGAAAACAAAGTGTAAGAAATACCCTGCACTGAAAGCTGCTCGATTAAATCAAATCAGTCAAGTAAATTCCACATTTCCTACTATGTCACAATTTTAGAATGATACTTCAAGACTTGCGTATTTTTTCCAGCAAATTTAACCAAAGAGTTGTAAATTAAATGACAAAATTCACATTCTATGCTTTGAATACGAGAACACGTAGCAAGGAATTAGCCATGCAGGACAAGACAGCGCTTTTAAGTTAATTTACCTGTAAGTTCTAGCAACTCGATCTTCTTTAAATCCCAGTCCATTTGTGCCTTTTGAACGAGAACATCATACCCACAATCCCTTATCTCGGCAGCCAGAAGTCTTTTCGAGCGAGTGATTAAATCAGTAAGGTTAATGAAAGGATCCCATGGCAAAGTCACTTCTAAGTTGCAATTCGTATTCTGATTGGTTGGATTAAATGTTCGCTTCACCAATGACACAAAGCAGGAGGCCATCGTATTATTTATACGTGGAACTGAAAGAAAAATATGGATAATTAATATGTACCATTCGTAAGTCTGATTCAAATAGATGTAGCACACCAAAATACTATAAATCGCCACTCTTCAATTCCTACCAGAATATTAAATAGTGTACTTAAAATGAATTGGACATTGAAATAATATTGATATGATTGTGTAAATAAGTAATTTTAATTTCAATACCAAACTTTGATTTTTTTATATGTCACAGCCATCTAGCAAGTCATAATTACCTTTTAGTGTCATGGACAGAGTATTATCTAAGTACTTGTCTCTCTCTGTAAGCAGGATATTGTAACGTTTCTTCGAGTCGGGAGAAATGAAGTTCCTGTAGGGGCAAAGAGAAATTGCAAATAAGGCTCACTGTGAAGTGAAGAATAAAAAAGACGGAACGCAAAAATAACGTAAAAAACACGCATGATGATTCGAGTATAGTCATTGAAAATGAAATAAATAGCGCAATCAGTGCAATCAATATGAAGTACAATAAAGGGCAATCAATATGCAATCTGATGCAACTGTTTCGCAATCAATGCAACATAAATACATCCACGATAATCACCTTTAAATATTTTGTTGGAAGCTTTTATCAAAATCAGGACTATATCTCAACTTCTATGCAGAAACAAAAACCCGAAAGTTCATTATCAAGGGAAGGTTTTTCTATATGGTGAAGGTATACAATATTAGTTTTCTAAAATTTAAAGTTGGAACCTCTCAATCAATGGAGAAATTTCGTATGATTTCACTTCCATTTTTGCTGTCACACAGTTTTCTGATGTCATAAAAACATTGGCAGGATCATCAGTTGATAAGGGTGATTCTAAATGATTGAAGACTTGATCTCGTTCTTCCTCCAAATCGCCTGAAAGCAAAACATATTGTAAGATACTTATTTTTCTGCAGATCCTCAAATGACTATTTCGTTCATTTTGTCATGTATTCTCTAACAGAATTAGTATCAATTTTTGCTCACCGCTGCATATAAATGAAGATAGATGTCAGCCTATGGTTATCTGTACAAACGTGTCATCCAAATTCTACCTCTAACTTTAGGCCAACTTCCAGCCAGTAGAATTTTCCAAGCGGGGGCAATTTATGTTGTTTGCGAAAGAAAGTATCGCTTTGCAGTTGAATAGAAAATTAGGGTTGAATGACTTTTGATTGTGTAAAATTCCGCCCGCTAGGAAAATTCCACTGACTGAAAACTAGCCTTTAAGTTGAAAGCTGACAAATTGAAGAGATTTGCAAAACATACGATACCATCTTCGATTGTATTAACAAAGCATCTCTGATAACAAATTCATGTAGATCCAAGTTCGCTTCTTGGAAGGTAAACAGACTTGGTCTTTACATGGCCCATAAATTTCTCTTCCGCAATCAACATGGCTATGTAAGGGTGCAAGGGCGTAAGACTTGGAAAATGATTGCTGACCTGAAAGTAGTCTACATTCATGCACTAAGTCGCTTGTTTTCTCCTCAACCATCTGAGATAATTTCTCGACAGAGTTTTCTTTAGCTGGTGTTGAAACAATCAGTCCTGCAAAATAGGATATGCTTGTAATACTCTGAAAAATTTGGTTTAGGGTATTGAAGATGGATAACTTCATTCTCTGTGAATGTCAAAGAGCAATTCAACATCAGTATAACGGTTTTGTGTGTTGGTAGGATTTGAAGAAAGAGACCTACAAGACAAGCAGAAGCAGAACCATCAAGATACATCTACCAACACCTGGTAAGGTTGACAGAAATGAAAAGCCAGACTTCGATTCGATTCGACTTGCCAGAGTCGTCTTGAAAGAAAATGAAAGGACGAATTGTTTCCAACAACTCACAACTGGATAACCGGACGATTTTTGTCCGGTATGCGGTATTATTGATATATTTTTTTTTGAAGATTATTAATTAAGATTCTGGACTGCTTGCAGTTGAGACTATTACAAAAATCCGGTCAAGCGAGGTCACACACGTCTCACGAATCATTAATGAGGGCTGTTCGAAACAAATCGTCCTTTCTGTTTCTTTCAAGACAAATTGGGCAAGTCCAGGCCTCGATGAAAGATTAAGGCTACTGGTTGGCTTCTGAATATGTAGATACCTAGACTTATTGCATGAGTCCTTGTTTTCAATCCATTCCCGCCTTACCATACCCCACAATATCCATTCATCTTCAACTAAGTTTTAGCGGAATGACTATAGCACCCTATAGCAATAAATAACAATTCAATTCAATGGAGCAAAACTTAGACTCAGATGATCGGTCTAGTAGATACCTATCTCATCTGTTCAAAAAACGAATCGTTCTTCTTATTTTCAATTGGTTTTAATAAATAAGAATCAGGAGATTTGAAAGATTTATGCACGTATTCGATTTCTTATAGGAAGACCAAGGGGGAATATGTTCACCGACCTTTTCGTGTGACTTTTAACGCTAACAAAAAAGTGAGGAAGAAGGCGTATGGATAAACAATCAACACTGTCTAATCTTCAGTCCTAGTAAGAAGGCACTTGATCTAATGAAAAGTCAGAGTAGTTTTGTTGTGTTTGGTGGAAAAGCAATGGATACAAGATGCCGTTTGTTTGTAGGGAAAATTGCAAAAACAGAATTAGGAAATTGAAAAAAATTATGCACGATTCCTATTACCTGTCAAAGAGACATCTTCTTCGACGTCAACTTCAAGTTTTTCCAAAGAATTATGTTCTTCAGATATTGGCAGCATTTCTGTATCTCTCTCTGCATTTGAAACAGAATCGTGCAGCACCTCTTCGAGCACAAGATGATCCTAAGAAGAACGAACTCTGTAATTTAACAGAACTTGAAAAAATCTTTTTTAAATACATTCTGTTCAATCAACTCATGGACAATTCTCAATTCACAGTCTGATGAACCATCATTTAGCATGCAGAAAGGTGCTACCCTTTTTCGTTCAAACTTAGGTAAAAGAAATTTTCAGGAAATTTCTGTAATACACAGTGCTTTTTTTTAGCTCAAAAGGACGACTGCAAGAACAGTATCCACTGGGACCCCGCCGAAATGAAACACGAGGAAGTTAATGAACCAGGTCTCTAAAATGTTTCCATGAGTTGAGTGAACAGACTACACAGTAGTCATCAGAAAATATCAATTTCCTCCAAGTTATGACAATGGCTTCGTCTAATCAGTTTTTGTTGCTTTAGTTTGAAGAGCGTAATTGAAATTACTGAAATGACAGCCAAGTGCCACACACAATCGAAGATTTTTTTTAAAGACACAAAGGAATTTCACCAAGATGCCAGCAATGTGAATATATAAGTTACCTCTGCACCCAATTAATTCCCTTGCAGGTAAGCTTGGAAGCTTGGTCCATACTAGAGTAAAAACGAGTTTAGCAATTCATTACAAATGCGACGGAAAAACGCGTCAACATGAGTTTTGCTTCAATTTGAGAACTTTTCAGCGCCTTTGAAGATGTTCTGATGCATCTGGATCCCGGGGGGGGCACTTTACCAGATTTTGGTTGGGGACGTGCCATCGAAGCTCCAAAAACATACCCGTTCCTTATACCAATTTTTCGAAAATGTATACCCGACCTTATACCAAATTTTCGAAAAAGTATACCCGACTTTATACCAAATTTTTCAAAAATGGCCTATTTATTTGTACTTTATACCAAAATCACGAAAATCGATACCGTTCCTTATACCAAAATCGTGAAAATCGATACCGTTCCTTATACCAAAATAGTGAAAATCGATACCCTTCCCGATGGCACGTCCCCAGTACCCAAAATATACAAAGTGCCCCCCCGGGATCTGGATAGAATCATTGGAAGCGATAACTCAAAAAAATATGTTTGCAAAAATGCATCATCTCTATTCAAACGCGTTTTTACTCAAGGGGAAACCTAGCTTAAGAAACCTCAATAGAAAATAACGCTAAAGATGGCGGCCGCGTAAAGCATGCTGGTAGAAAGCTCCCTGACGACCACCTAACGACATAAAAATGTTAGTCTGCCATTTCGACTAGCTAGCAGTGGTAAAGTTCAGAACAAGTAATCAATGTAAACAAATAGGAAAATCTTGTAATTCGAACGCGAATCTTTCATCAAAACTTCCATTCGAATCAAAAGTATAATTTTTCTGCTTTGGAAAGGTTTCCTTTCGAAACATGTTGCATTCGAATTCAAGGTCGATTCGAATTCAAGCTAGCTGGTCGAAACGGCAGACCGAAATGTTTACGTCGTTAGGTGGTCGTCAGGGAGCTTTTTACCAGCATGCTTCGCAGCAAACCACAACAGAGTCTTTAGAGCCACCATCTTTAGCGTTATTGTCTATTCATACCTCATGTATTTCAATCTTTTGCAGCTTTTCCTTGGATAACAAATCAGGATTTGTATTTTCTGAGGAAGCATCGTCTTCATCAACTTGGAATCTTTTGTCACTAAATTTCAACAAGAGTTAAACTTTATTCAGGAGCTGGCTTTAAGATAAAATGAAATATTCAGATAAAACATTCATCGGTTTTCATATCGTTGTACCGGGAGACTTATATTAGATGCCTCCTTCCTGCTGGAAAATCATAGCAGCGAAAGTGTTTTTCTTAAATTTCTAAAAGAAGCTAGCTGTAATATGCAACAATGGTGGCTTTTCATTGCCTCTAGTTTTTTTGATGATCACAAATTTGTACTTTCATGAATATCTCAACAGTCAAGCCCAGTAGTCATGGAGACCCCAAATATTGTTATTTATTGCATTATATATTAACGGATGAATACTAAAGTACGGGGCATACGAATGATTGAATCTGTCACTGTAATGAATCGCGCCAAATTTCACGATTCTCCCTTTTTTTCAGATTCATGGAAACATTGAATTATGTTTATGTTGTTGTTCACAGACCCGGAATATTGGTTTAATTTAAGATTTCAGACCCCAAATATTGGCACGGACCCCCCCCATATTGAAGTTAGGGAGTACCCCCTGGGCAATCAAGGGCCCGTTATTGCCAAATAACGTGACACTATTTCAGTTATTTAGCAATGATTTCAATTTTTGCATCTCAAAATTACTGTTAGCAACAAATCAGTCACTGAAAGAAGTCAGAGCACCTACAGTTTGGAGCATTTGTTACAGTAATGAAAACTCTAAACTTATTCAAAATAACTTTAAAGGCAATTGACTGAGATATATGGCAACTTAAGTTAGGGGCCTGGAAATCTAAATATAGCCTATTGTATTCCATTGTATTTGATGATCTCAATAGATTATCGAAACAATTGAACCACTGATCCGTGAATTGGAAATATTTCGGCCTACTTTTGTTCTATTTTAAACTAGATCACTATATATCAGTCAATCGTATTTAACAATAATTATTCAATGATTTACAGTCACTAAACCACGTGTTTCAATTATAGAATTACTTTAAATAATTTGCAGTAAATTTCCAAAGAAATAAATGACGACCATATTGACAATATAGGTAGTTTACTCACTTTTCAATAAGACTTTTTTCAACTTCATAACTCTCAAGAAAAGGGTCTGATACTCTTATTGGCTTGAGTTTTTGAGACAATCTACCAGGAGAAATAGGCATCTGTCCAAGATCTGACAAGCTCCAGTTGGTTTCTGCTTCTTCAAGAAGTTTTTGATCACCTGAAGATGCAATCAAAACTATTCGAATTGAAACCATATCGTTCAGAAATAAAATGAAAATAGCAGTATATAGATAAAAGAAAATTGTTATTTTTGGATAAAACATATAAACGGGATGAGGATTTAAGTAACTTCGAAAATGCACAACCAAAACAAGAGCCACTAATAAAGAAACATTGCATAAACTTGGAACCTTTTGTTTCATTTAATTTTCTTAAATAGTGCTTCAATAGTGCAAAGGTTAGACAGTTGATGGATAAGAAAACTCTCTTCCCAGAACACTTGCAAGCATTGTTTTAATCAGTTGTATAGTTAGGTTATCACTACAAAAATTGTATTATTGCTACTGACCTTCGTCTTCAAATGGCAATCTCAGTTGTAAACCATCATCATTTTCCTCCAGCGATTTGACAACATATGTCTCTACCTCCTTTTCTAATTCATCAAATGAGAAATCATCCAAACTGTCAGGGAGAGGAGAGTCTGGATTTGAACTTGGAATTATTTCAAAAGCGTACAGCTTCTTTCTTGAAGTTTCTTTCTCGATTGATTCTGGTATGGAGATTGGATTCTGTCCATTCATAAGATGCACCAGTTGATATAGATCGGTCTCCAGTTCTTTTGGGAAAATGGCTGCCTCGCTGAATTGTTGTACTAATGGAAAAATTAATTAACAAATTAATGAACTGATAGAATAAACAAACGAAAGGATGAATAGATTGATGCGAGGTTTATTGACAGGGCCGTAGAAAGCATCTTAAACTTGGAGGGGTACAACGCTTCAAGGGCACTTTTTTCAGTAAGCTAAAGGGGCATTTCCTCAAACAAAAAGGGCAATTTCTCGTTTATTGCAAAATCTTGAGGGGGAGCCCCAGTGCCCTTTCTTGTGTCCCACGTCTCTGTTTAATGAACTATATGCAAAATGAACACGTTATTGTCTCTTCGCTGTCCATCCGACATACAGCCAACACATCATCCACATCAATACCTCTTTTACATTTTCCTTTTTATTCACTTCAATAAATTTGAATCATGCATCATAAATTATGGCAGTATGAAAACTTACAAGTGGTTGATATTTTTCCAATCATTTTGCTACCCACGAACACTGTGTTTGAACTTTGGAAAAGGAATTGCAAGTTACACTCAATCACATTGTTAGAAAACATTGTATTTTTGTTACAAAAATAGTGATAAAATTGATTGAAACAATGAAGTCCTTGCTATTTAGCAAGTATGCCAATAGACACACCCCAAGTCTTGATTTCAATTTGACAAAACAAAGTACAAAAACCTTTGCCTCTTTTCCAGTAATCTTTGAGTCCCAAATGCATGATTCATCTTTGACTACTTTAAACTGTTTTAAAAGAGGGAAAGAGATATTTTATCTACCAGTTTACTTACCATCAAATTTTGAGCTTGAATTCAAAATTTCTGTTATCTGTTTTTCAACTGTTTTGGTTGATAGGTGGTCAAGATGGTGAGGAACACTTAGTAGACAGCGGTTGAGCAAATTTCTCCTCTCCTCTTGGAACTAATTAAAAAGAACGATTTCATGTGTTAGATAGTCAATCTTTGGGCAGAGCATAAGTATGAGAAGTTGTTTTGCTTAAACTTAATTATCCTTTTGTGTTTTTATGGTGTGGTGTAATCAAGGGCGCCTGCCTTGTGTGACTGTTTTTGTGACATAGTACACGGAGCAATTGATGTCTTGTTAATCCGTGTATAACATAAGAAGTTCTATTCTATACTTACGGTGACTTTCAAATTCTAACGTCTATCAGTGTTGACCAATCAAAAAGCGCCCTATCTGGTTCCCTGTGGTCGTCTCTTATAACAGTTGATATCGCATTACATCAACACCTGAATCTGAAACCACAAAGTTATCTTACGTCATCTTACCCCCTTACCTCTTCCGGTTCGGATAAAAAAACTACAATACAGCAATTACTGTGTGAACAACGTCACAAAAACAGGACTGCGAATAAACCTAATGCATACAAGGTAGGCGCCCTTGGTGTAATGTGCATTTAAAACTTGATGTAAAATCTTTGGCATTATTATTATTTCACATATTTAAGTAGGGTTGCCCTTCAGTAATGCTGATTTTCAAGTGGCCCTCCACTACAAAAACTTACAAAATTAAAATACTAATAGAAAACTAAATTAACCTAATTACAATTCAATTCATAAACTACTAATAAAAAACCCTATAATCTAAGATAAATATTTACAATAAAAGAAAGTCCAAACGGCAAACACATATGTACATAATGATGCAGAAATATGGCATAATGCAGAAATCGAAAACAAACTTCCAGAAATGTAGCATGGAACATAAAGGTGAATAAATGACACATTGGGCAGAACTAATTTTTTGCAGGTGCAAAGGGTTATGATCTCCACATGGCGGAAAAACTTGCACGATTCAAATTTTTCCGCCACGATTTCCTTTGTTCCGCTTGATGTTCAATTTCGGTTTCCCTGGTGACAAGTCTTCAAATCGCTCTGATTGGTTCTTCAAGAGAGCGATTCGGCAAAAAGTAGAAACAGATCCTACTTTTTGTATCACTCGAATTTTTCAGCGGCGACTTTATGTCAAACGTTAACTGCACATGTACAAGCGCGGAAAAAGTCAAATAGCTCGACCTTTTCTGCCTAGTGGAGATTCACCTTAATGGAATGGGGAGGAGTTCCAACTTTATCACACAACCACAATGTCATCAAACTGAAACAAAGACCTCATCGGCCTACCAACCAATTTGCAGAGTGCGGCAACTGCACACACAAGATTTCCCAAAAAATTTTGGTATGCACACCAATTTTGAACACGATGTTTTGTTTTCTCTTTTGTTTTCTCTTTTGTTTTCTCTTTTGAAAACTGCCACAATCTGCAGACTGGCCAACTAAGGTTAAATTCAATCACCTGCCGAAGATAATTTGTCTCTAGGAACCTTGGCATTTTGAATTTCAGTTATTCGTGAACCTTAGAGTTTCAAACTGTATTCTGATTGATTCCTATTTTAGGGTCTTGAGAGAGAAGTGAAGGAAAAGAATCGGGCCTTTCGTTTAGGCCAACCGGCCTTTCAGGCTTTCCTGTCCAGTTCTTTCTCTTTGTAGCTCATCATCTTCTTTCCGTAACTTCTTATCCAGCATCAATTTGTCTTGAACTTCTTTTGGTGTTTCTGGAGTTGACATGAAGCAGTATGAAGACAAATTTCATCATATCAACAAGCTGAGGAAGAAGTGCAGAAGCAAGACAAAACATGGCGTCAGCTCTTCAGTCCGAAGACTCATAAATGGCGCGAAAAATAGCAACACTCGGTCCAGGCCCTTTTTAATCCTCAGAGCCAGAAAAAAGTGACAAAAGGAAATTCGTGGGGGTTTAAGAAACTTTAGCACTATGTTTGAGAAAGCTAAGAAACTTTTGAAAGCTGAATTCAAGAATATTATGACAAAGATGTCCTTCAACTCTTACTCTTGGGTAATATTTTACTGCAGTTTTATGTTTTGAGCCCAATTTCATTTCATATCAATATCATATGTTGCAAGGTTGCAATAAAAGTATTTTATTATAAATTAGCTTAGTTAAACGTTTTCCTTATTCTTTATTCATTGTTGTTAGTTACACAATTTCTGCCACACCCTGAATGTAGGAAGTGTGTTTATTGCATGCAAAAAACCCTTTTTCTTGCCAAAAAAGTTGTTTAATATGTCAAAAAACACATCAGTAGCCAAGGCGGAAAACTACATTAAAATCTATGCACCAACAAAATAAGGAACAAATCAAGAAAAAGCAGAGACTTAGTATGGTACTATGGGTTGATAGTATAAAAGCTGTGTGTACATAAATATTCATAAGCTCTTTTGCTAAATTATAAATCGATATAAACACAGAAAATACAATTTTATGTGAATATTTTGGTGCAAGCCTTTCCCTTTATCAGTAATTCTTGGAACATACATTAAAAATACATTCTATGTATGTGTATATTTAGTAAAATTGTCAGTGTCAAGGACAGTGAATATGATGTAAACACTTACACAAGACTGACTATAACAATGTGATGTAAAAAACTTAAGAATCGCAATTATCACTAGATTTTGCTTCTAAATTTTTGAAAAATAGTTTTTGATGATTTTTATGAATGATTCTCCATCAAGTCCACTTTTAAAAGATTCAACAGACTGTTGCGAATATTCTTCTGTTACCAAATTTGATTTTCTGATAGCTGGTAGAATTTTACCAACCATTTCTTCTTGGCTAAACTCAGGATGACCTTGGATGGTAATCATGTCATCCCCAATTGAAACAATCTCATGCTCGCAAGATTCTGATGTACCCAAATTTGTTGCTCCAGGAGGGAGTTCTAGAACACTGTCACCATGACTTTCATAAAGTTTGAACGATTTTCCATCAGCCTCATCTTTGAGATTCTTAAAAAATGGATGCCTCGAGGCATTTTCTGTCAGCTTGACAGATTCAGCATTCCATACAAACTCCCCATGTGGGTTCTTTCCTACTTTGCCCCCAAGTGCTTTATTTACAAGCTGATGTGAAAAGCAAACTGCAACAACTCTAGGGGGGTTGCTGTTGTTGTCTTGATAATTTTTCAATTTTCGCACCCACTCCTCATACTTTGCAATCCATTCTGCTTGATCGTTTGCCGAGTAATGCGAGCCGGTCAACACGAACCCATCAAACTGTTTCAATTCGTTTTGATCTGGAAGATTTTCAAGTATTGCATTAAGCGGAACGAAGTCAATTTGAGTATCAGAATTAGGCCCATCATCATTCGTGTGTCCATCCTGTTGTTGGCCTAATAACCCTCTTTCCGCAAAGAGTTTTATACCAACGTTGGCAGCGTCTCTTCCACCCCATTTTGGCAGATCTTCACAAGCTACCATACCTATCCTCAATCTTCTTGCTGAATTTTTGATTACTCCAGCCATCTTTCAGTCTGTTCACAAAAATAGTTTACGAAAATCACTGCAATCTGGTTTCTTGTGCTCCTTCGGCGCAATAGATGCGAGATAAACGATCAACGATCAACTGCAACAACATCTTCGCTGCATCAAAATGTGTTATTTATTCATTGTCGAAAACAGCCCAAATCTTTCCAAGGCAAATTCTTTCACAGACAAATTTTTTCCCACGACGATTTTTTCGACACAAACGCTTAGATTTTCCTTCTGCGCATAGTTGCTGCGAAAAAACTTCTACATTGAGATCTACCTGCTCTCCGGGCCTTTTTAACTTGAGATGCGTGTGCCTTGACTGGGATTAACCGACCAACGCCAATAAAAGGGGGACATCGCAAAGTGCCATCTTGTAAAATGACCTGTTCTTAACAGGCCAGGCAGGTTATTGATAAAATGCAAACATTTGAAGATAAATATAAATGATACTAAAATACAAGTATTCTTAACATCATATACAGGTATATGTACCTCAAAAAAACATGGTACCTCAAAACATACATGGACACTTATGGCTCCATAATTTTTTCAAAATATCAACAAGTCTAAAACTGAATGTTATTTCTTATTCACAAGGTTTATATCTTTCTGGAAAAGTGTTAACTATTGCATTGTTTTCATATTTTGTGGCAACCAGGGGTGGCGGTTGCTGATTTCTGGTAGGCATTAAAAACACAATTTTCACCGAACAGCTCCTAAAAACATGTGAACATGGATTTAAGTTAGCAAGTCTAGTATTTTATGACAGGTAAATGTCTCGTCCTTGTCACTTTAAGCAGAAAATCTGCACAGAACTCTACAATTCATAGTAATTCGGTAGTAAACAGGTACTAACAAGGCAGCTGGCTTTGTATGTTTTGAGGTACATAAAACAGAGCACTTGTCTGTCCATGTTACTGCTAGACCCTGGCTGTTAGATAATAACTTTCAATACCCTGTACGAGTCTTTTTAATATTAACAAGAACAAAGATATAGACATACACAACTTTTTATATAAGAAACTAGTTTATAAGAAACTAGTACTTAACTGAAAATGAAGAAACTATAAAGCCAAAGTTTGAAAAAAGTTAAGAAACATTCAATTGCTAAATTCAAAGATATAATGGCAAATAATATGTTGTTGAACCTTTGTTCTTGAGTAAAATTAACTCTAGTTTTAAGTGTTGAGTGTAATAAAACACTTTTTCTTCCCACCGGATGTTTTATACATCAAGAAATATATCTGTAACAGTGTTAGAAACTAAATCATAATTCATGGACTCATTGACTCAAAAATAAGAATGAAACATGAATACGAGGCCAAAAACAACTGGGCATTGGGCATAGGCATTACAACATCAAGGGTCTTAGATGCTAAAATGACAAGTATGTGTCCATGGCAAAATATTTTCTCCTGCAGCTCACCAAGAAAATTTCCAGCAAGAGACCAGGGGTTTTCCTGAAGCAATTTTGAAATATACTAAATACTCTCCCTCCGAGATCGCAACTAGGGTGCAATCATATGAATTTCACGAATAAGTCTAATTTGCAAGTACCTCTACAAAGTATGATATATACTCATAAAACAACTCATAAAACACCATTGCCAAATAATGAGCCATGTTCGGCCTAAAACCTTTTGACTTCAGCATGTACTGTATAGTTAGCCAAACGTTAGGCCTAAATTGACCATATGATTAAATTATGTTAAAAATCTTTATTGTTAAGCCAACAGAAGTTGGTTACCATGCAACTTCAATCAATACTGTCACTAGATGTGTGAAATACCTTGCTTTCATCAGTTAATGTACTGTATCTATACAACCTACAATTCCTCTATGCGTGTTTTGAGGTACATGTAATGCTAGTTTTGTAGTACAATGGGTATAAAGCTTCAATATAAGTTTGCAGTTCATGTAATTCTTGTGAGACAATTTAGTGCAAGGAAACAAGGAAAAATATTGGGGCTCTAAGAGTAACAGATTCAAAATTATGAGTGAATATGTCCATGTATGTTTTGAGGTACGTACTGAAAAAAAAGACAAACTTCAACAATAATTTAAAATAGGATTTACTATTTTATAACATTTAAACTCACTGGGAAGTAATTTTAGTAGGCTGGAGCATACAATAAAACAAAAAAATGCGAAAAAAATATCTTACCTAAGATTTTATTTAATAAGTAAATTTTGTGTATGTTTTGAGGTACATATACCTGTAATATAATTTATAAATAAAATCCACGCCACATAATAACAGGAAGCCAATCTGAAAACATCGCGGCTAATTTAATCTTAACAACCTTAAACTACGACTAGACTGATTACATGAGTCTCAGTTTTCCGCATTGAATTGAATGATATTATGGCTCCAAACTGAGACTCATGACAATACAGCTTCAAAACCATAGAAATATGTTCAAAACAGAGACTAATTTGCCCAAATGCGCCGCATTTAGGGCGCATCCAATCAAATTGCGACTTTCTTAATATGGTCAGACCACGTGCCTATTCTTAACATTTGATTGGCTGATTAGGTTAAAAGCTGACGCTGAAGCGAAAGAAGACTGGGGCTGACTGTGGCGCGTCAGGGGGTTTAGCATAGAAATATAATGGGTTTAGTCAGCATTCATCCTTCGCGCTCTTTCTTTGCAAAATGGAGGATCGGCTCATCGAAGCTGTGGAGACCAAATTTCGAGCAAAGTTCGAGATTTTCAACGAGCCGCTCTGAAGAGAGTTTTAAAACAAGAAGATGTGTTCGTTTGTGCACCGACAGGGTGGGGGAAGACATTCTGCTTTGCCTTTCTTGCAGAGCTTCTTGAAATGAAAATCTTTATTTGCAACAAGCCGCAATTTGCTTTTACGTGTACTTTTTCCATCTGTAGCTAAAATTTCTTCTTGGTCTTGAAAAAGCTGCATTTTAATTCGCTTTTTAGCAGGCGATCTTGTTGGACTGGAAACTACAGAAAGCAGGTCTTCGTTATGGGAGCTTTGTTTCGGTGTAGATTCCATGTCAATACTTCTGGCATACTTCTGGAAAACATTTGTTTGGTTTTGATTCTAGATTAGCTCTTTTTCCAGTTTTTCTAGGGCGTATTCTTTTGGGCATCTTCTGAAAACGGTAGAGTTGGTAGGAGCCAAAATCCCATTCTTTTGGTGCCATTCTACCGAAAACGGTATAAAAGCCCATTCTTTTGGTCATTCTGTTTTTGGTAGACTTCCGAGAGATTTTTGACGTATTCTTTTGGGCTCTTCTGAAAACGGTAGACTTCCGAGGCCTCGGAAACCTTCTGCTCCTGAAGCTGGTAGACTTCCGAGAGATCGCAAAGAGCCTTGTTTCGTGAATGAAAAAGTTTGCAAAACATTCGAAAATAGAATGAAATATTGTAAATTATTTTCTCTTGGGATTTGCATAACAAAAGTACAATGCACCAATGCACTGCAATGGTTTCATTTCGCTCAGCCGAGCACAACATTCGAACTCTCTCACTTTCAGAATTCTCATTCTTTTGGGATTTTTCTCTGCGAAGTCTGCCAACTCTACTGTTTTCAGAATGTGTGTTCTTTTGGCATTTTTCTCTCCGATCTCTCCGATCTCTAACGTTTTCAGAATGCGCATTCTTTTGGTAACTGATATTTTTCTCTGCGAAGTCTACCGTTTTCAGAAGATTTCCGAGACTTCAGATGCCCAAAAGAATACGCCCTTAATGCATTTCACTTCGCTCATAATAATTGCCTAGAATATCGTCGCATCTTCTCATAGCCTTGTCCTAAAAACTATCAGTGAACGACAGAGGAAAAAGGCAAAATTTTGCAAAGTATCCCGCTGAGATTAACACTTTACTTAGCAACGAATAATCGAACGTTGTTATAGCGCAGACAAAGAAATAATGAATGAAGCAAGCAATGAAATGTCTCACGGGGCCTAGTCCCGTGAGACGTCCAGCCACCATGGGTGAAATCGGCGAAAAGAATTGGATTGAGAAAGAGGCAACTCAAATGTCATTACGAGACGCAACTTGGAAACGAGATGTTAGATTTTTCTTCAGATTTTAGTCTCTATTTAGAATCAGTTTGGTCGTGAGTCCTTGTATGAGAGAAAATGAAAACATCAGATTAAAAAAATTGAACGAATACAAGGAATCACGTCGTCAGTCTAACCTACGACCACAATATTTTTCAAAAAGCAATCCACGCGTCTCCTACCGCCCATTGGTTTGAAAGTTTAAACATCTTTTAGGTCGAGAAAGAAAAATAATGCCAAGGTGGAGAAAATGATCTGTTATTGAACCAAACTACCAGCGGTGGTTATTCTTTTAGATACTATAAATGATCTCGTTTATGTGTCAAAGATAGATTTTTACCAATAGCATTCGTTGCTTTGCAGGCGCGTGATAGGCATCGCAAGTTTCATATCCTTGTTGAGTAATTCAAACAGTTAAATGCTCAGCTTCTGGGTCAGATAAATGAAATCACCGTGGTAAATGTTTAGTAGATACCGGATGAGTCATGAAAAAGTTTCGACATTTGAAAAATCCGCCAAATTTGGTTTTTCTACTTACATTTAAATTGTCTTCTGTTCATGTATATCCATAGGCGTAGGAGCCAGGGGGCTGGGGGGCTGCAGCTCCCCCAGATTTTATCTTCCCCTACGCTTATGTATATCAAAGGCATAATTATATTTAGCAATAATAAAAATTATGCTAAATTATGCGAAAGCCTTTTTATGTGCTCATAAAAACTTATAACGACGACTATACACAACGATACCACAACAGGGAGCATGGGAATTACATAAAAACCCTGTGGCTATTTACAATTCACTTAAAGTCTATCTCAAAATATATGTCGGGTCCGAGAATTCAACCGGACTGTTTCATCTGAAACAGTCCGGGTTTGAATTGATAGCTTGAACAACCCATATTTTGAGACACATGGGCTTCAGGAGACATCGCAAATCTTGCCCAGGACTCTCAATTGTATTATTTCATATTAATGCTCGATTGGTACCATGATCATGAGATTATTTCCTGGCATAACCAACCGTGTTAGAGAATTTAAATGGACAAAAAGATAGATGTGACTAAAATGTCTATGCCGTCTTCTTCAAAACCAGGTAGCTAATAAAACGTTACAATTTTGCTAATTGAAAGAAATGGTTAGAATAATCAATAATCTTAAATTTAATTTGATCTTTGATGCAACACCTCAAAAAGACAAATTCAAGTTTAACAGAATTTTCAGAATTTTCGTGATTTTTCAAACGCCAAAACTGTTTCGACGCACCCGGTATGGCATATCTTTCTTTTTCGATATATGCTTGACTTTCCGGAGGCAGCTCGGGTCAGTTAGCTACATAGATTTAGCTTATATCTTGCGGTCTGCGTTGTTTGCATTTACGACTTGACTAATTGGCTGTAAAAGTCCATTTGATTGCAATCGCTAATCACTTTGTTCATGTGAGTCAATCAAAATGGATACTATTGTTGCAAAATCTGCCTTTGTTTATGTGGCATGACCATGACACTGTATCACAAACAAAATAATTTTCTCATGTGATTTTAACTAGGTATAAACAAATTTAACAGGGTGACCCAAAACATATAAACAAATTTAACAGGGTGACCCAAAACATTTTTTGACATTCGCTTAAGTGCAGATGTGCATGAAATATAAATTTAAACAAAATACGCGTAGGTCATTTTATAGTAGAAAAGCTGACTTCGATAAGAACGTCAATTTCACAGACATCGGTGTATATTTCCATGAGCGATAGGACACCAAATAAAAATCAGTGTCAAATGTTCTTTTACCCGCCATTTTCAAGTCTTTTTCAGAAACAGCTTCCAAAAGAACTAGGCAATAACTTAAAACGGTACGATAGATTTTCGTGAACTAAATTTTCTCATCAACCTTAGCACTTCCATTAACAAATAACTTATGTTCCTTAAAATAGATGGTTCATTCAGGACTGCATATTCTTGCAAACAGCGACAAATTATTCTGGGACACACTGAATAAAATTACCATGAAATTATGTACAAATACCGTAAAAGCTCTATTTAGCCCCCTCTCTATTAAGCCCTCCCTTTTAAAGCCAAAATCTTTGATTTATCAAGCCTCCCTCTATATTAAGCCCCCCCCCCGCTGATCTGAAACATAACGGGCTATTAAAGATTTTACATCTATTGAACTAAAATGAAATAAATATAATTTTCGTGTGGTTTGGGTTCATCGCTAATATTGGATTTGTGTGTTTTACTTGCAACAGAGTACGTTGATTCTGGAAAATATCAATTAAAAGTACCAAAAACCTATCATTTTTAGTCTTGACTTTTGACTTTGTGAATAAGCCCCCTCTGTAGCCTCCAAAATTAGATAAGCCCCTCGGGGGTTTAATAGAGCTTTTTAAGGTGTCTAAATCAGAAATTGATGCTTGCCAACACTCGAACACTTCAGTCTACATTGCTCAGGGTTGATCAGCAGCTGTAGGGTATGGTTGCACATACGTAGGGTTGTAGGATGGTGGTGCAGCAATATTCGCCGCTACAAAGAAGAAGAAAAAAGAATCAAATATTAGGCAGGCTCGAAAAGTAAAAAAAGATTCACTCCCTTGATTATAACGTGACTAGAGTTGCTACATTCTACCGGGTGAGTCAGAAAAAACAATCCCCGTTTGACAAGCCACTGCTCCCTGGATATCAAAACGATAATATTGACAACAAAAATATTTAGTGGTTTGACATGTTCAAATATAATTTAAAATTTACCAGACTGAAATCGGCCACTCCGCTCTGAAATTATGAGCGATTTTCTGGAGAAAGCCCCTTCAAGAGACAGCTCTTGCGAGGATAAAATCTCCGAGAATAATGTTGTTATATTCCCAGGGATGGCACTTTTATCCTCCCAAAGGGATAAAACGTGCTAAAGCATGTACAAGTCATTGCTATTGAGGCAGAAATATGACGGAAATTTTGTCGTGATTTTATGCCGTTTTTGAAGGTTTCCTGGAGGGCTTTCTTGAGAAAATCCCTCAAAATATTTGGAGAAAATAAATACCAATTTTTTTATTGTCCTTACTGAGGGCTGACTCGAAAATTTTCTCGAACACAATTCTATCTTCTTCAAATTTGGTCTGAATAATAATAGTTCTGAGCGAGACTGAGAAGAAGACCTGGAACACAATTGAAACTCCGTGCTTTGATTGCCGCAAGACAAATTTAAATTTTCCGCAGCTCGGGTTCAGTTCTTTGCATTTAAAACTTAAAACTATGAGTCTTAGTTTGAACGGTCCTAGTTTGAACGGTCTCAGTTCGGTGTTAGTCTCGTTTTAGTTAGCGATAGCTAGGATTCATGGATTCATTGTAATTAATGTTTGCAAACAATAAATCATTTTGCTAAACAAACCTGTGGTCGGTATTCCAGTGGTTGCGTCGCCTTGGTTAACTGTCGACACATCAGGCGCTGCTGAGTACGGGGGAGGTGCTTCAATTGGGTACGGCACTGCCCCCGGATAACCAGCTTCGGTGAAAGGCTTTTGGTAACCATACGGTGGACCAGCCTGATAGCTAGCTTGAATGGGAGCAGCATGGTATGCTGTATTAACAGTAGGATATGCTGTCGCTGAAGGATAAGCCGTTGTTGCAGGATAACCAGTCGCTGCAGGAATACCATATGTGACTGGGGCTGAGCCTGGAGAAGTGGCAATGGGTTGTCTTTGCGCAGGAGCACGTGGTTTCTTTCTACATACGATGCACGCAATGATAGCAGCGATTGTCAGGACAACGAGAGTGACACCGATTCCGATAACTGCATTAACTGGAAATTTGTTTGTCGAGCTTGAACCACCTAAATAGGTAAAATAGACAAATTAAAGGGGCTGGGTAACGAAAATCTAAAAAAACCTGTGATCTCTGTTTTTAGGCACCTGTCCATTGCTTTCTGCATCTATTTTGGTGGATGAGGTAAATCCACTCAGAAATCACCAATGCTACGGAAACGTAGCATGGGGCAGCATTTCTTCATCCGAACATCAAGCACTTCAACGCTTCCAAAACAGAGGCCTATCAATGATTGAGCGAGCAAGATTTAAGGACCCATGGCCTAAAAAATGGCTAAGCGTTGAGAATCTTATTCGTTTTGATCGCTCTGTTGTGGTGTATAAGATCGTAAATAAGCTATGCCCTGAATACCTATGGAATATATTCCAACAGAGATGTTCCATATCAAATTATAATACGAGAAACGATAGAAATCTCTATATTCCCAAACTAAATATGGAATATATCAAAAAAGGGCTTCATTACTCTAAAGATACTCCAATTAATATCAGAGAACTGCCATCGCTACGCCTGTTAAAAACACATCTAAAAAGGCATTTGATGAGCCTTGATAATTAATTCAAGCCCCCCCAAGAACCACTCCCTGGAATATCAGGATACTAAAACTATTGTGCTTTTATAAATTTACTTTGAGACTTGTACTTTAATTTATAGTAGCATTTTTTTACTGAAGGGAAATCATTGCTAAATAAATTATATATATATATATATATAGTTAATTAAGGGGCATACCATCATGTAAATATTCATTCTCCTGACGATGACCTTAGAGTCGAAACGCGTAGAGAATGGAAGAGAATAAAAGATAAAAGTAGAAGAAACTCCAAGTCGTCTTATTTTTGTGTTCATCTGTATATATAGTTATCTTTAAAATAATGCTTTCATTTTGAAAAAATAATGCAAAATCTGTGTGATGTGGCCTACCTAAAAACTGCAAAATCACTGTTTCGACAGAAATTCCGTGACCTAGTGCCTTTAAATAGACTATAGATTGGATGAAGAACACAGCAACACGCAGAATTGCCTTTTTGTAAATCCTTTGTTGATGAAAGTTCTTTGATTATCAAATACAACAGGCTATTTTCAAACTTGGATTTAGTTTCGGTGAAATGTTCGAGAAAATTTCGTGCGTTTCAAATACCACGGCTGTAGATGATGGATCGTTCAGCAATTCAAAATTATCGAAGCTAAGGCACTGCAAACGTGTCGTTAAAGGCAACCGGTACTTCCCTATCGAGTCATACGGGGATGTGCGCCAGTTTTGGGGTAGTTTTTGGCACGAAAATTCTGGGAATGGGATATGCTTTATGTAGGAATTTTCTGGGATTGGGTCTAATTTTTACTAGAAATTCTGAGAATGGTCAGGTTTAGGGTAAACAACAATTTTACTATTGTTTTGTAGTGAAAACACTTGTCGGAAACATCACCCATATTCTGGGATTGGGTCTCAAAATTCCGCCTATATTCTGGGATGGGTTCGTAACAGAAATTCTTCCAACGCACACCCCCATATGACCCAATAGTGAAGTGCCCCCCCAGGTAACCTGGAAAGAAGTCAACTTCAAACTAACCTGCTGCTGTGTAGGTCACATAACCAGCAACGAAGCCTCGTTTGGAAGAAGAGTCGTGATATATTTTAAGGTCATCATATCTTTTAAACTGCATAGTCACGTATTTGTAGCTTGTGGTATATGTTACAATACTTGATGTTTGACAAATAGGACCTTTCAAGCGTGTTGAATCACTGAAGCTTTCTCCGTATTTGCTTGAACCTGAATGAAAAATTGCTTAAAAAGTTAGTTTGACAAAGGATAAATAGGTCACTTGATCTTCATAGGACGGGATTATGTCCTAGCAGGTTTCACGAAAAAGTTCCTCAGTTCAAAATCTAAAAAGAAATTTTATCAAAATCTTCTTCATCGTTTTCAAATATTTTCAGAAACAACTTTCAAGAAAATTATCAATTAACTTTGGAAAAGCATGGTAGGTCCATTTGCTAGGTTATTGTTCCCATTTTACCCCATCATTGTAATTTAGGTTTATAGGTAGGCCCCTAATTATCTCAATGGTTATTTCTGATAAAGTGAAAGCGATACGTCAAGCAAGTTTTCTATATTTTCAAAATTCTTTCTTATAGGTATACAATTATATAGATGGACAAAACGAACCTCTGATTTACCGTTTGGAAGAGCATGACAGTTATTAGCGAGATAAATTTTTGTTCATGATACTATTTTTCGAGTGCTGCTACCGTTAGAGCCCAGGAGCCTGGAGCCCAGGAGCCTGAGCCCCTAGAGCCCAGGAGCCCGAGAGCCTTGAGCCCTTACAGCCCAGGAGCCTAAGAGCCCAGGAGCCTAACTACACTAGAGGCCAAAGGGCGCTAGGAGCCCAGAGGCATGTTGCCATTCCAGCCGCAACCGCGCAGCCCGAAACAAAGGCTGTGGAACTTGTGGAACAACAACGTGCACGTTGCACGTTTTCTTTGGCCATCTAGGAAGACAACAACATGGACAAACAGAGTCGGTAAGACTCGGTCGGAGTTGTTGTGTCGGAGATCTCGGAGCAAAGACTCAAACTTTTCTAGCTCCGACCTTTCGGTTATTTTCCTATATACCGTAAATGGAAAGTCAGAAATGTCGGAGCAGGGATTTTTCCCTTTAATTCTGTGCATTCTGTTTGTAAAAAGCCCTTGTTCTTCGACAACTCCGACTTTTCAGTCTTGCCATTTTATCTCCATTTTTAATTCATTCGATTTAATTTCAAACTATATTTTAAGAAAATACAAAATGACCCCAGTTTTCTCTGGAAAGTCTGCCGTTTTGTCAGTGCAATAAAGCTGTTGGGTGGTTTTATTTTGCTACAATATCGGCGAATTGAATCGAAAAAAAGAAAAAANAATTGAAAAGTTTTAACAAATCATCAGATTTTGAGAAATTTCATACATTCTCTATGATTTTATCGGAGGAGGATTCCTGTACCTCCCTGAAAATTTCACTGCCAAACTTATGAAACCTGCCTCTGCCTAGACATAACTCAAGTAATACCGAGTAATGCAGTACAAGAAACGAGGGAAAATACTATTTGAATTCCTAAACTAAATGAAAAGAGAAACAGTTTCTTAACTAATATTTTTCCAGTACTCCAGTTTATTAATTTCTTATGATCTGAGAGTTGATTTTCTTATTACGAGTTTCTCATAAAAAGTACGTGTAACTAATGAAATAAACAACACCGGGTAAGACATCAAAAATATATTTTCCCACTAAGATTTCCAATGAGATTCACCGAAATAATACACTATAAATAACTAGAAATAAATCCTCTACCATATGTGGCATTCTGACATAAGCAACGTAAGAAAATTTGTATTAATCTCCCATTTCCCTGTTAAAGTTGTAAATAGTTAGTACACAACAATGAGCAGTTCGCAACTTGAATTTTGAACAAAAAATATTTCATCCTATTGGCAATATAGGGGTCATCAATCATCAATAAATTGTGTAATTGTTGTTGTAGGAGTAATTGTTGCAATATGTAACGGTGACTTTTTCTTGAGATAAACGGCACGGTACAAAACAATCATTTCAGCCATAATGAGCTGTCACAAGATTCTGGTGAAATTTCTCAAAACTGTCAACTTTACAACGACGGGAATAGAGTTGCTCCTTTTTACAGAAATATCAGCCTAATTAGACATGGAACATTTGACATCGATTTGGAAGTTATCTGGAAACCTTCATGGCCCTTCACGTATCACGTTCTTGATTTTTCATTTTGACGTACGTTTTGAGCATAGAAATATTTCTATGATTGTAAGGATTTTAACTCGCACAATGCTGTGAATACCCTGGGAACAGTAAAGTGCTACAAAGAAACTGACGTTTTTTGGCTTGCGAAAAATGAAATAACGAAAAGCAACAACGTGCAGCCTGTTCACTTGGCTCATCGACCATTCCCAGTTTAGGATCTGATAGGCCACCATTTAGCGTGCCTCTTTGTGATCTGAAAACTGCTAAAAAATGTTGCCTAAACGTACAGGGCCTATCTGACGTAAAACAAACAACTCAATCATAATGAACCAGTTTTTTGGTTTGGTCGAGTGAACAAGCTGTTGCATATAAATCTATATAATGCTCAGTCTGCCAAATCTTCCCTCTTCTTTTTCGATTGAATACTGATAGCATAGGTTCCAAATCTTTAAAAATCTTTAAAAAGGTCGGTGTAAAATTCTATGACCTATTTCTTTGAATAGAATAGCTTGAAAGAAACCTTGGCTACTTTGCTAAAATTCTGCCGTTGGACTTTTCTGAAATCTTCAATATTTTTCGAAATTACAGCGTATTTTATATTTCAATTCAGGATGGGACGTCATCAAATTTCTAAATCGTAAACCAAAAGCGGGAAAGACTTGTGCTTGTTGATACCTTATTGTAGACCTTCATAAACTATTCATGTTTACTCAAAAACTTTAGAAATTACGATGGTTTAAATTTTTTCTCAAAATTGTTGTTGAATTCCTAAAAAAGAAGAAAAACCCAAAACCCTCTGATTTTGAAATTATTGAAGATTTCTGAAAAGTTCAACGGTAGAATTAAAGCAAAGTAGCTAAAGTTTTTTTTAAGCTATTCAATTAAAAGAAATAGGTCATAGAATTTTACACCGATATTTTCAAAGATTTGGAAGCTATGCTAATACTGATAATGCCAACAAAATAATATAATAAAACTTAGACACATGACTAACTTCATGTTGTTTTTTGGGTGAGACTTTATGTCCGAATTGAAAACCATTCTTAGCTATTCAGAATTGGCAATATACAGCCCATCAATGGCGAAATATCAGAAAAACTTCAACATAAATGAGGGCCAGTATATTATCTACACCTATGAGTATAAACAGAAGGTAATAATTGATGCATTGCGTTTACAATGCTTTTTGAAAAATTAAAGGGGGCTGGGTCACAGAGTTTTGGATGTTGCAGCTTTTAGGTAGGCCATATCACACTGAGTTCTCACTGTCATATTAAATTTTTTACAGAGGAACAAACAAAATATTGATATGTTGTTTGCAGAGATATAAGTTTGGATTCACACCATCCATCAAAATAAATGCAGAACACAATGGATATGTCCCTAAAACAATAGATATTATAGCTTTGTTTACAGTTTTGTGGCCCAGCCCCTTTAAACAAAAAAGGAAATTTGATTTAGCAACTACAGCCGCTGTCCTGCTTACTAGGAGATGGTTTGTCCTTCAAGTTTGTCACACCAGGCTTGGCACCACCCACCATCGTTGGATCTGTTTCAAGGCTCTCGGTCATCTTGTCACATACAATGTCCACCAGTTTGTCAAATGCTGACTTAACATTGATGTTGTCTTTTGCACTAGATTCAAAAAATGGGAAACCAAGTTGATCAGCTAATCTTTTGCCTTGTTCATATGTTACAGCTCTTTCTTCATCCATGTCGCATTTATTTCCAACGAGCACCACTTGTGAGTTGTCCCAAGAGTATGTCTTTACTTGACTTGCCCTAAAGAAAGGACAGATTCACATAACGTTAATTTTTCGTTAGGAAATCCAGAATTCAACACAGAGGAGATCCTAAAGTTGTGCTCAGTTTCCTATCTTCTTTTCTGCATGAAATATCATTCAGAAAGAGGCAATAAATCAAATTAGTTTCCAATGAAAACTGTTTAATATACATTCCCCAAAAACAATTTTTGTCTAGTAAGTTTCTTTCATCACAAAATTTCCTCTTCAGAATTGAGTAAATAAAGGGTAATTTCTAACTGAAGTTCAATAAATTTCCTCATTAAATAAATTTTTGATACCACAGCATTGAGAAATATGTTTTAAAACTAAACTAACCAAAGATCACAAATAGTTACTCATCTAAAAGATGCATGTGTTGCCTAGCAGGGATGGTACATTAACACCATTTTTTTAACAAGAGTTCTTAGAAATTCTTAAGATTTCTTGTTCAAAAATTCTTCCAGTCTTCCATACCTCTCAATAATTCTTGTGATGTATTTCATAAATTCTTGTATGTATGTATGTATGTATGTACAATTTCTTTAAAGTGAATGACAGGTCTAAGCTAACAGCTTGTTTACAGCCTGGTTCACAAATTAAAATAAAAAGTTAAAGAAAAAATTTACAAAGTTCAATTACGAGTAATATATGATAAAACATTGATACTAATTTGATTTATTAAGAATCTTAAGAATTTCTTGAGATTCTTTCATGTTAATGTACACATGGCCAGATGTGGCTTGTACTGTCTTGAAAAATAAGACTGCCAAACAATGTTCGAAAATGACTAATCAACTCAATGGATGCCATCAAAAATTTAAAAACAACTAACATGACTTCAGTGGCTTCGAATGTGAACAGCAAACATATTATCAACTTACCAGTCTGTTACTGCTCTAAAGGACTCTTCATTGGTGATGTCGTACATTAGAATAAATCCCATTGCACCCCTGTAATAGGCTGTTGTGATTGTTCTATACCTCTCTTGGCCAGCTGAAAAATAGCACAATGTGCTTATAAATATACTGTAAGACCATCTAAAAATAGCACAATATATAATGTAAGGGACCCCCTTTAATCAAATTAAAAAACAGCCATTTCAAAGAAACAACACAAAGAAAGCTGTAAATTTTTAAACAGTTTATCAATACAGAAAAATTTATGAAGAAAATAACCACTATGAAGATTCCTTAAAATTTTATGATAAGCCCAGGTCAACTATTGATTTAAAAGGGATTCGACTTTCACTTAATCACAGGATCAAAAGCTGGGAGATGAAGGAAACAGCACTGAAGAAGTTTAATGGTTTTAGAGAAGGATAGGAATATATCTGTAAACAAACAGTTATATCTAGTTGTAAGCTATACAAATTTCAGGAAGGATGGATGTATGGCAACATAGCCTGCGTGCAGACTATACTTTCCACTGCGGAGGAGTGCCAACAAGGATCCTCGTTGGCACTCCTTCGCAGTGGAAAAGTATAGTCTGCACGCAGGCTAATGGCAACAGTGCTGGAAAACAGATTATGTGAAGTCACGAAAAAATCTTCACAGAAAGGCTCTGATTTTAGAAGGAAACACACTGAAATGCCACATTACTAGGAAAAGTGAAAAAGAATGAAAAGGGAGAACGGAGGGAAGAAAAGGGATAAGGAAAGAGTTTACAACAGGAGTGGTGCAACGATATATCAGGGAGCAAACATTGGAGTTAGGTGAAAGGGGAATGGAGACAGTTACTGCCGCATCCACACCAGTGACAAAAGCAGGGATGCTGATGCAGCTTTGCAGGAAGCCAGAGTTTTTTCCAGCAATGTATGGCAATCAATCAGTCTTGGGGGTGTTGCTTGAATTGGTGAAAGCAAATAAAAGAGTTCTGCAAAGATCTACAAAGTCAGCTCCAATGGCCACATCCCATTTTAGGCGGTCTAGAAGTGAACAAAAAGCGTAAAATTTTTCAAAGCTAGAATGTAATCTCACAATGAAAAGTATACAATATATATATCAATGAAAAAAAATGGAAATATGGCTTTCAGTGGTTCCAACTATTACAGTATAATTTAGTCAAAATTCCAATAGTCAGCTTCCTGCCACTAGACCTGTATGAAAGTATGGCACTTGCACAGCCAAGAAAACAATATGACAGTATTCAAACCATACAATGGATAAACAACAGAGAACTATTCTTGCACAACCAAGATCTCAGCGAAAACTGCCCAATTTTCCATTGGTGCCTCTGGATAAGGAAAATGTGTCTTCATGGTTTTCCTAGCCCTGGGGAATTCATAGAATAGACATGTAGGAAAAGTAAATAGGGGGATAAAAAACAATTGTTTTCTGCCTGTGTAATCAAATATGCAAAATTTGGTTCAGCTAATCCCTGCAAATAGTCAACAGTGTTTGAAATACCTGCTAACCTACACCATCTGCAAATCAACAGAATTACAACAACTGCAAACACCAAGGTGATTAATTGTTCATGACAAGAGTCTGTTTGGAATTTCTCTGCAGAGATAACAATGAATGGAGAAGCCAGTGACTCATATTATGATCAGGGAGCCACCAAGGAAGGTCGCTCTTTAACATCTTGTTACTTTTCTGCTCTATAAACCAAATCACTTTATTTTGAATTTCTGAAGGCAAAGGTGAAGTTGCAGTGTTTAGCACCAAGCGCTGGGATTGCAGAAGTAGCCAGGCGCTAATCAAGCCCATGACCCCTTGTCATGACGCTAGGTGTTGGTGGGGCTCAAGCCCCATCCACCTGACTGCTCTGGTTGCAAAGTCAGTGGACTGCAACACTGTGCCACAACACCTTAAACACAACACTAACACTGCGCCATTTCTGCCTTTGTAAGTACCTCATTTCTGCATCTATTTCGGTAAAAATATGTTTTTCATTTCTAAAAATGTCTTGGGTCTGCAGGGGTAAAATGGGTAGTGTCAATTGCTGGAAAATGGTAGACCATGAACTCATAACACAACATTCACAACATCAAAGAGGGCAGTTCTAACAGCTGAAGCAAGGATCAATTGGGGCATTTCAAAACATTGGGCTATTTGTAACACTTCATAATAATTTGTAAGACTTTCCGTTTCAAAAAACTGGTGGTTCAGCCCGGGGTTTCACACAGCCTGAATCGAACCTAGAGGAAATTTGTGAATCTAGAGCTGTATGAAAATTATCCACATTTTTTACTTACCCATTTTACCCCAGGTTTACCCATTTTACCCATCAGACCCTATTTTTGAACTGAGAACTTTTCAGTTTCTTTATTCATGTGGGAAAGAAACTACATTGAAGAAATAAAAAAGAAGAGTATTTTGGCTAAAACAAGGGAAAACAGATGCAACAAAAAGTCAACAACATTGTGACAGAAACTTCTTGAATTTTTCAGGACTTGGTTGGCAGTGCAATTACAAGCCAGAGAAAAGCACAACTGACAAATACATTCTGCAAACATCTGGGGATAGTTGAGAACCATGAAAGCAAACTTTCTGCAAGGATACGGCACAGAAAGGGATAGGGTGACTTGTGTGTCAATCAAAAGCAACCTTACGGTGTGCCTTTGTTTACCATCCATACAAAGATTGCCTATTATGTTTGTGGCTAAGCGAAAGAGACCTGAGAGAACTTGTGACCAGATATGACAGTTAGATATTTACATTTACTACTTGACTTATCAACCATATAAATCTTGTTCGTTTTTAGCATGTTGATCAAAAGAAGAGTTTGGAAACAAATTGTCCAGAAGCAGCCAAAGCAAACTCTTAGAAGATATGCTGGGTTTTAGTAATTGTGATAAATTTTGGCCTAATGAGCATTCTAATTTACTCAAAAATAAATCAACATTTAATCGGGCATTTCAATTTCCAAAGAGACGAGAAAGGGTACTAAACAATTCTGCACAATTTGCCCTTTCTCTCTGTACCCACAAAATTAACCACAGACAGGGGCGGATCCAGCCCAAAGCTGAAGGGGGGGCATCATGAGGAGAGGGCGCCAAAAATAGAATAGAAAGAAAGAATAGAAAGAAATTTTTGGACTCTTGGTTAAGAAACTTCTTTGGTTTTTCTACTAACTATCGCCTTGATTTGTTCGAAACATTCATAAAAGACTGCATTAGGGTCACGATGAGGGGCGCACTTCTCGCCAAAAAAGGGGGTGCCAAGCTGAGTTTTCCTTGTGGAGGGGGGGGGGCATTACCCCCCCCTTGCCTCCCTAAATCGGCCACTGACCACAGATACAGACAGATTATTCTGGCTAAAATGAACATGGTATTTAACTGCTGGTAGATGATGGCAAACAGACAATCTTTGCAGTAAAAGTCTAAAAAACCTAAAAGTCTTCCTGTTTGCAGGTTTATCAATTGCACAAACTTAATATAAACTGAGATTTTTCATGTAGCCCTAAAAAATGAGCATTAATAATTACATCAATAATCACTTGTAGCTTCATATCTGGAATGTTTATTGTTAACAAGCAATCGAATGGTTGTGGGCAAAAGTAATAAAAGGATGAGTGGGCGCAAAGCGAAGGAATGGAATGTGTCCCATTAATATGTGCGTCAACAACCCCAAGTCAAAGCAAGTATATCAAACTTTTGATACAAGGAAATAAAGAGGGCAATGCACATATTCTGAGGATAACCTTTCAATCAACAATCCGCAGGATCAAACATTTTGAGTATTTCCTTCACACAAACTAAATACGAACACCTGCAATTGAAAAGAATACACAAAGTTGTGAGACTTCATTCATGTCATGGTTCAACCGACGCTCATAATAACTCTCCGAGCTCCGAAAATCGTGCAGGGGAAAACTATATTAAATGGCTACTTTTGGCTAGGATTAAGCGACGATATTATGCTATTGCAAATGTAAAAATTGCTTATTTCAGTCAGGGGTTGCCTGTTTAATCTGATAGCTATGACATGTAAATACCAAGCGACGAAAATGGGCCTACCTGTATCCCAAATCTGCAGCTTGATTCTCTTATCATTCCTAAAAACAGTCTTCACTTTGAAATCAATGCCAACAGTGGACACGAACGCAGAGGTGAAGGAGTCGTCTGCATATCGGAAGAGGAAACTAGTCTTGCCAACGCTTGAGTTTCCGATGATTAGAAGCTTGAACATGTAGTCGAAGTTCTGATCGGCGGCATCCTTCTTCCACTTATTGTCAGCAGCTGCTGCCATCTTTGATTTTTGCGAATGACTGATCAATGCAAACTTATATTATGTTTTCATGTTGTTGGCTTCGTGTCACGTGATGCAAAGATAGCCAATCGAAATGGTGGGTTTCATTCATGCGGAACACACGAAACAAACCACAGACACACCTCCCTCATTGGTCCAAAGCATTTTGCTAGGTATCTTCCTCTTCCTACTTTCATGTTAGCCTATAATTTCGTATTTCATTTATTCGGGTCTTTAGGGTTGCATATAAATAGACCAAAGAAAACACCCAGACACAGTATTGTTTATTCGGATTTACTTTGTTTTTGCGTTCTTGGAGAGGTTCCCAGACAAGTTACCGAAAATTATCAGAAAAATATTAAAATTTAATTCATCCATAGAGGGTTAAAGTAAATCAACGGAGTTAAAAGGCAACTTAGCTAGGGGGACTGGGTCCATGTAAATAGAACCTATTGTATTTGATGTTTTCGAGCGATGAAAACAATAGGAACATAAGTGGCGCGTGCCGTTCTTTTGTGCTATGTTTAGACCAGATCGCTATATCTCCGTTCATTTACTTTAACATAAAAATAGCTTTGGGGTGATTTGACGAAGACTCTTGGCGTCGGAATTTTTCAAACTTGTATACAGTTTTTTGGGACACCCGGCAGTAGATTCAATTTGACTTGTACCCTCTGAAAGCACGATCTATCTTCATTCTAATGACACACAGCTTTAGTTAATATGGCCTATTTCAGACACAGGAAAGTCCTAGGACATTCATATAAGCGAAATACAAATTCGCCCCAATCTAATCTACGGTTTTTGTATCTGATCGGCTTCTTGCTGATTGGTTGCGACGAGCAGCATTCTATTTCAAGGAAAATTTGATTTTTGACTCAAACTTTATAGAAATTCTCAAGGACATGACGAAACTGTTTAGTTGTCTTCTGCATGTTTGAGACATTCAGAAGGCATCTTTTGCGATAACAGCTTTCTTTTTTGGTGTACTTTTCTTGAGAAAATACGTACTAACTTCACATCGGTTTTGTTAAAATAAATCTTGTTTCCTTTCACCAGCGGTTATCGCCAATGATCTTAATAATAAATCTGTTTACTGGTATGAGAAAATTTCCCAATATTTTGCAGGGCAAAGAGGTTGACAATGGAGAGGCAAAATTTTCACTTCTTTTATATGCATCAAAAATTTCAACATACACGAACAAAATTGCGCGCGTCATGTACTAAATAATATATTTTACAGCAGAATTTTATGTTCAATTTAATATGAAGTTATACAGTATTTACAACGGTAGTTTTAAGTTGAATACATATACTAAGAAACTCAACGAATGAACTGCAAGTATGCAACCTTGGAAAAACCATGGACCTTAGACTTTTGCATTCAAACAGCTTCCAAGCGACACGTGCCCGCATACGAAGAACCAAAATCTGTCTCATACTAGATGTCAGGCGAAAATATCCACAAAAAAAACAATCAAATTGTTTGCAGGGTAATTTTGCGTTATCGCAAATCTCACCTGACATTTAATATGAGACAGACTTTAGTGTTTTCAACTTTGACGATTTGAAAGAGGTCCGAGACCTTATTCAACTATGGAGGTTTGGATACCATCACCAAGACGGCAAGGGGACTTTTATTAGAAAATTTCAAAGAGAAAACTTAGATTACTTCTCTAAAATCCTTACTGAATGCAAGTGATTTGAAATTTCATACCAGAAAATCAAGCAATCTAATACCCAGAAAACGGTTCAATCATGTAGGCCAAGGATCGTTGAGCACCCCTTCTTAGGGCCTTGAGCCGAGTTTGCATACGCACAGACATACAACTACCTATCTATAAAGATTTACTAAGAATACTATCCATATTAATTTACTACAATAGTACGTTATGATCACAATTAATCGAATTATCGAACTACACTAACTATAAGAGTGTGCGAAATTTGTGCTTCATTCCTTTGCTCTTCCTCGTTCGTGAAACGGTTTAGTTTAGAAACTGTCGAACGATATTCATGTGAACAGCTAAATTCCCATTTAAAGCGTTTATTCCGCTGCATGAATAGCAGTCGCGTCTGCTCACGAAAGGCTCGTGCGTCGTGAAACGAGAGCCTTACATGGGCAGCATCTGAACAACGCCCTGAATCCGCTTGAAGACTCTTGACTAACATTAGAAATGCGACGGAAAAAGCGTCCAAATTATTTTTGCCTCAATTTTGAGATTTGTGGGCGCCTTTGAAGATGTTCTAACGCATTTGAATGGAATCAGAAAGTTTTTATTCCATTTTGAAGCGACAACTCACTAAAAATTCGCTGAAAATGGGTTTAGAAAATGAGGTATACCGATTCTAGCGGGTTTTTACCCTTGTGTGAACGAAGCTTTAGATGATAACAAATGCGACAAGGGCCTAGCCAGAATCAAATTTTGTACGTCAAACATTCTGCAGCACTGCCGCAAAGGATCAATGCTAACCAACGGTCTTTAAGGCGCTTTGGTTAACTGCTTGGCTCACTTTGTCAATGTCAACCATCTGATAATGATCTTAAATAAATGAAACTGTTGGTCGATTTCATCGTAAACTTTGGTTGATAAGGACTATCAGTAATTACAGTGTTTTGGTTGTGCAGCGTATGCGGCCTTGATCCACCAAATCAGCTTGATTCTGCTATCAGCAGATATTTGTTCGACAAATAAGAACCGTATCGACAGTTAAAAAGTGAATCACCTGAGCTAAATGGCGCAGTGCTATAAATAGCACAAACAAAAATCTATACACGCCATTGTTTCTTTTGGATTTGCTTTCTTTGGCCACGAGTCGGATTATCAAGAACAATAGGCTGCTTCAAAAATCGTGTCTATAATAGGCCATTTAACTATATATAAATAGGAACTCGCATCTGATTCCAAAGCTTCCCAGAGTCGCTGAACGAGATTCGATCTTGATTGCTTGCTTTCTAAATCCGCCATTTACCAGAATTTATCGCTGGTGGAATTTATCAGAAATATGTCTCTCGTTCCAGGCTCGGTTCCAGGCTCTTTTTTTCTAAATAGCCAAAGGTCGATTAATGGTTTCACTTGTTTAAGCGTTAATTTTCCAACTTTTCACACAAAATTCTTTCACTAAGCTAGTACTATAACAGACGATATAAACATGTGTCTGATCACGTGTTATGAAATATTAACTGTACAATAAAATGACGTCGACACAGTGTACAAGGTTCTGAACAACCTCAAAGCCTGAGATTTCCATGCTACGATTGTAAGAGAAAGACCTGTTTCTCAGCGATAAGAGGCTAATCCTCGTCGGCTTTATCGGCAGGAAATTTTCTAAGAGGATGGTGATTTGGTGAATCTATTTTTATATCGTGTATACCCGATTAAAACCGATCGGCATATCATTCCCCAGAAATCTCGCATAGTTTTTACGGAAATCCTGTTGTTTTCCCAAGAAATCCCTGAAATCCTCTAGAAATCCCATTGTTCTGCTACAAATCTCCTACTTATGTATTTTCAGGGANNAATAAAATGACGTCGACACAGTGTACAAGGTTCTGAACAACCTCAAAGCCTGAGATTTCCATGCTACGATTGTAAGAGAAAGACCTGTTTCTCAGCGATAAGAGGCTAATCCTGGTCGGCTTTATCGGCAGGAAATTTTCTAAGAGGATGGTCATTTGGTGAATCTATTTTTATATCGTGTATACCCGATTAAAACCGATCGGCATATCATTCCCCAGAAATCTCGCATAGTTTTTACGGAAATCCTGTTGTTTTCCCAAGAAATCCCTGAAATCCTCTAGAAATCCCATTGTTCTGCTACGAATCTCCTACTTATGTATTTTCAGGGAGTGATCCTTCCCTTGATTACAACTGCCTGGTGTTTGAAAGATACGCCCAGTGCAAAATTTTTCTTTTCAAAATGGCACCAAAAGCGAAAAATATATTTGAAAGACGACCCAAGACGACTTTCACGCAAGTAAACTTTGAAAGAAATCCTGCTACAGTTTACCTCTTGATAATAGGAATTTATATTGTTTCATCAATGGGCAAATCAACCCTCCAGGGGTGATAAAAAAACTTTGAATACATACAAGCTCTACAAGATGAAAGGAGAAAAGACCAAATCTTTCCTCAAGCTGAAGATCTGTGTGTATCATTCAAAATTTGCATCACGTGATTAAGCCACCAGTTATCAGCCAATGAAATGAATTGACATTTCAATGAATGAACTGAAAACAGTTTCCAGGTGTATTTTCTTCAAAACATTCAAAACCGAGCATTAAAAAATGTCATTCATTCAATCGATATGTGGCAGTTTCTAAAGCAATTCTTAGCAGGTCCTCCATTCATCCTGACTAGCAATGAATGGTTAAATAGCATGGAAACTTCAAACTTTCTGCAAAATCCAATATAAATGGATCAAAACGCTCTACCTATTTAAATAACAAAATAAACATTTCATTTATTATTTTTCATTTCATTGTCTCTGTACATATTTAAATTATGAATCGAACGACGACAGTGTGAGAAATCCACCAGAATGCCAATGTTCTAGTACCTGATACTATGGCAACCATCTCCTCCGCGTATCACTATCATGTTCTACCAACAACGGGTGACCTTGGCTTGTATAGCCAGCATAGCTACCAAATCTTCATTGGCTGACAGTGACAACACAACCAATTGGGTCAACCAAATTGCATAAAAACAACAACAAATGCAAATATTTAAAAAAAAGTACACCTTAAAAATTTTTTGAAATTTTAAATTTCCATGCCGCAGAAAAAGGTACTGCAAAGGTTTGGTAAAAGGGAGAGTGCCTAAACTTGCGTTTGTTGTTTTTATGCGATGTGATTGACCCAATTTGTTAAGTCGTCAAGCAATCAGGATTTGGTACCTATGTTGCTTGAAGCTAGACCACAACATCCTCCCGACTGTAAGGAAACTAGGCTTTTGTATCTCTAGCCTGCAGTTCAATTCATAAAACGTCGCTGTTTTTTAATTATTATTTTTTAACATGACTACCAAGTTTCCTAAAACTGAAAGAATTTTTAAGTATGGTTGCTTACTTGGACACTTTTACCGCTGCTTAATGAAAAATTAGCTTTTGCCTTCCCATGCTGCCGACAGGAAAACACTTTGAAAAGACAAGGTGTCCTATGTTACTCTATTTCGCAAGAGGGTTGGCCCTTTTCCTTGCAGCAATTTGAAGCTAGGAAAGAATGAGGGTAATATTGATAAAAAATCAAGGATTCAGAACTGTTTTTTATGTGCTATATGCACATAATCTCTATTCGGGCTTAAGATTTCCAATAAATGTTGTGGAACTTCATGCAGAATTTCAAGCGACGGGGTGAACAGTTTTGCAAGGCTAGGTGAGCAAGATTTTGGTCTGATGAAACTCGAAATTTACCTAAATCGAAGCCAAGGAGTAAATCTGACGACCGTACGTAGAATATTAAGATTCTTGGGTGAGCTGCAAAGTTCTATCAACTGTCGACGATTCTATGGAATTTCAAAATACTCTAGCAGTAACCTTAGCAATGACGACTAAGACATTCACTTGCCTTCAACAGAAGATTCTCCACTGAGTAGACTTTCTCTGAGCCTCGTTGTCGCTGGTGTGATTCTTGCCTCTGTTAGATGTTAATTCAGGGCAACTGCAACCTCGATTCGGCTGACCATGCAACTGGGGCTGCTAGGGGCTAGGTTGCCCCTTGTTGAAGGTGGCTTGTGGACTTTTCAAGTCCTAAATTTGGGGATATGATCTAATCGGTCGATCATAATTGGTTCTCATCGTATGACTGCAAAGGAGAAACAAAATATGTATCAGCTGAATAAAGCCATTTATCTGCCCGTTTAACTTTAAAATAGGTACACGATATCATCTAAGAATATTTTAAAGAACATCATTACGGAGCTGAATTATCATAAGTTGACTCTGTGGCTAAAGTTAAAAAAATGCTTGCGACACCAAGTAAAAGCGGGATTTCGAGAGAAAACAAGTTCCATGTAAAGAAGGTACTATTGGAGAAAAAGAGTAATTGCTTTATTCTATCTTCCTGTCAAAAAAGGTTCTTTAAATCTATACCGTTTGATAACAAACAAAAACAGCTGACCTTAAACAGCTTAACGTAAAAAATTCTTCGCACTAGAAGTGTTCCCCTTCCCATGCGGAAGCAATTTGCCTGTAAAGTGAGGTGAAATGTTGTCCAAGAGGTAAAACTTTTAAATGATCGAAACAGATTAATAAAGATTTAGCACTACTCACCATTTCCATAATAGGTACGGAATCTTCTGTCGTTCTACGATACACAGGGTTGTCAAAGTTGACTGCTTTTCTCTCCCTGTCGAAAAAAGGTTGGAATTTAAAGGGTCTGTTTCAACCAGCATTCCTTGCACGTGTCACCTCTTGGTTGGCCTTTGTTCGCCCCAAAAGATGGCACGTGCAAGGCATGCTGGTTGAAACAGACCCTTTAAACATTCTCTGCGATGAAATGTGATAAAGATAAATAATTAAAAATCTTTTCATTTTCATAAAAAGCTTATAGCTATCATTGGATAATTTCAAGCGATAGTCAAGGCCGTATCTTAACAACGCCTAGGCAAAAACATAAACCCCAGTTCAACGTTCCTACTTATAACAGGGCTTTAAATTTGATTTAAACATATTTCTGTTTTTAAAGAAAAGCAGTAAAGAATAAATAATATCTATTTAAAGTGCTTTAAAAAGGGCATCTTAACACAAACGAAGAACAATAAATTTCAAGATGGGAAATATTCCACAAGCGATCTTTGCACAAGTTTTATTTGTTTTGGTTCATCCAGTATATTATAATCATCTCAAATTCCAGCCTTCGCAAAGGGCTTTCAATTACCATTTTGACTGCAGTAAGTAAAGGCATGAAAGTTCCTATATCGCCATTTACCTGTAATTCTTTCGAAGATGTCTGTAAAAGAGATATATACAGACTCCAGCAACTGATAGGATACCAAGTACAACGCCTGTGACTATACCAATTGTTTCTCCTAAAAAGAAAGAGATAAATTCTTACATTTTAAATTTGTTGAGTTGGTTGAAATAATAACGCAGTACAGAAAATGTATAATCTCAAGAATGCTTCACAGATTTTTAACAAGTATTTAACATAAACACCTCAACGAAATTAAGTCCCCTTTAAAATAACTGCTTATACTTTAACAAGCCTTGCCACTCAAGAAATGTGATTTTTTCATATGACTAGCATGACTACAGGGACCTTTGGTGAAAAAGCTAAGTCTCTAGCTATTGTGAAGCATTACTCAGCCCTAATTGATTGAAAATGATATTTTACAAAATTAGCAAATCTTAATGGTCGGCAAAGTATAAGTGGAAAGAGGTAACGCCAAGGCTGTCTAATGAAGACCTAACAATTGCCGAATGTCTATTGCGTGCAAATATTCCTGTAACGAGTTTGTCCGTGGGTAGGATTACTTTAAAGTCTGCCTCAAATTAGATGTAAAGTGAGATTTGCGATAACGCAAAATTAATCATGCAAAACATTTCCATGCTTATTATTCGCGGACATTTTCACGTGACATCTAATTTGAGACAAACTTTGTTTTCTTCTCCGTGTTGAGTCTGCACCGTAATTTTTTGTCTGAGATCGGCATGAAATTTTGGTGCTGTCTTAAGAAATTACCTAGGTCTTCGTGCTTTGAAGGCTTCTTAGGAGTACGTTTCCTTGGAAGTGCAGTTGGATTTGAAGCCTTTGTTGGCCGTATATTAATTGATGTTCTCTTTTCACATCTTTTCCCTTCGTAGCCAAGTTTACACCTACAAAAAGACAAGGCAGATAAATAAAATAGGGAAATTACCGATAGGGGTAAAAAAATTTCATAAGAATCCATTATTTTCCCCCAGAACTTTGTTGTGTCTTGCAGGAATACTTCTTGCAGGAACATTCCAAATGAATTTTGAAAAGTCTATTATTTACGTAACATGAGGGCTTAAACTTAAAGCTATAGTTTTATTCAAAAATATCAAATTGAATTTGATACTTCTTACAAATTAAATTTGAGTAGGATTGATCATTGGGTAATTCTAAATAGTTGCTATGCAGTTCACTTACTTGCATCTTCGAAGCTGTCTGTATCTTCTCGATGTGCTGTTAACGCATTCACCTCCATGGAGACAGTAATGCAATGTACAAATATACGCACCTATAAATNATACTTCTTACAAATTAAATTTGAGTAGGATTGATCATTGGGTAATTCTAAATAGTTGCTATGCAGTTCACTTACTTGCATCTTCGAAGCTGTCTGTATCTTCTCGATGTGCTGTTAACGCATTCACCTCCATGGAGACAGTAATGCAATGTACAAATATACGCACCTATAAATAAATAAACAAATAAATAAACAAATAAATGAATAAATAAATAAACAAATAAATCTAACTCAAATAAATTCAAGTGCATGACCTTACTACAACATTCTAGATAATTAAAAAGATCTGTAATTCTACCCTCAACTATTTTTATGATTTTCAAAATTATAGCACTTTTTACATTTCAGTTTCTAGTTTGAAATTATGACATTGCCGAACTTCTAAATCGTAAACAAACAAAGCGACAGACTCATGATTACACCATAATACTGTAGACCTTCATAAATTGCAGTATTCTTTAAAATTCTACAATTTTTGTTCAACCAATTTAGAATGTACGATGACTCTATCTTCTTACGAAGCTTTACATGAATTCTTTCAGAAAAACTTGACTTACTTGTAGTGTTACATGTCTGTCGATCACGAAGCAAGTTGACACCAGTTGGGCATGCACAAGTATATCTGTACTTTGCTGATAACAAACACAAATGACTGCAACCGCCGTTGTATATGCCACAAGGATTGCGAGCTGAAATTAGATAAACGAGTTGCAGAATGACAAAGCATCCCTAATTTTAGGATAAATCACACTTTTCAAGAATTTTCATCGATTTCATGCCCTCCAACAACAGCTCCACAATAATTGCATACAAGCGTAAGTCGTGTGCAAATTGAATTTTGCTGGGTTCCAAAAATTTGACAAAAAATGTTGTGATAATGTGATTCCGTAGCATGATTCAAAACCTGGTAGCTTCCAAACATTCCACCAAAACAACTTTGCTGATACAAATAAAAAATTATGCAAAATAATTTACCTGTGGGTTGTCGTAGTGGGTGATAAATCTCCACACCCATTATGCTGTATATTCCGTGAATGATTCTGGTCATATCCTTTCCAGTAAATTTATTCGCTTTGAATATTGCGTCACTCTGCCAATCAGACCAGTAAATGAAATCTTCGAATACAGTGACTGAAAATGGATGTTGCGTTGGAAGGTAAACAACTCGTCTTCGATCACTTCCATCTAAATTACTGCTTTCGATTACCTTAAGCTTTGCATCAGCCCAGAATATTCTCCAGATTGTGAAGTCGATTGTTATTCCATTCGGCCAACTGCCTGTCAGATTGTGTAAGACAACGCGAGTGTTTGGATCACCGTCCATGCTTATTTTTCCAATCCTCGCTTCTCGTCCCCAGTCTGTCCAATAAATATGTCTAAAGAGAAATCAGATTAGCCATCATTCAAAAGTTGAATTCAATGTATTTATTCGAACCCAGACGGCATTGGATAAATCTATTTCTGTGATTGAGCTGAATCTTCCGGGAATCGAACCAGGGTTCTTGTGGCCCCAAAACGCCATATACTCCTTCCATTGTGCAATATGGGCCAGGAGCTAAGTTAAAGAAAATTATGGGGGTGCGATACCCCCGCCCCTCCTTTTTGGCTACGCCCTTAAATAGAATAATGAAATTAATGAATGAATCCGAGGTCTATTATATCTCTGGCTATCAGTATGTACTGCGGAGTCAGAAAAAAGTTTCGAAGTGTGAAATTTCTTTCTGTTCAGCTATAACCAGGCCAAATTATTCTTAGAAATGTTATGGTGCTGCCGGATTTCAAATAAACTTTCGCTCGGTGAAAAATTCTGTGCAGCTTCTGGTATGCTTCGAAACCAAAAACTTCAGAATTTCGATTTTAAAGCCATACTGTTGTAGCTAGAATAATCCGTACTGCTAAAATTAATTTGATCTTAAATGTTTACACATCAAATGACCTTACACAAGTTGAGAAATNTCCAATCCTCGCTTCTCGTCCCCAGTCTGTCCAATAAATATGTCTAAAGAGAAATCAGATTAGCCATCATTCAAAAGTTGAATTCAATGTATTTATTCGAACCCAGACGGCATTGGATAAATCTATTTCTGTGATTGAGCTGAATCTTCCGGGAATCGAACCAGGGTTCTTGTGGCCCCAAAACGCCATATACTCCTTCCATTGTGCAATATGGGCCAGGAGCTAAGTTAAAGAAAATTATGGGGGTGCGATACCCCCGCCCCTCCTTTTTGGCTACGCCCTTAAATAGCAGAATGAAATTAATGAATGAATCCGAGGTCTATTATATCTCTGGCTATCAGTATGTACTGCGGAGTCGGAAAAAAGTTTCGAAGTGTGAAATTCCTTTCTGTTCAGCTATAACCAGGCCAAATTATTCTTAGAAATGTTATGGTGCTGCCGGCCAAAATTTTTTAAATCACAGTTTAAAAACCTTGTTTTTGAGGCATAAATTCCATAACACATATCAAATCGCGCACATAGGAGCCTTCATTCTACGATTTCAAATAAACTTTCGCTCGGTGAAAAATTCTGTGGAGCTTCTGGTATGCTTCGAAACCAAAAACTTCAGAATTTCGATTTTAAAGACATACTGTCGTAGCTAGAATAATCCGTACTGCTAAAATTAATTTGATCTTAAATGTTAACACATCAAAAAACAATACAGTTTACATTCGTTAACTCCACTTCCCGTTATCTGGAACATTCGCTACTTGGAACAAATTTTCCTTTCCCCTCGTAAGAAGGCTCTCTTTTTTTAGGAAATACTGCCTGAGCTCGTTATCTCGAACATTCGGCTTCCCGAAAAAATTTAATTTCCGCAGAGAGTTCGAGATAATGGATTTTAACTTTATACAGGTTTCACTTACCTTCCCTTTTCTGTTGGATCGACCGCAATGCCTCGTGGTTCATCGAGACTTGTGTTGACGAGAACTAAGGCAGAGGTACCATCAAGCTCAGCAACTTCGATTGTATCCAAACCAGCATCTGACCAATAGATCTTTCGACTGATCCAGTCAATAGCCACATCGTCTGGCACTGCGCGAAATTTCAACCGAGCGATAAGGTTGTAAGTATCCGGCTTACTCAAAGCTGCTGATTTGAGAGCTCTCTCTCGGTGATCAGCCCAATAGACTTGCTCTTGCGAAATGTCGTATGTAATGCCAATGACAGACTGCAGGCCTTTCGCTATCTCTTGCATTCCATGGGGCTCAAAAGTGATGGTCCTGATGTTATGGCGATCGGAAAACACTAGGAAAGGCTTTTGACCTAAAAAGTAAAAAAGCGGTCCTTCAAAACCTTGAAAACCACTAAGAACTCCGATCACTGTTTGAATCTGTCTGAGCACAGTCTTTAAACCGTTCACCCCTGAAATGAACAGACGGCTCGTGGACACGCAATCAAATAGGAACAATTTTCAGGGTGTAAATTTTTTGTATATTTTGTTTACATCAAGTTTAAAAGTAATGTTCTATCTTTCACGTCAGCTCCACATAAGTATTTGTGATGCAAGTCTAACTTTTGCAACCCAGAAGAGCCGACGTGGACCTGAAGTCGCACTGAAAAACTTGGTCTTATTCGTCCCTATGGCTGCTTCCTTGCAATAGCTTATTTTGTCTAATTTACAGTTTTCAATTTCCTCGCTTAAAAATGTCTCCGTTATCCTAAGATTTTGCTACAGTTGATAAAAGATTCCATCTCAATGGTCCTTGATATCTTAGGCTGTTTCTTTCATGCTCAGATCTTGATCCTTTTGTTACAAGGTTGTGTGCTATGGCAATAATCAGGGGTAAATACTTTTCCTTTTTGTCGATAAAACATTGAGTAAAAAATGGTGATTTCGTGGGGACTTAAAATTGGGTTGAAACGAAAAATGAAAGGAAAACTAATGAAGGAGAGGCAAAGAAAAAGGGGCGACGGGTTAAAAGAACGAGGCTAGAAACAGTCGATAATACCCCTTTAAGGTGATGCTTTATACTGAAAAAATTACTAATTTGAATACCACTTACCGATAGCCTTGCAAGACCTTTGATTAGCTTCCAGAATGTAAGTAGCTTGGCAGGAACATTTGAAACTGGACTTCGTGTTTTCACAAATCTGACTGCATGAACCATGGATTGAACATTCGTTTATGTCTAGGAAAAAATCAACGATAATCAACTTAGAAACAAAGACACTTCCTGAATCCTGTAAGATCAAAACCACAAGAAGAACTGTTACCAATCAAATCCTAAACACAGAAATCAATATTGAAACAAAAATAAGAATGGAAAATTGCTGACAGTCTGTTCCAACAGATCATCAATTAAGACCCTTTTTTATTTCGTCTGAAGTTGTTATATTTCACCTGAAGCATAATTTCACTTGTTTGTTGTATTTTATTTCTCGGTGCTACTTGAGCAATGTAAAACAGAGGCGTGGTTTCATAAAACTGGCTTTGAAATGTTTCACGAAGGCAACGCGAATTTGAGGAACCTTCCAAGAAACTGTTAAGAAACTCCGTGTACTCAAAATCTGATAAATTTAAGAAACTTTCAGTATTGGGTCAATTTCTTAGTTTCTTATTAAAAATATGTGTAGTTGACGACATACCTTCACAAGTTCTTCCATCTTTCTCCAGCTTGAATCCTTCCCTACAACTGCATTCATATCCAATTTTCTTGTCTACACAAATCTGAGAACAATGCCCATTATGATCTGTACATTCATTAATATTGCAACTCATCGGTTCGTCTTCGCGAAGATCACAATCGTTCTTTGCATCACAAACTTTGCTTTCCGATATGCATTTTTTGCTGTGTTCACATTTGAATTCACCAATTGCGCAGCGTTGATCTAAAATAAACAGAATTAGTTTTAGTAAAATCATTTCACATGCTCCAGAGCCATACCGAGGGAAAGCTGGTTTGTTTTGTTTGGCTCTATTTTTTGTTTCTACCCAGCATTCGAAGGTAGTTTAGGAAATAGAGAAACAATGTTGTTGTTGTTGTTGTTGTTGTTGTTGTTGTTGTTGTTGTTGTTGTTGTGCAGTTTTAGGAACACTGAGAAGCTAAGCTTATCGCAGCAGTGTCCTGGTCTTTTCTCTCTATGCAATGTGACCACACCTCGTGATCTGCCTGGAATTGCAGAGAGTCGGCAACGCTCCCTGCTCTAGGTAGCAGGTTTTAGCCAAGAGGGGGACTCGAACCACCAACCTTCAGATTGGCAGGCCAGCGCACTACCACTAAGCCATCCCTGCTAAAATGTTCAGGGGGGGAGGGTTGTTATCAGAACAATAGAAAATTTAGAACTGTCTAAAGGAAATCAGGGATCTTGATAAAGAGCAAAGGGCCAAGGCACATCGACCTACAACAAGAGCCCGTTGCCTCACCATACAATTATAAATACAACTACAATAACAACCACTCACCACCGCTCAACAAGGACTCGTGCACAAACTGTTCAAAACCCAGGACAACACATTTTGAGCCTTAGACAAGCATTGCTAAGAAAGCGCAGCAAAACGTCTCCCAAGCGCTAGCTTGGGCACAAACAGGAATGTCTTAAGATCTTGTGACAAAAAAACTCTCTGCAAATCTTTCAACTATAAATTTATCTTTGATAGCATTCATGATACCCTCTTCCTTCATTTTGTTTGCACATCAAAGCCAAAATGCACGCGACTGCAACCTATTTTGCTCAAACACGACTCTGAGACTGTGACTCTGAGACACAAAATGCTGGAGAACTTAGAGGAGGCGCGTAAAGCGAAGGGGGTATTCTACAAAGGATCCAAGCAGCCCAGTCAGGCCAGAGTGTTTCAAATATGGCGTCGCATTTTTCTAATTATCCAAAATGAAAAATAATGAATGAGATTGCATTAGGGTAGATGTAGATGTAGATGTAGATGTAGGGTAGGGTAGGGTAGGGTAGGGTAGGGTAGGGTAGGGTAGGGTAGGGTAGGGTAGGGTAGGGTAGGGTAGGGTAGGGTAGGGTAGGGGAGGGTAGGGTAGTGGTTNATCTTGATAAGGAGCAAAGGGCCAAGGCACATCGACCTACAACAAGAGCCCGTTGCCTCACCATACAATTATAAATACAACTACAATAACAACCACTCACCACCGCTCAACAAGGACTCGTGCACAAACTGTTCAAAACCCAGGACAACACATTTTGAGCCTTAGAAAAGCATTGCTAAGAAAGCGCAGCAAAACGTCTCCCAAGCGCTAGCTTGGGCACAAACAGGAATGTCTTAAGATCTTGTGACAAAAAAACTCTCTGCAAATCTTTCAACTATAAATTTATCTTTGATAGCATTCATGATACCCTCTTCCTTCATTTTGTTTGCACATCAAAGCCAAAATGCACGCGACTGCAACCTATTTTGCTCAAACACGACTCTGAGACTGTGACTCTGAGACACAAAATGCTGGAGAACTTAGAGGAGGCGCGTAAAGCGAAGGGGGTATTCTACAAAGGATCCAAGCAGCCCAGTCAGGCCAGAGTGTTTCAAATATGGCGTCGCATTTTTCTAATTATCCAAAATGAAGAATAATGAATGAGATTGCATTAGGGTAGATGTAGATGTAGATGTAGATGTAGGTGTAGGGTAGGGTAGGGTAGGGTAGGGTAGGGTAGGGTAGGGTAGGGTAGGGTAGGGTAGGGTAGGGTAGGGTAGGGTAGGGTAGGGTAGGGTAGGGTAGTTCATTAGAGTAGATGATTACTCCTACAGACTCTTAGCAAAATGAACCAAAGGAGTTGCCATCAGCGTGTGTACTGAATGTGGTCTATAATCTTGAAAATGCTGATATCGGATAAAATCAGGCTTCGTACTTGAAACAGAAGGGAAATGTTATGAGCACAGAGCAGAAATTGCCTGGAATTCTCAATATTCAAAACGCAGAGAAATTGGCTTTCCTGTGATTTTATTGTACTCATCATACAAAGTAGCTAAGCTGGTATAATTCTAGGCCTTAGCTACGTACGCATTGACGCAAAAATTCACATTCAATATATTAGCGTAGGAAACTTCTTGCTTCAAGCATGGCCGCTGTGCATTCTATTCTAACAATACTGCTTAACATCACGTGACATTTACACGCCAACGCATACCACATGAAAGACACGAGGCAGAACTCAAAACATTGAACTGAATAGATAGGACACCATCTTCTCGATTTGATATGATCAGGCCTAAGAAGGCAACTGTGTAAACAACAGGTAAAACTCGCCATACCAAACGCCCTCGTCATTCTTTTCGTTCATTTTCTAAATTTCTACCCAAGCAATGTATTTTAAATCTTGCAACAAACTATCAATGATCAAATGAATGACTTTCTGTATCAACTGAAGAAATAAGCAAAACCAGCCTTGTGACGTAAATGGGTAAATGGTTTGACAAAACATTGTACTTATTTCATGATTACTGGTGATTACCGTTGTCTGATTAACGATCCTAATCGCACTGTTGTGATACATAATCACGTAATCACTGCATTTGAGTGGGCAAAGAGGCCAACAGTTCTAAATCGTGCGTAGTGAACTCTCATTTAAGGGCTGGAACGAATATTGGGAGGCGGAGCAAGTATTTTGATGACAACAAGGAAGGCTGAAGAAGTTGATTTTCCAAGATTTCTTTCAAGTACACTAGCTTTTTTTTCAGGGCTTGGTTTTCAGTCCCCCCTAGTACAAGAAACTGTTTTATGTTCGCAATCCCCCCAAAGTTGGCTACCATATTTTTAAAATCATGCACAAGTTTGTCGTCGTTCTGAGATTGACAAAGAGGAATCGAAATCCTTGCAGCAGTCACAATAATTACTTTGACAGAAGTCTTAACTATTACTCATTCGTGACTTTCAGCGTGAGCTTGAATTGGAAATTTCTAACTGCTTTCCCACGGTTACCAATGTAATAAGCATGTGTCGTAGCCGCCTGTTTAACTTTGTGGCCAGTTTCTGCTGTATTCTTGGCATCTTCACCCACAACAATTTATAGTTGGGAAGAAAAAAGCAAACTTGATACTTTTGGGCACACTGAGAGGCAACGCTTATCGAAGCAATAGCCTCGTTCTTCTTCTAAATGAGCCCACATCTCGTGATTCCCTTAGCCTGGAAACGAGGGGTGTATCACTGTTTCGAAAAAGCGTACGAAATTTTTAAAACAATAGCATTTTTGGATTTTTAGGGATTTTTCGTGAATGCAAAACGATTTTTATGAAAAGCGTACGAGATTTTCATGGAGTGATATGCCCCTCGCCTGGAAATATATACAGTTGAGTTGGCAACTAAAAATTAAATATAAAACCCCGCAGTTCCTTGCAAGCAATGCATTTGGGAGAATAGTATAAAAGCCCTTACCGCTATGAATTCTAAAGATTTAACGGCAATGCTATCTGGAAGTTGATATCATAAGGATGTGATAAAAACCAATTGCGTATGGATTGACGTATATAACATTCACTGAAACATTAAAATTGTTATATAAAAAGCTTATAATTCATTTATCGAAATTTATCTTCAGCTGCGCGTCATAGTTATCAATAAATTTACTGTTTGTTCATTCATTACATGGTTGACTTTATAATCTAATTTCAGATTTAACAAAGTAATCATTATTTTATTAGAAACTGAAATAAACTAAAAAACTGAGTTATCTACCAATTTCTCCATTTAAATTTATTGATTTGCGGAAAGTAAAATCAAAGGGATATTGAGAAAATAAAATATTGTTAAATTTACGTTATCTACACTTTTGCTATAACTTGTGAAAGCTGATCATAAACAAAATAGGCTTATACCCCATTCACACTGACACAGTATACCTGCTTTATCTAAACCAGGTTATATTTCAACCAATCAAATGGATTCGATTTATTGGATTGACCAATTAGAAGGCAGAATTTGATAGCCGGGTTTAGTTTAAGCTGCTTTAACTTGTAAGTGTGAATGGGGTATTAGTATAAAAAACCATGAAAAAATGCGATAAAAAAACTATTTCGGACGACTGTCAAAAACAATCTATCTACAGTTTACTTGCTTGTTTTATAATAAAAACGATAGAAGTTTACAGTGCATACTTTATTTTAAACTTTCAAAAGGGTTGCTCGTCAGAAATTTGCATTTAATAATCATTTTTTAGGCTGATGAGAATGATTGCCAAAATCAATCTAATTGAAAAAAGGTAATTTTGTTTCGCTAAGTAGCATATTCCTATTCTATCCAAAATAATTTGCGGGCAAGACTTTGCGTTTTCAAATAATAAACATGCTTCCTGTTATTTTCTCCACTGCAAAAAATTTCGGACAGTAAACTTTTCGGACCACAAAAAATTTCGTACATTAATCGAACTTTTAAAATGAACGTCTGAAATTTTTGCGCTTAATGTTATTAGTAGTGTTGAGCGGCGCAAGGTTGGGTGAATCCCCTTCGAACGTGCTCGTCGCTTTGATCAATGCTTAAACTTTCTAAAATTTTCCTACGAAAAGTTGCTTATGAGTTTCTTAATTCTTTTCAATTCTATAAATGTAGACTTTTTCTCAAAACTAGTTTTCAGGTACCTATTTAGCTTCTAAAACTAGAATTAATAAAAGTCACCCCCAGAATTAAATCTATTTCAATTTCACAACTCAATGACTTACAGGTGCTAGAGTAAACAGTTTGAACAAATTGCGGGTCAATCAAAGCTGATAATTCGATACACTTTCTTAACGTTTTTAACCTTGGAATCACCGTTTCTTAATTTTCTATAAAAGTTGATGCGTGTTTGGGTCTGCAGAGGCTTTTCGAAATGCTTTGTCATCAGTTCTCATGAATAAGAAATCGCAATACATATCATCTCTCTAAATCCCTAAACTTGAGCGACACTTAATGAAAGGCTATCAATCAAATGCCACTCTAATCTGGCACGGGTGGGCCTTTCCTAAGAGCTGTAACAAACAAGGCATATATTCCTAACGCGTTCATACGAATAGATCACGCCATTGACCCTCTTTGGGTGTGGAAATTCTTACCGTATTTTATCTGTTTCGAGTGTTTAGGAAACTTGATTTATCTTTAAAAATTATGCATAAATCTCAACCTATTTTAGAATTGACTGTAATTCATGAAAATAAATATTTGCACAGAACAATGTGGCCCTGTGCTAAATATTTTGTCTGTGCAAGAACAAGCTTGGAAATTTTCCATATTGAAGCTATAAATCTTATTTCAGCCTCACAGAAACACCTATCATTGATAAGCTGATATTAGTTTAACTCGTTGTTATATTTCGAACAAATAAATTACAAAAATCGAGGACTTTACAATAATCTGATGGCTGCCATGTCCTCGGATTAAATGCGAGAAGGGCGCGGTCGTCTGCTCGGCCTCAGTAATATGCCACTGGGGGCACTTCCAGCAGAAAATATGCTTAAAAAACAATTCAGACATACCACAGTCTTTTTCATCGTCACCATTTGGACAGTCGACTGTCGAGTCACATTTCTTTGTACGATCAATACACGTGCCATTAACGCATTTATACTGTGTTTCATCGCATTTGACATTTGCAGGACAGTCAACCTAAAAAAAACACAACGAAATAGCATATCGTCCTATCTTAGGAGGACCAATTACTTCTGTATTTAGTAAAACTTTCAAAATCTTGGAAATAACGTTACTCTCAAGATTATACTGGAAGATTTAGATTATAGGACCTTAGTCAGTGTCTTCCATTCTTTTTGTGAAAATAGGGCCTTAGTTTCACAATTTGGGAGGAATAAATGGGTCCTATTATTTGCACCCTTACAACTCTTAGCTATTTGCCTAGTTACAACAACAAAATCAATTCAATTCAATAAGGAGCATAAGTTGATTGATTGCGAAGTAAGACTGTTTACGAATCGATTGACAAGTGAGAACAAACAGGAACAGCAAAGTCTTCAGGCCGATCTCAACTGGACGATTTTCCGGACGATCGTCATGAAAGTTCACGAGAACACATGCTCAGTAAAAATTTCTGATCGCTGCATCGAAAAAATTCGCTGGATGAAAAGTAAGGAGTGGTTTCTACTTTTCGTCTGACAATTTTGTTCTCAGAGAGTTTTAGGAAACTGAATCGCAGGATTGCTCCAGCCTTTTGGGAAAAAAGTACTCGCGACGAAAGCAGTACAAAAGTGGAGATCAAAATAGCCCAAAATAGCTTTTTGCCGCGATCGTTTCCGAAAGATTGTCAAAAAATTCGTCCAGTGGAGATCGGCCTTCATTTTTCATTTCATTTTCAATTTTTTAGGCATGGTAGCCCCTCAGTTAGAGAAAAACTGATTTACAGGGGGCCATGCAATAAAAATACTAAAACTAAACTAAGGTATTACAATCTAATTAAAATAATATCAATAAAAGTAAAATTAAAAGAGTTCATTGCATAAAGCATCTTTACTTATGCTTTGTGGGATTTCATCAACCCTTCCCGGAATTTCTTTAGAGTAGGTGCTCCTTTTAATTCATCATTTAACCCATTCCAGAGACTGGCCCCTCTGAATGAAAAACATCTCTGACCAGCTGATGTCCTTAACATTGGAGTCCTAAGGTTTATATTAGAATTCCTCAGTACGCGAGAGGTTGTTTCGTTCACTCTATTGAACATGTCGCTCATATAGGACGGCGCATCACCGTTTAGGGATTTGAAAACCATTTTTAGTGTCTCAAAATCAATCAATTCCCTAACCGTGGGCCATCCTAGGGCACGAAAGAGTGGCAAGGCTGACTGGTCATATCGACTGCCGGTAACTATTCTGGCAGCACGATTTTGTAGCTTTTGGAGTTTATTAAGAGAGGTCTCACCAACATTCCCCCAAACAGGGCAGCAATATCTAAAGTAAGGTTCCACGAGGCTTTTGTACATCTGTTTAACAGTGGATGCAGGCACGTACCTTTTAGCGTATCTTAATATGCCAATACCTCTGGAAATCTTACTTGTTAATGAGGCCAATTGCGAAGACCATTTTAATTGCTGATCTACTTGAACTCCTAGGTACTTAGTATCCTCAGCCATTTTAATATCGTCCTCCCCGATTTTAAACTGAGGTTTAACTGAGCCAGGTGAAGTAAGTTTTTTCAGTTTACCTGGGCGTCCGATAATCATGCCTTCAGTTTTTGCAACATTTAATGATAGCTTGTTTCCTTGTAGCCACAATTTCAAAGCAGCTAAATCAGCGTTAATAGCGTCATTGATCTCAGAAACAGAATTAGATGCAAAATAGATACTAGTATCATCGGCATACATAGATACATGGGAATGCTTCAAGCATTTAGGTAAATCATTAATGTAGACCAAAAAGAGGAGGGGCCCAAGACAGGATCCCTGAGGAACTCCGCAATCTATAGGCTCGGTACTAGATATTTGTCCGTTAACCCTACAAAATTGCCTCCTGTCGGCAAGGTAGGAATGAAACCATTTAAATTCCTTCCCTTTAACACCATAGAATTTGAGTTTACTCAATAGAATCTCGTGATCAACTGTGTCGAAGGCTTTCTTGAGATCAATATAGACAGCTGCCGTATATAAGCCCTTATCGATGTTAAGGTACCAATCATTCGTGCACCTGAGCAGACTCGTAAGGGTTGAATAGAGTGATCGAAAACCTGACTGATCCGAAAATATTAGTTTGTTGTCGTTGAAATAGGAATACAACTGGTCAAAGACTAATTTTTCAAACAGACGTGAAACGACGGGGAGTACTGAAATCGGTCTATAATTAGACTTATTATCAGTGGACCCTTGTTTGAAGATAGGCGCAACTCGTGCAGTCTTCCATTTGTCAGGAAAGCGTCCAACAGACAGGGACCAGTTGAACAGCAGTACAAGGGAGGGCGCCAAAATTTCAATGCCAGTTTTTAAGAAAAAGCTGGAGATCATATCAGTACCAAACCCATTGGATGTTTTGATTTTCGAAAAAGCTTTGAAAACTTTCGCCTTGTCGAGGGGGGAGAACGAAAACGAAGATGAAACAATTTTATCACCAAAATCTCCATTAAGAAGAGGATTTTTTGTCGCCGGTATCTTGTCACTGAGATCTTTTCCAATGTTGCAAAAAAAGTGATTCATAGTTTCCGCTATATCTTCCGGATTTGAAATCACTTTCTCGTCCTCTTTAATAGAGAGGATGTTAGTGGTTTTAGACCTCTTATTTATCAGCTGATTAACAGTTTTCCAAGTTTCCTTTATGTCCCCCTCACAGGATTCTAGCTTATTGGAAAAATAATCCCTTTTTATTTTGCGGTTCAAATTGTTAGCTTTACAACGGACTTGCTTGTATGCGCTCATTAGTATCTCAGATTTCATTTTTACTGCCTTAACCTTCAGTTTATCTCTCGTTCTGAAGAGCTGTTTCAGGGATGGAGTAATCCAAGGACAAAAGCGTTCCGTTACCCTTCGTTCTCTAATTGGCGCATGCTTTTCGATTACGAGAGAAACCAGTTCAGACCATTTATTGACTGCATCGTCAACACTATCAGCATTATTCACTACACTTAGCCAGTCGTACGACGCAAGGTCTTGGAGAAAAAGATCCTTGTCAAAATTTTTCATTTGTCTCGATCTGATCTTCTTGTGTTTAGCTTCAGGCCTAAAAGGCAGTTGGAGACGGAAAGTAAAAAAAGACAAACAAATAAATACCTCATCACTGCCATCCCTGCAATCTCTTTTCCCATCACATTTCCATTGCCGTAAGATGCAACCCCCTATCGGCCCGTTGTTGCTTGACTTGCATGCAAATTGATATGGTTTGCAAGACGGTTTAGATGACTTTGCGCAGACGGGGGATTGCTCATCGCTGTTGTCTCCGCAATCATCTTCACCATCACAGACCCAGTCCTCTTTGATACAGCGACGATTGTTACATGAGAATTCACCACTTTTGCAGACCTTCGGAGCTAGAAAGAACAACAAAGCGTTAAACATTTACTCAAATTCCAGGTTGTTGTTTACCCTTGAGAAAACGCAGTATTAACGTAAACATACATTTCAATTTGCTGGGTGACCCAAATTAAGTATAAACAGCTGGATCGATATGAAAAACCAGAAGTGTTTATTCAACAAGATTTGCAATTTGGCCCAGGCTTAGCGTGAAACTGCGAATGCGGCAGTCGTTTCTATAAGTTTTGACATACAAAGAAGATACAGAACCCGCCAGGCTAACCTCTGGAACTACTACCTGAGATGCAGTTTCGCTCATCCGTTTGACGGAAATACGTAGCCACAACTGAAGCATTTTAAAGTCTGTCTCAAATTAGATGTCAGGTGAGATTTGCGATAACGCAAAATTACTCATGCAAAACTCTTTGTTTTAATTCGCGGAAATTTTCACCTGACATCTTTTTTGAGACAGACTTTAGTGATAGCAGATAGCAATTCAATCCAATAAACGAAGCGGAAACAGGGACTGCGGTAGTTAGTCTATCTCCCCCCTGAGCCTCTGATATTGATTTCAGCAAATTGTTTCTACCAAAATGATACTTTTCCGTGACTCATATTCTCTTAAATCCCAAAGGGTACGAAGGATCTTTTACCACGAGTAATGCATGGATTCACCTATTCCGGTGGGACATACCTTTGCTTCCCATGTGAGTTAGCTTGAGCGTTTTAAAAATACGTCGCTTTTTTCAGTTTCGTAAACAAGCTACGATAGTACAGTTGGTAGAGCGGTGGCAGAAGATAAAAGCTCAGTCCTGTGCATGGGCGTGGTTCGAATCCATCCATGAGAGATGAGAGCGTTCAATTGAGGGCATTACATTTTGGAAATTTTTTCTCTGAAGAATTGGATATGAATTTAGATTCTTGATTCTCCTATCAAAACCATGCTACTCAACTTAATTTTTTCCGGATCTGGCTTGGCTACCTTATATTTCAGGATATTTTTCGCTATGTAATGTTGCTCTATTTTCTTGCTACAAGAAACCGGCCTTCCTAATCGAAACCCAGTAATTTGTCAACTTGGGCAATAAACTAAGGTCAAGGAAGATTTTCGACCTCGACAACCCTTCATAAGACTGTAATTTTTTGCTTTGTACATGGTTATATAGTTTTCTTTCACGTAAATCTTTCAGACTTTTAAAACCAAACATCTCAAAAAAATCTGAAGAAGCTCATTTCAAATCTCAAACTTTTAAAATGTTCCGTCAATTGACAATTACGCTAAAGATGGCGGCTCCAAAGACTCTGTTGTGTTTTGCTGCAAAGCATGCTGGTAAAAAGCTCCCTGACGACCACATAACGACATAAAAATTTCGGTCTGCCGTTTCGACTAGCTAGCTAGCTAGCTTGAATTCGTATCGACCTTGAATTCGAATGCAACATGATTCGAAAGGAAACCTTTCCAAAGCAGAAAAAGTAAAGTTTTGATTTACAAAATGATTGTAAAATTACAAAATTCTTCTGTTTGTTTACATTGATTAGTTGTTCCGAACTTTACCACAACTAGCTATTCGAAACGGCAGACCAAAATTTTTATGTCGTTAGGTGGTCGTTAATCGTTATGGAGCTTTTTACCAGCATGCTTTGCGCGGCCGCCATCTTTAGCGTTATTGTCTATTTCATTTCCGTACCAGTTACAGATGGAAAAACTCTTCCCTTCAGATTATCGTTTCGAAAATTACCATACTCTCCAAACAGTAACGAAATTTGATTGCGTAATTGAAAAATCCAGTGACGAGACAAAACAGTAAACGAAATCGGGTTTGAATGATTTTATCTCAAATTCTTATACATCTACAGACAAGCTTATAGTTTCTGAATCCTCTTAGCTAAACCGATTGCAACATATCTTACATTCCGTAGAAACTTTGAAAGATTCACTGTGCAATAATTTGCTTGGGTAATCGTTTTTAGCCATACCTAAGATAGCCAAAAAGTTATACGATTTTTAGCAAACAATTCGAACACCATGAAATATCTATACAATTTCGAAATATTTCCCAACAGACTTTGAAACTTTAAAAAAAACTGAAAATGCCCAAAACGAAATGTTAAGAAACTCGAAGTGCAACATTCTGCTTCAGCTGCTTTCAAAAAGGAATTAAAATTTCAACTTTCAGCCTGCTATCAAAATTGCCAGGCGACTATCAGCAGGAGACTACTCTTTCAATCACTAGGAGACTACTCTTCGTCTGGTCTCTATCCATTGATCTGTCTGGCTTGGGTGGCCCTACCAGGAGTGTAAACTCCCGCCAGCATAGCTCTCAGGATCATGGAGACACACAAGCTATCCCACCACGACAAGGTGGTAGTCGTCAAGGGATAGGCCGGAAAATGTGGCAAGCTCGATGTTCTTCTTTCAAAATTTCAGTTGAATTGTCATGATCCTTACTCTCTTTCTCTGAAGTAAACGCCCCTAAAACAATATATCACCAGTGCAGTGATCTTGCCTAACATAATTGTCCTTTAAGTGTTAACATGTGTAGATTCTCTTCGAAGTTTGTTTAAAATAGTTTTAGGAATTATTATATTTTCGTTATTTTTCATGGAAAGTTCTTTTGATTTCTGAAGTTCACAAGCTGTTGGATGGAATAAAATAGATCTGACATGACGAAAAATTACAGAGATGCCTATCAATCGGACAACACCGGCCACTGCAAATCTTGATATATTTAAGAAATAAAGAGCGTACGACAGGCTGACTCAAAAATGTATCTGTTAGGGTATATTGCAAAAATAATGCATTCTAAATAATAGGTACAAAAATTGATTGGCTGAAATATTAGATCTGCATCCGTAAATTGGAGCAATCAAATTGCATAACGACTGTAAGAAACGAAAATTTAGGCCCATCTTGCCCTTGTTTACAATCCTTCATAGTACCATTTTCTGCGGCAGGCAAATTCAAATCTCCAAAATAGCTTGTCAAAAAATATTTGCATATAGTCTAGAGCAAAATTATTGATATTATTGTGAGCAGTGTCAGACGAAAATGGTACCATTATCTTGACAGCAGTTATGAAGGAGATAAGATTACTTACGACACATGACAGGATCTTCATCTGAACCATCTCCGCAATCGTCATCTCCATCACATTTCCATCTTCCTGATACACATTTTTGATTCTTGCACGTAAATGTGTCCCCAGGACAAGAACTTGTTCGAGCTGTTGATACAAAACACCACATTAAACGTCCCCATAGTTTCCGTATCGTGCAGCATATAACCTATTTCGTAATCACTTTCGATGGGCTCGTTCCAGGAAATATGGTATGTAATAATTTTGCGCTTATTTGGTCCATGATACGAAAGTACAAACGAAATTAACACCTTGTGCATTATGATATTGTGGCGACTTTTTAAACAGTGTTATAACGCTTTTCGTCACCCCATTGGTTAATGTTTCGGCAATGAAAGAGGAGCGTGTTTCTAAAGGGTTGTTGCGTAGAAATTTTAGACATCTTATTGTGAGCACTTAAACAGACTTTGTACGTGGTTCGGTAGTTTAATTCGGTCATTGGCTTGGAATTTTCAGACAAGCCTGAGTCGCTTGGGTCTCATGAATTTATCTCATGATTTACAAATTTTTCAAACCTTACATGGAAAAGGAAATGCTACGCTCAGCTTCAACGCACGCTCTCCATCTTCACGTTCCACTCTGCACAATCGAGTTGCTGTGTTCCCATCAAAGATTCCATCAAAGATTCACATCGGGCTAATAACAGGAACGGGAAACTTAAACAACGGTATAATAAAGGATCAGTGGATGGTTTCAGAGCGGGTTGTTCTTGCGGCGGCCACTTACTTCAAATAATATTTCTGACTTAAAGATTTCGTAATTACGCTCGGTCAGTATAAGTATGTCTACATCTTTGTTTTAAACTGATTTTCATGGCCTAAATTTGACGCTTACAAGATTTTTCCTTCTTTATTCTCTGAAGAATTTAGCTTTCAACCGACCACCCATTACAGGGAGTGTTCCAAAGGCTTGGCACATACACAAAATAATCAACCAACCAAGCCACAAAGAACTCCATCGCACAAGATCTTGTCTCATCTATCAAAGAGGGGCTTCTTACGAGTGGTTCTTATGTCATACATATACAATTAAAGCATTCACATTTATCAAGCAAAAATACAACTAAGGCATTCACAGGCTAGAAACCTAGAGAACAAGGGAAGAAAACCGGAAAAATGAGACAAACACGTACTTTTTATAAGAAACTAAGAAATTGGCCCAGTACTAAAATTTTCTTAAAATCATTTGATTTTGAGTACTGAACGTTTCTTAACAGTTTCCGAGAAGCTTTCTCAAATTTAGCCGCTTTTATGGTTGGGGATCTCCAGTGCCATCGTCGAAACTATATAGCGAAAATTTATAAAGCCATGCATGAGTAAATAAACAAGTGCCTTAACTAATATTTTCCAGTACTCGAGACTCGCGTTTCTTAATATTTTGGGGATCTGAGAGTTGAGTTTCTTATAAAGAGTTCCCTATAAAAATACGTGTAGCGGAGTTTCACATTGCCTGATAACCAGCCCTTGGCCAACTTGCATACAGCTTCTTGGTGGCTTCCAATGAGAAAATGTACATGACAAAACTTATAGATCAAACAACAAACTTGGTTCGTCAGCGAAGAATTCAGAAATCTTCCTTAAGGGTAATTCTATCAAAATTATTGAGGACAAACACAGTATGAATTCATTGCCATTCAAGCAACCACATCAAAGGGCTCTGACGTAAAATGTGGTTTCTTGGAGGCTCATCAACATTCAGAAATGTTAGTAAGCAAAAAATTCAAGCCCTAAAGAGGCCCTAAAGGTGATGATTCCAGAAAAACTGGACCAAGACAGTACCCATAGACATAGGAGCCAGGGGGCACCACGCCCCTCAAGTTTTTCGAAAATGCCCTATTTTAACCTCAAAGTGCCCTTTTCCTCAGCCTGATTTGAAATTAAAAGTGCCCCTCCACAGTTCTAAAAATTGACCCTTCTGAGAGCTGTGAGCCTGTGACCCTTCTGAGATCTGTGCCCCCCCTCCCGAAGTGAGTCAGCACTGTTTTCTACGTCCCTAACAGCATCAAAGCATTCATGGACATTTGAACTGAGGGTTTTCTGTTGTATGCATGAGTTTGAAACAGGGTTTTTTCTGGAGGACAAACATACCAACAATAACACAAAAACTGGCGAGAAAGCAAGCAAAGCCAAAGCCTCTAGCAGAAATGAGCTGATAAAAAGAAACACATGCTTCAGGATAACTTGAACCACAATAAAACGTACCCCTCCTGGCCATCATGAGAAGTCTATTCACCATTTTGCAAAGTTATACCTGTGACTGCTAATGGCTGATATTTTAATTCTTTTAAAGGGGCTCCGTCTCCAAATTTCGATCGATTCGGCGATTTAGCAGTTCTTTGATAGGCAATATCACACAAACTCTTCACCTTTTTCTCAAAAATGAAAGCGTTATTTTGAAGATAAATCTTTGTACTTCACAGAGGAACAAACCAAACATTCATATCTTTTACGATTGCTCAGATATAAATGGATTTTTAACGGTCACTTTTTGGTGGCTTGGGTGAAGCCACGAAACAAACTACAGAAGACAATCGACACGTGCACAATGGTGTTTACAGATTTGTTTACGCTTTGGCGACGGAGCCCCTTTAATGCAATCACATTTGAAATTCTATCACACCAAAGCAAACTTCTCATTTAAAGTTTGTTTTTGTGTGATAGATCTTCTGTGAAAGAAACCACCCTTTGGTGTGTTACTAAAACAGAGTTTTGTCAAGAATTAACAAGGCTTTAGCTTGGTACTATGCAATAGCGGCATCATTGTTTTAAGATTTAATAAGAAGGGCTAAGATGTCTCCATTTGGCACTTCCATTTGAAAAGGGGGTAGGAGTGTACCATCCAGTGAAGCCCTATCCTGTTGCAAAAATGATGTTTTGCAGAAGAAATTTAACCCCTTGTGAAGATTTTTCGATCATCGAAAAGTGAGTCCTGTGATAAAACTTCTTGAAAATGTTCATTAAATTGATACGCCTTTTGTATATTATTAGGCAACAACAATCCGTAAATTGAATACCTTGTTGTAAATCCTATCAGTGAAAAGGTGGACCCATCAAGAGGCAAGTAACAATACGACTTCTAAGCGTAATACCCCTTACTTCTCATTTGAAGTCACTTAATTACGAAGACAGCATAGTACTTTTTGTTTGTAATTATGTGATATCTGAAGGAAGCTTGCAACCAAATAATCAATTTCCAAACTACCAATGTTTAGTTTTCAACTTTGGACCTACACTTGCAACTATTTGGTTGCAAGCTACCTTAACTTGTATCTTTGTTTTTCATGTGTACGTAAATTTCCTTTTTTGTAGTAGTAGTTACATGTAGTCTTATGCAGGTTTTATTTTTTTCATGTAATGGCTGCAGGGATGGCCGCAGGGTAGACATAGTATTTTACTCCCTGTGGTATTATCTCTGTAGTATTGTAGTGTAGTTTTTAGGTATCGTAATTAGTAAAATGTCTTGTAAATCTTTGATAAAATATAAATAAAAAACAGCATAGGGGCTGAAAGGCAAACAAATGTACTTACGGCAGTCACTTTCATCAGATTTATCTACACAGTCATTATCATGATCACATTTCCATGCTAGAGGGATACATCTATGATCAGCGCAAGTGAACTGATCTACTGGACATGTTACATTCATAACACCTGAAAAAAGAGCATATATTCACTAAGTATGAAGATTCAAACATATAAAACAAACATGTGATCTAACCACAGTCTAACCAGGGTTAGGGTTATTCATTAGTTATATTTGGGAACTCAGACCCTGTTTCTATTGCTCCATTTTTCTTCAAACAAAACGGAGAGAAATCCCTTCGTTTCATTAGAGTGTTTCGCTGCAACAATCAACAAAACAAAGCATAAAAAAGGGGGTATTCAAAACTGATCCAAGACTGTTGAAAGGTCTTCAAAACAGAGGTCCGTGTTTCATAGACCCGTGTTTCATATGGCTCAAGAATTCTTATCATAATGTGAAGAATTCTTGAAAGTTCTTAAGAATTCTTGTCATGTTAACATGCACAAGGCCTGCAATGTACTCACCACATGATTTTTCGTCACTCCCATCTTTGCAATCATTTTCTCCATCACATCGCCAGCTGGTTCTTATACATTTGCCAGATGCACATCTGTATTGTCCTTGTTGGCACTCCCTTGTAACTGAAATAAGAAACATTTCTTCCATTTCAAGCAAAATTTTCAAAAGTATACATATGCTATTTTCTAGCTCAGCAGAAATCTTTCTTTTATGAAGCAAAAGCTAAACATTACACAAGCATGCCATGTTTTTGAAAGTCTTTATTATTAATTTTATATTGTAATTGGACGAGGCATATGGGTATTAATCATTGTTCAATCAAGATACAGTTTATAGTCCCTATCTTGACTCCCGTTATCTCATTACCCTTCAAAGGTGTTTCTTACGAAATGCTGCCCACTCTCTTGAGCATTTGATTTGTCAAACAGATCTTAATTCCCCCTCAGAGTTTGAGATGATTTTATTCTCTTCTTGGAGTTTGAGATAACGGATGTCAACTGTATATCTTATGGGGTTTAAAGTCTGTGTGCATGACAGTACAATACGATAACTTCTTTCGTCAAATTTTGAGATTCTGCTCACATTAACATCAAGCAGATCCATGTTGGGACTCCAACTCTTGGCTAATTTGTATCTTCTACACAAGTAGATAGTTCACACAAAGGACTTTGAGTTTTTCAGGGATTCCTCTCTAAAATTTAAAATGAGTCTTGCTACTACGATGGTTTGTGAGTTTGAGAGTGTTGTTTAGAGCTCCTCCGCAGAATTTCTGTGCCCGTTGGAGAACAATGCTCATGTCAGAGGGGCAACCCCAGAGAAAGATATGCATGTAAATAAGTTTGTAGGTATTCTTCCTGATAGAAATACAAATATTTTATATGAAAATCTTATCAACCAAGAAACCAGAAAAGAACTGTTTAAGAAACTCTTTCGTTTAGTCTAGCCACATTCTCAGTTGTTTCTTTTTTATCTCTATTCTTCATCAGTATTTAGTTTCAGTTGTGTCTAGACAGAGCCATGTATTAATAAAATTTGCTGTGATATGTTCAAATGACAACCCTTGCCAATGTAAACATTTGGGATTTTAGGAATCGTCCAAGAAACTATTGACGAACTTTAATGACTCAAATAATGAGAGTCCCAAGAAACTTTCATTACTGGGTCAAATTCTTAGTTTCTTATAAAGCACATATTGCAGAAAGAAAATTGCTGAGCACTGAAATATTTTGGCTTTGATCATCACTGGTTGTTAGGGCATTGAGTTGAGGGTCCTTAAAATGGGTTACAAGGAGACTGTAATAAGAGACATTCTCACAATCCTAACATTCCATGACCAGTCACGCAGAGAAAACCTCTGCACCCTGCACCCAAACAAACTAGAAGACACAGGCTTTTATTTTGTCTGGGAAACTCAAACAATAGATTACATCACGTGATAGTACACTAACCAATCATTTTCGCAAACACCTGCCATGAATGAATGGTGTTGTCAAGAATAACTCATTGAGGAATACAAATGAACCATGGGAACACACAGTTACGACAGCTTGCTTCACTAAAAACTCACTAAAATATTACGAACACAATGAAACTTTATATATTCTTTACATCAATAAAGGCGGCATATTTAGCTTCGCACCCACAAGCGTACTTAGCGAAAATACAACTTAAAATCGGAGAACAAGCTGGTTGAAAATTGGCCTAGACTTATATTGTCGTTTAACTGATATAATCTGTGTAAATAAATAAACAATTTATTAAATGATTTGATATCATATTCCTTGCAAGCAACTGGATCTCGATTATTCTGGTTTTCGTAATCCTCACTCTCTGTAAAGTGATATTGTGCATGATCTGATATCAGGTTGAAGCAAGACTGCTATCAGGTTGGCGTGAAATGAAAGGATCGAGGCCCATTCATAAACCGGCTTCAACTTGCAGTAACACGCTATGAACAACCCCAAAACAACTTTTTCACACGCAGTCTAAAATGAGTAATCCTTGGAAGCTCTTAAAAGTCCTTCTGCCTAAATAAAAATGTGATGAATTCGTAGCTTCTTACCGCAGTCTTTTTCATCAGAATTATCTCCACAATCGTCTTCCGAGTCACAAACCCATGTGCGGGGAACACATTTTTCTGTGCCGCATTTGAAATTGCCAGAATTACACCTCCAACCTTGGTAAAGAATAGTTTTAACCATAGTTAATAGAAAAATTAACTATGTTTTAACAAATTGGAATAAGTTACCGGCTAATAACAGTGTTTTGTATTTTTTGCCATGTTTATACAGCAATATGACAGTTGGAGTGGCGCAGTACAGGGTGCGACTTCTACAACACATACGGCCCGGAAAGAGCTTTCGACTTGTTTGAACGAAAATAGTGATTTAGATCAATCAAAGGGAAATCTTCAACTGATCTGTAAACACTTGTAGATTTATGCTTTAGGTTCGATTTTGTAAACCGCGAATTACTAAAATACCCACAATGATGCAACGACGAAAGAGGATATATGGGCCTAAAGTCATTCTTTGGGCAAACTTCTCACCCGCTCCTCCTAGCTACTTCGTATGTAAGAGAACAACTTCCAAATGATTTACGATATACGTCTAGCGAATATACGTAGCGTTCAAGAAATTGACAAAACAAGGAGATCGAGTTTCAAGCAACAAGGAAATCCTTCTAGGCCGGGCCGGGAATGTCTGTTGATACATACCTGCCGACTGTGCAGTGCAAAAGGCGAAATTCAGCAGCAGAATGAGCCCGACTGTAAGCAGTCGCTTCACCATTACTTCTTCAAAACCAGCCACTATCCTCTGTATGCCTTCTTATTCAAAGATCTCTGTAAATGATGAAAATAAGCAGCATGAACAGGGGATGTTTACAGTCCCTTCATGAATCGCGGTCGCATCTCAAACGTCGTCGTAGTAAAGTTGTAGCTTCGTTTAACAACATTGCTAAATATCATCCCTCTCGTCGATCGCAATGTTTTGGTTTTAAAGTGACGTCACAGTCGCCATGAGAAAAGGAAGCGCCTGTCAAAAATTTCAATTCTTTTTGGTTGATACTGATAAAAATTTATTGGATGGCAAAAGTAAAACGACTACGATTATTCTCTGTTAGCTGGACTTGTTTTACAATTATCATAATAATACTAATACAAAAGCAAACAGTGTTTCATGCAGGGTTTGTTGATCTGTTCCACTTAAATTTATCAACAAAGATGCAGATAAGAGAACTGGGCAAGTGCAACTAATGGATATTAAGAAATTCTGTTATTCTCTGGACTTGCCCAAGTCTCTTCCGTACCTGAAATCCTAAAAAACCAAAATACTTCCGTACCTGAAACCCTAAAAAACCTAAAAACCAAAATAATTCCCTTCCCTCCCACGCGGGATAAATATTTTTAGGTGGCAATTTTTAGGTATGAACGGGAGAGACTTCTTGTCTTCTCTTCCCAAAAAATCAGTGCATCGTCACCCATGATTCAATTCTGCCTTCCAGTTTTGAAACGCGAATGGAGTGGATAAAAGAAGAGATGTACAGTAGTTCTTTCAGAGCCCTTTCTATTTTCCTTTCCAGTTCAATCAAAATACACTTGGTTAATGGTCTTTGTTGCGGCATCATTAATGATGTAAAACAATTTTGTAGCTGCAGGCTGATTTGATAAAAATGTTGATAGTTTGCAGTGGCAGCTGTTTGATTTATGAATGCAGTTTGCTTAGAACAGATTCTAAACTATCTGCCTGTCGTCCATCATGTTAGCCATGATAAAGACACTTGTCAAGATAAAGAAAAAACAGAAAACAGGAACTTTTAAGGCTTTAAAGACAGACTCTAATGCTAAGTAAAATGATGCAAGATAGCAGAGGTACCCATTAGACTATACAGTATCTGAGAAAGCATATTAGCTAACCTTGCTCTCGGTACTGTTAGTGGAAAGAGGGGCTTTTAATTCAAGTACCTAGACTATCCAATTTTTGCTGCATAAAATACACATCAAGAATATTCTAAGTCCTATTATAAACCCCCAGCCAAGCTGCACAATTTTTGTGAATGCTAGCTTTAACTTTAATTTCCATATCAGGATCCACAACCTACAACCGGACAACAAAACAGACTTTTCCAGTATCTCTATAAATAATCCTCCACTTCAGTGAACCGTTTTCAGATTGTATCGTAACATCAATAAAGTGCCTTTCCAAAGTGACTCTTTCTCCGGCTTTCTCCTAGTCTCGCAATTAATCGTTGAGAAGGATGCTAATTAGGACCTGTCGCCGAAAGTTTGTTTACATGTTCTTGGCGGGAAAAGAAGAAAGTTGGTGAGACATCATGTGATCAATTAACTTCTCTCATTGGCTATCAAGTTTTAAGATCTCTCACGCGGAGATCATGCGGCCAAAGTCCAACAGCTCGATATTATATCGTTCTTTCAACAAGTCGTGAACTGGACACATGAATTTTTCTTGAGATGAAAGAGGTATTTGCGGTGAAAAGAACCGGATGTATAATCGAACGGAAAGTGTCAAACCAAAAAATTTAATTTGTAATGAAAGTTTCCTGGAATTATCATTACTTGAGTGCTGAAAGGTTATCAGGAGAGGAGTGTCTAGAAATGTTTCTCTTAATGTTATATCTGGATCTGATCCAACGAGATAAACTGCCTACTAATGTTTTATGGACAAATGATTGTTTCTTTTCTTACAACTCTTGTGGGCATTCTGATTGGCTAATTTCAAATTAGCGACCAGTATCTATTCTCGATTCTTCTCTTTCGGATCTTCCTTATGAATTTATGTGACCAGTGTGTGAAGAAAATAGTCTGTCCTTTTCAAGGTCACACGAATGAAGACTTTTATTAAATGATCCATTCAAGGCTCTTTGACTCTTGATTGATTTGATTCCCTGATAGATTTATTGATTGATCACTTAATTGAATGATCAATTAGTTGATTAAAGGACTTGACAATGTATGAACAAGAAGACATTTTAAATCCTGTTCTCAAGTACAGTATTATCATTTTATCAACTCCTGTAAAAACTTCAGACTGAAAATTGAAGAAGGATAAATTGATATTATTTACTCATACTGGAGAGTTTATTCATTAAACATGACACTGCCCCCCTTCTACGTCACTTATCATTATCATTAGTTTCAAGGAGAAGGATGTTTCTACTCTTGAAGACAAATTCACTGTCCTATTCTCTGTATTCAAATTCTCTGTATTATTTCTACCCTGGCTGATAATTCACAATGAAGGAAAAAATAGTTACACAACTCAAGTGTATGAAAACTAAAGGCAAGATACAAAGAAAATGCACACAAATTCTTGAGAATAAGGTATCCCCTCCCTTGCTGATTTAAGAATCTGGTACGATTGTCAAATCTATGCATAAGGCTGTACTATCTTATAAATAGCTTCCTCTCTCCTCAAGCTTTGAAATGCTCCCTCTATTATTGAGCATGGCTTTACATCTGGTCGGTAGGATTAGCACATTCTACCCTGACCCATTCTAACTTCTTCTTAAGGTAGCTTTGAATTTAGAGAAGAGAGCCTAAGCAGACTTGAAATTTTCAGATACTTCAAACTGGCTAGACAAGCTGAATATTAAACATTTCTTTTGATCATGAAGGTCAACAACATGAGTTATCTGAGGCCATGGGACAGGTGTTCAAAAGAACCAAATTGAAAAAAATAACATATTCCACCCAAACTACACTCTCTTGAGGTGATGAACTGGTGAACAAACAGATGTCAAAAATCTAGAGGTCAGTCTAACCATATTGACTCTTATCCAAACCCTAGGGCACTTCTCAAACTCCAGGTAGTTTCATGTTCAACACCTCTGTCAAATTATTATTTACCTTATAACAAAGGAAATCAACATTGCATGAACTTGACACAAATTTGGAAAATTCATGTTAATTTAAGTAATGTACATTTTGGTTTTAGTACATAGTAAAAATGCGCAGATATAGGAATCATAATTTTAAGAAACCTTTAGACTACAGCTTTGGCAGAAAATTTTCTTAACTTTATAAAAAGTCCATTAAAACTGGAAACAAAAATGTTTCAAAGTGCTGCAGTACAGGCCTTGCGCACAATAAAATGGCTTTCCTGTTGAAGAATTCTCAAGAATTCATAAGAATTATTATAGTCTTTCATATGGCTCAAGAGTTCTTATCATAATAAGAAGAATTCTTAAGAATTCTTTAGAATTCTTGTCATGTTAAGGTGCACAAGGCCTGCACTGTAGATGCACAAATCATACAAATTATACAGGCTTTACATAGCAATGTGCCCTCTTATATACATTATTCTATTTGCTATGATAAGCTCATGCCAGTGTGCAATCCATGTAGCCTACACCAGAAATCTCCACTTGGAGCTATGATTTCTATTGTTTTTCTATTGTTTTGGCAGGATCTGATAATTTTTGCGACCAATCAGGCAAATATATTTAGCAAATGGTTCTATTCTATTGGCTCATATGTTTATTATGAAATATCTTTGTTGGTACAGTTGAATTATTCTATATTCATAACTGTTTTTTTTCATTTATTACTTTATTTTAAGTAGGCTGGAAATATATCTGGCTACATCACTGCTAATTTAAGCCTACTATGCATGCCGCATCTAGGCATGGGACCCCAGTTTAATGTCCCTTCCGAAGGACGGCAAAGTGAGTTGCTTGGTCAGGCATTTGGAAAGTAATCCTTCTAGATTTTGACCTTGCGCGACTAAGTTTAACTTCACTCAGTTACCTAACGGAAACTGTAGAAGTCGCTCAGCCATTCACCTCTGTTTATAAGCAGGCGTGACTATTAAACAAAGTCCAAGAATTTTTGGCTACACAAAACTCCCTCGTTTAGCTATAACTCAGACTTTGAAATCTAGTAAGAAAGTCTGGGGGCGCAAATTTTTCCAGATCATGAGGCATCCATGAGTGCTTTTTTCTTGCATTCCTAAATTGTCTGGTATTTGACATCATTTTAAAAATGTGTATTCACCCTTTAACTGACCATCTTGCAAACCCAAACTCAGTTCAACCTTTCGTTATGTAAAACAACTAAGTTGTGCACTAAATCATGCACATTTTAATTTGCTTTCAAACAGTGAACCTTGTTTATTAAAACACCTGATGTATGATTGACAATCTTTATATGAATGAAAGCAAATGACATTGCATTGTTGAGATTTAACTTCGTTTTTTTTTCTTTGCATTTCGACAAATATTATTAGCATTTTCTGATGACAGGACAACCTCCTTTAGAAATTCTTCCTTGCAAGTAATGTTTACTGTTGTTATAATCAACTTTCTCAATGCATAAATACAGGACTGAAACATAAAGGAAGTAGGAAGAGAAATATGGATATGAGAACGAGCTTTGAAATCCCCAAATCTCAACTTACTAAATCTTGTTCAAAGCAGGAATGTTAGGCAAAGCAAAAACTCTGGATGGACGTCATTTCCTCTATTTGAATGACCTATNACATTGCATTGTTGAGATTTAACTTCGTTTTTTTTTCTTTGCATTTCGACAAATATTATTAGCATTTTCTGATGACAGGACAACCTTCTTTAGAAATTCTTCCTTGTAATGTTTACTGTTGTTATGATCAACTTTCTCAATGCATAAATACAGGACTGAGACATAAAGGAAGAGAAATATGGATAGGAGAACGAGCTTTGAAATCCCCCAATCTCAACTAACTAAATCTTGTTCAAAGCAGGAATGTTAGGCAAAGCAAAAACTCTGGATGGACGTCATTTCCTCTATTTGAATGACCTACGTTGTTGAGGACTTCGAGGAACTTTCTAGCGGCGAATGAAGCCTAAAAAAGCTCATAGATTGAGTTACCAAACATCGAAATAATTGTGTAATTAGAACATCAATAATAACCACACATAAATGCGAATAATGCTGACCTATTTATCTTCCTTTCACCTCCTTCACGGCATTTCCTCTCTTCTGAATTCAAACTGATTATTGTGTTGATTGAATTGGGCCTAACTTTCTAGGCCTGCAAAAGCACGCCGCTTTACTGTTCTATTATCGTAGAATTCGATTCAAAAGTTGAACAAGCGAAGCATGCCGTATTGCCTTGTTGAGATTACTAACTAATCAACTCTAAACCGTTTGCAATATTAATGATTTCTTGGTTTGTTTTCTCTCTTTACTTATCTTGATCAGATGTCGATCCACAGCGTGTGACTGTTCGATGGCCTTTGATGAAAATATGATCAGTGATTTTAGCCACCAGCACAATCTCGATTTGTTGATTAGCACGTGATAATCATTGATCACGTTGATCAGCTAATCATTGAATCCATAGGGTACTTCCTCTATAAAGAAACTTTTTGCCAATTTGGACGATTTTTGCAGCTAACTGTTGTTGGCCAAGCGTGGCAAGCGTTCATGCCAATTTTTCTGAAATTGGTTTTAATGAAAGTCTGATCAACGAATTTCACCACCAGCACAATCATAATTTGTTGATTATCACGTGATATCGAATCAGCTATCATTAAATCCACAGGGTGCCATAAAAGAAACTTTTGACCACTTTCCGTGACTTTTACTGAGCTAATTTTGATCCAATGTTCCTGCTAATTTTTCTGACAAAATATGATCAATGAATTCACCATCAGTCCAATTTTGATCAGTCCTTCTACTTGTTGATTAACACGTGATATGGAATCAGCTAACCATCAAATCGATCTCTTTGACTCGCACTACTTTGACTCGAACCTTTGACCCAGCTTTTCTTCTTTTTTGATACTTGTCTTGTATTGCGTTATAAAACTTTAAATTGCTTGGAAATGCGAAAAAGAGAAATATTTTTGGGTTGTTCTTTTGTTGGTACAAGAGATACAACATTTAACAACGATTTTGATATCTTTTGGTCCCAATACCCTCTGGCCTCTTTTCCGTTCTTGCAGAAACACATGGGGTACAGATGATTTCAATCATTGTATTCTATCATGTGTACCCTGGGTAGGACATGGAGTTTTTAGTGAGATTTGCTCACAGAACATTGTCTTGAACGTTAAAATCCAAGTTAACCATCAGCGTCAGAAGAAAATCCCAGGATGAAAATATCTAGCAGATATCTCCGTTGTATGTGCGGTTTCCAAACAGATAAATGGTGACTATTTAAGGATACCAACCACTTACAGTATAAAATAGGATAATTAAAACCACGTCTTATCTATTAAATTCCTTTTTGAAATATACGAAAGCTTTAATCGGCAAAAGATTCATGAACGAAATTTTTCAGATAAGAATTCCTTTTTATCTCCGACGAACAGCAATAGTGACGTTTTTAAGAGCTAGCAAATACATTGATGAAAGTGTGTACTCAGGGTAAAAGAATGTGTTTGTAGTCTTCACCTTTGGTCCTCCTGTGACATTTACAATTTCGCGCCAAAAAGTTATGCATGAGCTTGCTTATCAATCCAGATCAGCAAAACGAGAATTATGACAATGTTCACGTGAAACAGTTTGCAGGCAAATCAATTATTCAATTCTCGTTTATTGATCTCTAATCAAGGGTGTCAGGACATCCATGATTTGAAATATTTATTTACCTTGTTTTGATTGTCGTTTTCTTCTTTTTTTTGTCTCTCCTTCGCTTGGTCTTTGAAAGAGAATTAGATTCGAAAAAGTGGTTGTTAGGCCAAATGAAGTTGAAGTGTTGCTCAAAGACCAAGGCGAGGAGAGACAAATAAGAACACAATAACAATCAAAACAAGGTAAATAAATATCGCGGATGTTTGCTGGTTACCTTACCTACCTTTTCATGCAATCTTGTATCTACAGTATAAATTATTTGCAAAGATCTTGCCACGTGAACTTCAGGGAGAGGGGCCACGAAAACAGTGTAACTTGTTTAGATTTCATAATCTGAGATTTTAGCAAATTTTTTGAAAATGAAGACGAAATGGAAGAGATAAAAACAACGACTCGATTAAAAATTTAGATTCGAATAGGGATGGGCATTCACATTACTCGACCCCCTACGAGATACACCCTATGGCCTTTCGTTTGGTATTTTTTAGTAGTCTAGGAATATCCAGTAGTGAAGAAGCCTCAGATCATGACTAACAGAGGATTTGCTTGTAAATGCTGAGCCAGGGTGCTATCTTTTTTGTTTTTCAGGATTTCTATCTAAAAGAATTGTATATGCTATAAATAGTTTTTACTGAATTTCGTAAAAAGGCACAGCCAGATATTGGTAATAGAAAGGCGCAGAGAATGCGTTTTGATTTTGAATGACAGCAGGGGGTCTGAGGCGAGCGAGATTCGCGCTAAGCGTTTACAGCCACAACTAGATTTATTTGATTCAATTGGAACTGTCCTTGTGTTATTCGTCATACCACAGGGAAACCAGGACTTATTGCTAAATAAAAAGAACAACATTTTTTTCATATATCGTCGGAGGAACATTTTTCAAACTGTGAGGGACAGCGACGACTGCGGGGGAGGGAGAGCACTCCACAGATATATAAAAAATAATTTTCTTTTTTATTTACCAATAAATCCTGGTTTCGCTGTGGTCATACTTGAATCAAGTAGCCAGGATGGAGTTCAAAAAAATCGTTTTTGCTGTTCATCTCAGCATAGATGGAAACAGCACAAATCTGGACAGCCTGTGGGAGATCATTGATGCAAACGAGAAATAGTAAAGGGGCAAGACATGAACCTTGCAGCATCCCAACTTCTAGATCCCAACGTTTGAATCAGCATTAACTTACCCTACAAAATGTGCCGAATGTTGAAGGAAATAAATGCGAATATTTTTAGACGGAAAAGAATATTGGCGTTAACAGCTGAGCATTATCCAGGAATGATAATGTACTGAAAGGTGATGAAAGGATTAGGGCACACAATCTGTGATTAGGGCAGGCGAAGAACCATCAAGAGATATTTGACTGCATTTGCAAGGAAATCGTTCCTGCAAATTGAAGCCATCTATAGATGTAAAAATCCAGAGATTGAGAGGTATGAGGGAAATATCCCGCTTTAGAACGTTTCCTTGGGAATTCCAAAGTAACCAAGGTTCCGGATTTTAACTTTGTGTTGAGACCTGATATGACTATATTTTAATCCAAGGACAAAAATTTCAGGATATAGTATAGAATAAGGAAAGTGATAATGCGAGACGATTTATGTTTGATTAATTCTTTATTATTGAGAGGATGGGGCAAACAATAAATGCAAATGCCAAAAGGCGGTAACGTCGGTAACGTCGTAACATTCTACAATTTTCGCAGCAATATTCTTCGGAAATGGAAATTCAAACTTTCCTTTCAGGTTAAAACGGTTCTACATGCTGTTTCTAGGAGAAGCTTGAGTTACAGTGTTTTCTCCTTTGTGAGTGCAGTTTCAGGTTTATTTTCAGTTTCATTCATTATCAATCAATCAACTAATCAATCAACTAATCAATCCTAAATACATTACAACACTAAAAACTAAATTCTAATAACACTAAAAATTAATAGTTACTTTACATCATTGTATACAATTGATTGATTAAGGAGGAGCTCTCTAATTGAGAAAGAGCCCCCCCCCCCCCNTCAAAGAGAAGATTAAGGAAGCATTGTTTGCCATGAGAAAAAATAGGCATTCATGCATTTTAAATCTCTTTGCGAAACAACAGAAAATATTTGATAGCGTCCCTGACATCTGCATCTCTAGAAGTTGAAAAGGTGTGTCAGGGATTTTGTTTAGTTTCAGGCCAGAATTTTAGGCCATCAAATGGAGGGCACACATATCCTTAGAATTTTCTTTATTACAATAAATAGTTTCTTAAGTTGTATTTTCCCAGTATTGGAGTTTCTTAACTTTTTGGCGATCTGAGAGTTGCGTTTCTCATAAGCGGTTTCTTATACGTTGTTTACATACGTTTCTTACATTTGTTGCGTTTATTGCGTTTATTACATACGAATCTGTATTCTGTTGATCGAATACTGTTCCTGACACATTGCCAACAAACTCAAGAATGAAGGCAGGGAACCATAGAAAGAAATTTCAGCTCTTCTTTAAAATGCGTCATAAACAAACAACCAGAAATGCAAAACACCTCAGCAAAAATGCAAAGTTTTCCTGGAAAGAATTTTGTGTTATTTTTTTATTCCACTGAAAATTTAGAAAACATTAACAAGAATTTTCTACGTGTAGGATGTAGCTTTGTGTAAAGAGGATTGAATTTTATATTTCTTCAATGTTAAAAACTGTTCAGTCAAAAATGTCAAAACAAATTAATGCCCGATGCTACTATAAAATGGCATCACTTTCTTAACTCTTGCTCTAAAAGTTGAAGTGAGTCCTGTTTATTAATAAGGTAAATTTTCTATCTCAAAATCAGTTAAAATGTCTTCAAGCAGTTGTTCTCATGTTGCCTTGAAAGATGTTTTAAACGACTTCTTGCCATCGCAGTCAGCACTCGCATCTTTGATTTCAAAATCATAAGTAGTACCACTGCGCAGGGCCCCAACAGTGATCCTTGTGTAGCCCCGTTCTTTGTTATTCTTTACAGTTAACTGCGACTGCTTGATATCATCAGCGCCTTTGAATGAAACTGTATAGAAATCGCTGTCTCCTTTGGGATCGATTTGTGACCATATGAGAGTGACACTGTTTGGCCTCTTTGAGTATGCCGTGTAGCCTTTTAGAGGGCCACGAAGCCATTGTGGGCGCTCACGTGACCAACGACCATCCTCCACTCGCATTGAAAGCCCAAAGAAGTGCCACATAAATGGCTCGATCCGTACATTGCCTCCTTTGAAATTGGCTGGTAAAAGAGTGACTTTTTCATCGATGATAGGCAATTGTTTTGATGGGCTTTTACCTACACGTAATGCGAAAGCTGCAACATTTTCCTGTGGTGGTATTTCAAAAACTGCACTGTTGTATAAGGTATTATTGGTGGTCTTCACAGTAAATTTTGGTGGTGTGATACTTTCAACAGGTATTGTCACAAATATAGGCCCCATTTTCTGTCCATAGCCTTGTAGTGTGAATGACTGCACTGTGATTTCGTACGTTTTCATTTCCTTGATGTTTCCAGTTATTGTGTGTTCCTAAAAAAACAGAGAGTCAAATGGACATAAAGTCTGTCACGAATTAAAGGTCCTTCCTGCAACAAAAAGGGAAATAACGCTAATACCAACTGCCAGGCCCCTCCCTCTAAATGAAAATTGAATCAAACGCTTTGCTAATCCCAACTTGGGTTTTTTGTAAGTTTTCAAGTTTCAGGGTTAAGTCCCTTGGAAATTCTAATGATATGTAGTAATCCAAATAATCTATTAACAAAATTTGTTCCAGATATCCTTGTTCCAGATAGCTAGATGTTCCATTTGGGGGAAGTAATTTTTCACTAAATTTTGAGTAACTACGAATAAAGAATAAGTGCTGTGAAGAAAATTGTGAACATCTAGCTTTCCCTGTTGCAGAAAATGGTACTGTGATGGTAAAATCAGGGAAATGAGCATATATTTGCGTCTCTTGTCTTTTTCGTGCAATTTGATTGGCTGAATTCGTTGAGGTGTATTCAAATTTCTTAACCAATCAAGATTCGGCGGGCCCTGTATTAGACTTACGTTTTGATTCCCCCGCAGTAGTACAGTTATTATCTTTGGCTCTTCTGCGCTTGATTTCTCCTCCTCGGTTACTTCTTTGTATTGTACAAAATACCCCAGTGCTAGCAACTCATCTGGGTTTGTCCATGATAAATGTATGGCACTCGAATTTACTGCTTTTCCAATCAAAGGTACTTCCTCTGAAAAGGCAAATAAAATAAAACAAATAGCCGCTTTGCAGACGAAGTGTACGATCCAATCCACCGGGTGTCCCAAAAAAGTCTCCCTGTTTGAAAAACAAAGGACAAAATTGTCAGCAAATTTGATCAAGGATTTTAGGCCTGTTTTGAAGGATTTTGAGATGAAGCATTTTTTTAAATCGCTTATTATTTGAGAACGATTCGACCGATTTTTAAAAACTACATTTTCTTATCTAAGTTGGTATGTTAGCTACACAGGTATCATCAGTTTATACGTAGAAATCTGATAAATGGTTTGAGAGCTACAGTTTTTCAAAGGTCTAAACATTTTTCTGACTCACTCAGTATTGTTACAAAGTTGGAACGATAAATGCGATAAAAACGATGATTGTGATTATTACTTTTAAAGAAAAGTAAAGAACATGTTAAAGAACTGACCTGGTAGGCCAGGCTCCATTCGTATCAATACAGGATCACTCGGAGGACTGTATCCAATCCGATTAGCAGCCTTGATTGAGAACTCGTAAATTCCAAGTGGTTTCAGGTTCGCAACGACGTACGATCGACGGTGTCCTTTCAGCGTGATTTCGTTGTGTAACATTTTGCTTATATCCTTGTATTTCAATATGAATGACGTCACTGGTACGGAGTTTATCAATCTGTTTGGGAACCAGGACACCGCTGCGGAGAAGTCAGGTTTTGGAACAACTTTCAATGTTGTGATCTTTTCAGGGGCTGAAAAAAATTTTAAGATAAAACGACAACCTAAAGGGGTATACTTTTCAAGATTTGGAATAAACATGAGTCTTGCTTTTTGAAAATTTATATAAACAAAAGTCTTGCTTTCTCGTGGTGTGAGTGGCCGAGCGGCACATACAGTTCCCGTTAGGTAATGAGGTCAAAATGTGGATGAGCGACCTTCCAGATGCCTGACCAAACAACTCACTTCCCCGTCCTTCGGAAGGAACGTTAAACCTCGTTAAACTATCTAAGAGGTAGACTAAGAGGTCTCATGCCTGGCTGCTGCATGCACTGCTTATAGCATGCCTAAATTAGCTGTGATATAGCTGGAAAAGGTAAATATGGGCATACATTTTCAGAATAAGATAATTTTATGTTTTGAGCCGAATAACTCTTTTTCTTGCTAAACATTGTGCTGTCTGTCAAAAGTTAAATAAGGGGCAGTGGTAGAAACTACATCTTAATTCATGCATCCAAAAATAAGAAACAAATTAAGAAACTTTTAATACTATAGGCGGATCCAAGTTTCTGATAAAAGAAAACACGTGTACTCTATCACACAAATTCATCCTTTCATAACCTCCAAAGTAAAGTAAGGTCCCGATCATCTGTTCTACAGAGCCCAGAAAAATACTCAATCTTCCTCCAGACGAAACATGTTCCTGATAGAACCTTCCTCATTCGTTCTATCCTGTATCGAAAATGGGTATGTTTAGGGCGTGGCATAGGTTATTCCTTTGTTATTAGAGACCTTCCTCATGGTCAGTGACTGTGTGACCGTAATGTTTTCCCGACTCTGCTGTTCTAATAGATTAAAAATACCATACCCGATTCGATGCAACGTGTTTCATCTGATCCATCTTTGCAATCCTCCTTACCATCACATCTCCAATCAGTTGGAATGCATTTGCCAGTTATGCACTGGTACTCAAAAATTGTACACACAGATTCTAAAATGCAGAGAAAAAATGCTTGTAGGATTCTATAAAACCCCTCTTAACAATGGGTTTCTTCTACATGAGTAATAGAACACTGTATGAATGAAGTGAACAGTGGCATGTTTTTACGATCATACTGCGAAACCTTTTTTAGCATATGCCGAATTTTATTAACGGCATATGAAGGAGTTATCAAATTATTTACTTAAGGGGTCTGGGCAATCTAAATATAACCTATTGAATTTGATGTTTTCATAACTAATCAAACAATAGGATAACAATTTTATAACATTTATATAGTATACTTTTGTTTTATTCTTAAACAAGCCTGTGTACCAGACCCCTCGTTGGAGTCTGGAACTCAGGCAATTTTTAGACCAGATCGCTTATATAAAAATAGAGCGACAGGCCATGTACCAATTATTGTCCTATTGTTTTCAGAGACATAGGAAAACATCAAATACAATAGGCTATATTTAGATTGCTCAGCCCAGTCCCCTTAATCAGCGAACATTAACCATTTTATGATGCAGATAACAAATCGAAACGACTAACAAAGTATACCATATTATTGAATCAGTAGTTAGTAAGTTAGTAGCACTTTGTTGTGCCTATTTTGATTGGATGTCCTGATACAGCGTATCCCTTAGGACAAAACGGGAAAATTGAGGGCGCATGGGTTATTTGATATGGAAAACCAGTGTTATACTTATGTTTACTTAGGCCACAGTTTAGGCCCTTTCTAAAGTCTTACTATTCGGAGTTCAGCGTGTACTTTAACGTATGGCAAACGGCAAACAACAAAGTGTCAAACCTTGTGGAGTTCTTTCTATTATTGTGAGGCCCTCCCACCCCAGGGCATTCCCTTGTTCCCCAGTTACTTTTCTGTTTGTTCCCTTGTTCCCAACAAAAGAGGGCCTCTGTTGTCGTTGTTCCACACCACATGAATTGATCGAACACAGGAGACATTTTTTGGGCAAACTTTCATACAGTAAACTGGATACCAGGTTGCAATGCTGCCAATCAAGGCATTTACAATTCTCGATAAAAATACTGAGCCAGCTTAGGCCACAAAAATAAGTTGTGCAAAATCGTCACTCACCCGACCACACAGCTGGTACGAAACTCGACATACAAAGCAAAACCAGTATGCAACTGACTTTATCCACTCCTGTGTATATTCTTTTTCCGGTCATTTCTGTTTACATGAATTCTGCAACAATATTTCGATGCAAAGTTATTCCACTTCGAGTTCTTTTGCACAGTTTCGCGGTTTCGCCTTTGGGTCTTTGTCTTGTTCTGCGATGACAGGTTGATGTCGCTCAGGAATGCATTTTTTGCCTGTGGCAGATTATTTCCATGCAGAATCACAACGCTGACATGATGGCTTCATGGTCATATTTTACAAAAACTTGACAAATAATGCAAACAATGGATATGTCACAGACACAGGGTTATTTGTTATTCAACTGGCATATGATATCCTTACTTAGGCCCATGAAATTGTTTGTTTATCTGTCTTGCGTTGCGGACAGTGCAATATTTATCTATAACAAGGCCAGACGGCGCAGTCCAAAATAATTTAAAATTTTAAATACCTTATCCCATATTTTGCCATATCAGCTAGTTTGCCGAAGAAATCAATCGACAAAAACACATATTTGTCCCGTCCTTAAACGGCCCCAAAAAATACCTGCACCAGGGGTGGCGCTAGGGGGCTACAACCTCCCCCCTTGGGGAAGACTCTGGGCGGGCAACAGTGACGGTGGCAGTTGTTGTCGTTGTTGTTCTCTCGCCTGGGGTTTCGGTTGTTCAGCGTTATCGCCTATGTGAAAATAAGTGAATTTCTTAAAAGGAAGAGCTTCTACTACTGTACACCTAACCTAAGAAATTTTCCAAGAAAAACAGTAATTTGTTGTTTTTAATTCATCATCAAATAATCTGTATATGGAAAATATATGGAAAATATCATATATGGAAAATCTGTGTTTGGTAAATGGCAAAAACATTTCAAGATTTACTGCGGTTATAATCCTAATCTAATTATAGAAATCTGGAAAAATAGTACGGAATTTTGATGAAGCTTGAAACGATCCTTTTTTGTTGATCTTTGCTGCAAATTCTGAAAGGAAAAGGACATCATTTGGTAATAAAATCCATACAGAATTACTAACGTCTTTGTTTGTAAGAAACTGGTTTATAAGAAACTAGTACTATGATTGCCAACATTTTAAGAAACTCTAGTACTATGTCTGAGAAGTAGTAAGAAACTTTTAAAAGATGAATTCAAGGATATTATGGCAAATATGTTGTTGAATTCTTCTTCTTGAGTAATATTAACTAACCGTTCTATGTTTTGAACGTAATAGAACACTTTTTCTTCCCATCTGATGTTTTTATATGCAGAGACGTAGGAACCGGGGGGGGGGCACTGGGGGCACGTGCCCCCCCAAGATTTTGAAATAAACAAAGAAGTGCCTTTTTTGCTTCAGGAAATGCCCCTTTAGCTTACTGAAAAAAGTGCCCTTGAAGTGTCGTGCCCCTCCAAGTTCAAGATGCTTCCTACGGCCATGTTTATATGTAAAGAAACATATCTGCAGCAGTGTTAGATGCTTTTAAAAATAAGAAACACATTAAGAAACTTACAGTACTAAAATGTGGAAATTTTCATGTTGAATTAAGAAACTTTTAGTACTATGGCCTGATCCAAATTTCTTGTAAGAAAAAGCGTAACACTGAAAAGAAAAGACGACCTTGCAAATGCCGATAATCCGACACCAATCGCAACTGGGTGCTCACACTCAAGTAAATATTGGCCTATGTCAGAGTCACGATGCATTTGTGTGGTTTGGGTTTGCAAGCCCGAGGTGGCTGTTCTTTTTGCGTAACTCATTTTTGTCGGATACTGAATAAATTTGCAGTCTATCAAATTTGGGATGTGCGATCTACGTACCAAATATCACAGCGGCACGAGGATTCATGAACAACCAAACTGTTTGCATTTTTGGAAAGACAAAGCATATGAATCAATCGAGGTCCACTGTGGACTTGCTACAAGTTTCTCTTAAAGAGAGACTTGTAGCAAGTCCAGGTCCACTGAAATCAAGGAATGTATGGAGCATTGTTTCTGTTATGCCTAGGCCCATCGGTTTCGTCTGCAAGTATACTCATTTCTCGTTATAAGAAACTTGGCTCTGATTTTTGTAGCAGGGTTTCTTAATGTAGAGCCTAATTCATATAGTAAAAGTTTCTTGTAGAGTTTCTTAATTTTTCATGAAATTGAATCTCACATTTTATTGAAATTCATTGAGGACCACTTTTTGAACCAAGATTTACAAGAAAGAACAAAATCATCTTTTTAGTATTATTTGGGTTGGTGACACACTTTCTGTTTAAAAACAACTCATAGCTCATTACTGAAGTTCAAAAAATTTCTTAACTTCAAACTGACATCTGCTTGATTCTAGTAGAGTTTCTTAATTTTCTGGAAGAGGCTACTACAGTTTCTTATAAGCAATTTCTCATAAAAAAAGAGTGTAGCTTAGTTAAAAACTTACTTTTCACTTGTGTGCTTGCTTCAAGTCACTCTCAATTTCGATTAAGAACATACATAAAACACAGATTGACGATTTATGGGCCCTTATGGCCTTGGGCCCCTGGTTTTTGAACCTCCCTGACCCCCCTCTTCTCAGCCCTGCGCATGAATATGGTTCCCACTGCGCGATGAACCGTCATCGATTTCCCCACCGCCAGTTTTACAAACGAGATGAAAGTTCACCTGTCAGTAGAAATGACATAGCGCTTTAATTTCATAGCGATTATCATAAAAGTTTCATCGCAATGTTGCTCCCACTGCTCGATAAACTTTCATCGCATTTGAAAGGTGGCGACGAGAAAAGCGACGACGGTTCATCGCGGAGGGGGAACCAACCTCATATTACACTGAACGCTCGTAAAGTAATTTTTGAGTTTTTAAGTACTGAGAGGAAAATGTTTATCTTTCTGCGTTTCGGGTTGAGAACCGATGCTGACGAGGTGAATCCTTGAATCTAAGCAATCTCATTCCCATGTCCCCAAACATCAAAGGAACCTACCGCCAGCCTGTTTGGGATACTGGCCCTCGGAACCAGGTTGGAATCTAAGTTCAGATCCTAGCTTTGGCTTTTCAACACAGAATTTACCAAAGTGATTGGGCAATAACCTATTAAATGAAAGCCCTTAAAAACGGGAAAGGTCTACACTCGTCCGATATATATTGAGGTGAAACGAAATACGACATCCTAGCACTTTCAGTGGTCTAAAGCGTGAGAAAGGTATGTTTTTGTGAAAAGGTACAAAAAGCAGTTCGAATAGTGTGAAATGAAACAGTATGAAACGAAACAGAAATCCTGGAATCACTTTCAGTGCTCTCAAATGCGTGAGAAATCCATTTTTTCCCCCGAAAAGGTGCAAAAACAGTGCGTACAACGAGAAAACAGTCATTTTCCTAGTTAATTCACCAACAAGTAAGCTCTACATAAACTTATTAACGTTTTTGAAAAAACGGCCAATATTGTTCATGAGAAGTAATTCTAATCAGGTCTCATATCTTTTCGTGATCTTATGTCTGTTCAAGAAGCTTAAAGAATCTAACCAAGCGAAGATACAGTTCTTTGCAATGCTCACTTGACTTTATGTACGGCACAAAACATGAACTTTTCTTTTTACACGAAACTGCTGTGCATTGATGAAGCTTCGACAAGCAAATCTCTCTCATTTTGAAAGCAATGAAAAGGTTGCTTAATTCAGCTTCCAATTCCAACTCTCTCAGTCCTAAGGAAAGTGAATTTACTTAATCTAAAGAAAGTCACAGTTTTAGAGTCATGAACAGGCAAAGCTCATGAGCGTGGTATACCACATTACGAGAGCTATCCTAAAGGAAAATCAGTTGCAACAATTTAAAGTTCAAAAGTTAATGCCTCATTCATTAGGCATTCATTAGGGACTTCGTGTACCTTAACCTCCCTTCCTGCCAGTAAGCATTTAGCCTTAAAAACCGCACACGGATGGGTCATATGCAAATCCGAATTTATACGTTGCGTGGAAATTCAATTTAGTTAGGTACAGGAAGCCTAAGCAAAGCTGTGGTGGAAGCGGTCATCAAGATGGCCGTGAACAAGACGCAACAGAGCAAAATTAGCCAAAAGCCATCATAGAAACTTTATTCAAATCTTTTACCATCCAACTGAGCCACATACCAAGTGTCTTTGAGGCAGGTGAGGCAATCCTCGACAGTTTACTGCACTGTTAGTAGCTTTGGCTTCGTAGCTAGGCCCATTACGAATGTGAGCAAAAAAGAGCGGGAAATACGTTGAAATTTAATCACGTGACACATCCATGTGCGCTTTTAAGCTCCAAGTTACGAAGCACACTACCACGTCCATTAACTACTAAATTTGCTAGCTACCTTTACGATGTCAACAAAAGAAATGTAGTAGATGTAAAATGCGTCAATTAGAACTGGGTGACCCAAGGCAAGGCAGCCTTAACCAGCTAAATCACAACTAGCTAAATCACAACTAGCTTCCTTACCACACATACTGTATTAGACTGACCACACGAGTATAAGTTTTCCGCATTGAATTGAATAGTTTTGGCTTCAAACTGAGTGAACAAATTTGATGGAGATATAAATGGTTGACTGGAGCGAATACAAGGGCTCCCATCGTAAGTCTAAAACTGTAGCTCAAACTGACCAAGTAACATATAAAAACTTTGATAAGCTATTTTACCAAACTTTATTCGTTTCTGAGTTAAGGGACCTTTGAGCTTAGGAGTGATCTAGCTAGCGAAGCCCTGTTAGGCCAAGCAGTTGCAGCTGTGTTCTTGGCCACACGTCCATATGCTACATTAATACTAATACTGAGTTGAACAATTTTTCTCAGTCACTTAAAGTTTTATAACTGCCATGATAAAGAGTAAGTAGTCTTGAAAATGAAGCAATTCCACCTGAATCTATTTCTTTTTTGAAGACACCGTTGATGAGGCTGGAGAAGACACTGCAGATGATAATGGCGTGTCTTCAAAATCTTGCTCAGATCCATCATCCTAGAAATGGAAAAAAAAGAAAGAATTGTTTAGTGATGCAAAAAGTGGGGGTGGCTTTGGAGGCCGGAATGATAATTTGACATACTGCAAGCTTTTTCGTACTGCACTGCTCTGCTCAAAGTATAAAAAATCTGATAAAGACCGAAAGATGTAGCGAATTAATACCCATCATCATCATCATCATCATCATCATCATCATCAATTATCAATCATCTATTTACAGTAGGCTGAATAAAGAATAGCTGATTAAAGCTAATTAAGGCCTATTAGTGTTTTAATAAACCAATACGGAATTCAGCCAGAAACAACCATACTAGGCTGGTACTGCTGTTGAATACCAATCAAGGGCATCATAATCAGCGCGGCCAATGAGTAGAAATAATTACTTGATGTGTACCAATGGAAAACAAACTTTCTCTTGAGAGTCCTGAAGAAGTAAGAGCTGGGATTTTCTTGACTTTGTACAATTGGACTGGGATTCTATATACTAGGACTGGGATTTCATCAACTTGATTGGGAATACCAACAGCAAAAACAGTAGCCTCAGCTAAGGCATGGCAGTGACGCTCAACTCCCGAAGGTACGAACCACGTCCTTTGGAGTTGAGTCCATTACTTACCTTGGAAATAAACTATGGCAGCTTTTACCGCAAGAAATAAAACAATCAAACAGCCTTCCTATTTTCAAAAAACAAATTAGATGTTGGAATGGTGATACATGCAACTGTAGGCTCTGCAAAGCATATATTCCGAAAGTTGGGTTTCTAACAGGATAGATTTTGAACTAGTACTTGTCCTGTAATATATATTCAGTTGCCACTTTAATAGTTTTATTCTTAAATTGTGAATTATGTAAATTGTAAATAGTAGGCTTTAATTAGCTGTAATCTAGCTATTCCTTTTTAGCCTACTTTAAATAAATTTATGATATGATGATATGATATGATATAGTAGGATTTTGATCACCCATTATATTTCTACGAAGAGTTGCAGGGATTTCCTATCAAATCCACCTGAGAACATGGGTTTGAGGACCCCCATTCAGGATCCTCGTTCTGCTATACAGCACTGGTTTCTTGGCCTTCATGTAAAAGCGATCTCCCTCTGCCAAAAATTTGAAACCTGTCGTCATCATTAGCCTGCGTGCAGACTCGACTGGTTTTTTACAAAATTTGAAATTGAATTGCATGGAAAATTGAAAATTCTCTCTCAATTTCAAATTTTGTAAAAAACCAGTCGAGTCTGCACGCAGGCTACGTCATCATAGGCTTATTATGAAAGGATGACATCTCTTGCTACATATCATCACTAAGGTGGCAGAATAACGACCAAGAGGGCGAGATGAGCTCAAAAATAGTTTGTAACAGTCCCTAAAGTCAGTAAGGTTAGTTTTTGAATCACAAGGAAGAGCTTCATACGTACATCATCCGAAAGATCATTGTCAGACTGTGCTACATCATCAGCTTCTTCAAACTTCCCCTTTGCCTTCGATTTCTTTCGCTTGCCCTGTGTAGATAGCAGAACGATTTATCATACTAAAACACGATTGGCAAAGAAAGGTAAGTAAACTGGAAGTGAATCAACGATCTTTGTTCCTCTGCTAGAAATTACTATTTTTTTTCTAGTTTTCATAAATTTTAAAATCTCAAAAATCTAAAAATCTCAATAGGTCTTAGAAATCTTAAAAAATCTTTGAAAATCTCAGAAAAAATCTCAAAAACCTTTGAAAAAACTGAGAGATTTTTAAAATCTCAAAATCTAGTACGCTATTTTTGGAGTGATTTGCACCTCGAAAAAAATAATGGAGGAAGGGGGTACTATCAATGCTATCAATCTCAAAGTTGACAGATTTTCAGACAGCATTTTTTTTAAAGATCTTTAGGCATTATTGCTTGTGCTCCAACGAAAGCGTTTGCTTCGCACCATTTGCAACGCTTTCAAAATTGACAAAACTGTGGAGGTCCTGGTTTTCGAAGAGTTTGTGCATGCGTCCTTGTTGAGTGGTTGCGGGTGGTTGTTGTTGTATTCGTATAGGGCTCTTGCCGTAAGTCTACCAATCAAACAGATAAGGCCAGTCAAAACTCACCTTTGAGTCACTTTTATTTGTCTTGGAAACCTCTGACACGGCTACAAGTTAAAAATAAAACGCTATCAAGCACGTGTTCCAACCCGAAAGTCATGTTGTTATACGTAACAAATGTAATTCGACCTTTTTTCGTGTTAAAAATCAGGGAGTATATGTATTTGCCTACAGAATGATGACAACGTCGAACAATTAAAAATCACCAAGAAGTAGGAGCAAAGCCCTATCTATTGCTGAAGTATCTCCTTGGAATATTGGAGTTACCCTTGATCGAAAAATACTTCAAATGGCGTGCTTTGGATTTGGAATATCGTAATCCGTCCCGTCCCTTGGGATGGTTTGGATGCACGCACAATATAATAAAACAAAGATTTAGATCCATTAAGGCTCGATTGTTACGAACTCTCAATATACTTACTGCTTTCCTTGTCAGAGTCGTCATCCAACTACAAAGAAAGCGACAGAGAAGTTAGCAAAAAAGACCATAGCAAATTAATTATGTACAATGTTTGGAAAAAGTGATACACTATAATATGGCAGACTTTTTCATTAAAAATCTCTCAGTGTGTACTATTGCAACGCGAAAGATCAGAAGTGGAAAGCAAGGGGAGGCAGGCAAACTCATTTACTCTTTTCATGAAAATGTAAGAAATAGTCGAAAGTCGAAAGTACGAAAGTCGGGCATAGGCACTCACGAGGGCTTGACGAATTCTTGGAATTTTGGACTTCACTTTAAAAAATAAGTGGATTTTGTAATAATTGTAGATATTTTCCTCTTTTCCATCAAAATGCTTATACATATTTTAATCATTTTTTTTACAAAATTTAACTTTTTAATTGTTGTGTTCACCAGGCTGAAAACAAGTATTTTACTTGGTCCTGCTATGTACTTTAAAGATATTATACATACATACATACATACATACATACATACATACATACATACATACATACATACATACATACATACATACATACATACATACATACATACATACATACATACATACATACAATTGTTAGCCTTCTCCCCGAATCCTAAACCTATTGCATTGCAACTTGAAGTTAGTTTGCTAGTAGGAACGTTCTGGAGCTTCAGCTTTGGTTGGGGGGTGTTGGGAGCAGATTTTTGCATTTTGAAATGCTGCCTGCATTATCAAGTCATAATACAGTACATTAAAAATTATGCTACTCACATCATCAATAATGCCTTTACTGTCCTCTTCTTCAGATTCAACTTCACGCCGAAATTCAGTAAACACAGACTGCGAAGAAGGAAACATTTCTTGTTATTTATCAATAATAAAAAATAGAAGATCAAAATTCAAAAAATTGATCAATAATTCTGCTCTTGGCAAAATTGANATAAAAAATACAAGATCAAAATTCAAAAAATTGATCAATAATTCTGCTCTTGGCAAAATTGAAGAGACCTTTAACTATTCTACAAAAGAATTTGGATCGAGCAATATTTTTACATATTTCAATTCGAAAGGTTCGACTGAGCGGGGTTAAGCCTGGTTTCCATATAGCCGCAAGCTGCCGTAAGATTACCGGCGGCAGTCTTCTGCTATCTTCCATCTGCCATGCCCCCGGTACCGCAGTCGAACGATTCATATGGAAACGTCTGAATCTGGTGCCACAACTATCGCACCCACGATGCCGTAGGGGGAGTTATACCCGACTATTTGTCGTTTTTTGAAATTTTTACCACTTTCTGTTTTTAAAAGTTTTTGATACTTTAAAGCGTCTGTATGTACGAAAACGTCTTTTATCGCACGGTGAAACAAGGTCACGTGTCGTCTATGACCTTGTTCTTAGGTTAGACACTCACCTATGTTACATTGGATCGAAAACAATACAGTTTGATGAGCTATAACTATGGGCAGGTGTCTAAACTCTTGAAAATAAATTGTCTGTTTGTTTAGAATTACTTTCTTATGATAGTTCATGCTGAGCAAAAGATAAATCTATATTTACCTGAATTGTAATTGAGTCTTCGTAGATCTGAAAAAGACAAAAATTGATTTAAAAACTTTGACACATGTATTAGAAATAATCGAAAAGGCAAAACCCAGTTTGATAAACACTGCGAAATTCGCAGCAACGCCAAGCAGGTAATCGATAATATTCAAAAAATAAAAACCCTATCAATTTTTCAAGCAGTACCATATTATTGTTCGATAATTCGAAAAAATTAAGAAGTGGCAGTTGCTCGAGAAAATCTAGTAGAAAATTGTAAGATGAACTCATAATATAAAGCTTAAAGCACTAAATGTATCGAAAGTTCCTGAGAGAAATCGCCCAGTTTCTCTACAGTCGGCTGGACTAGAAAACAAACAATGCTGTAAGTCTTACCAAGGAACCTTCAACATTATACATTTGTGCATTGCGACACATCTGTAAGAAATCCTCCTCCATGTCGTTGATACTACGATACTTGTGGTTCCGGACTCTCTCCTAAAAACGAATGATAAAATAAACTCATTTTTTACCATACAGAACTTTCAAAAGCAATCATCATTAACGAACAAATCGTGAATACTAAAAAGGTTTTAGAAAATATCTTTTTCCCAAAAGAAGTGAACTGAAACAAAAGGTCTACTGGATCATCAACTATGTATCGAGGGACCATAAAAAAGCATGCATTTGTGAAAAATTACCCAAAGTACATTAGTGTTACCTAACAGCCAGCAGCAGACACTTTACCAAATATTGGGGAGCAGAGCAATTGTTTCAATTGAAAAGCATTGTTTATCTCCATTGTTTTCAAAGAAAGGGTCTTTGTTCTATCCAGCAATGGACCACATCCCGTTGTGCCCCTAGTCCGCCACTGCTAACAGCAAGGTTGTTANACAAAAGAGCCCGGATCAAGCGACATTTTATAGATTTTTCTTCGAAAGGTTCGATTGAGCGGCGTCATAGTCTCTATCACGGTTGTACACATTCAAAAATTCGTCAGATTTCTACAAGATGTATAAAAATATCGCTCGATCCAGATTCTTTTGTATAATAGCCAAAATGTCAATTAAATAATTCATATCAATGTACGGTAAACGAAATAAAATTACAATTCTTCGCCATAAATTTCGAGCACTCATTTTTTGTCCTTTAGAACCCTCTGTTTTATTCAATCTTATCATTTATTCGAGGTTTTCAGGAAAAAAATATGTTTGCAGCCCGCATCTTTACAACGATACCTTCTCGCCCCATATTCTAATAATGCAACGCATTCATCACATATTTCTTCGACTTGAATGGTTTGAACGGAACTTAGGGTACTTTGCTGTAAATCTGTCGTGGAAATATGTTGATATCTTGATTATTTTCAAAATGGCGGGGTTTTTGTTTTTGTTGAAAGAAATCATGGAAAATTTTGAAAAAATTAAAATCATCATAAATCCTAAATCAATAAAGGAAAAATGATATAATCTTCAAGAAAATCATAGTTTAGGAATGTCTACAACATGGTGTCAAGCAGAAATCTGTCGCTCTTCTGGTTTAGGATTTAGAAATTTGATGACGTCACAGCATCAAACATAATAAATGCTGCCATTTTGAAAATAATGCAGATATCAACAAATTTCCACGACAGATTTACAGCAAAGTACCCTAAGTTCCTTTCAAGCCATTTAACTCAAAGAAAAATGTTATAGAATTTTACACCCACCTTTTTAAAGATTTGAGCCCTATGTTAATAACTAACACAAAAAAGCAAAATTCGTCAAAGGATTTGAAGCAAGTACAATGTATGTTTTTGCGTTACCTTGGTTTTCGGCTCGCCACTTCCTTCTCCTTCTTCGTCCTTCTTACGTTTCTTGGATCTTGTTGGTTTGGTCTTCACTTTCTCATCAAATTCCTCCAATGTCCCTTCTTCTATGGCCTACGGGAAATTATGGAAATCTTTTACAATAACGATAGGAAATTATACCACAAAATATCAACATAGCCCTACTATAAATTGTTCAACAAAAATTGTTCACAAGTCACTTCACAATGAAGTGCCTGATTATCTGCAAGGACTGTTCACAAGAGTCTCTGATACATGCGTCAGGGAATTGCGCAATTCCAAATTGGATTTGAACCTTCAAAAGAGGTCAAAAGAGCTTTTCTTTTAGGGGAGCCAGACTATGGAACAAACTAGGATCTGAAGCCAAAACTACAAGTAGCTTCTCTGCTTTTAAGAAAGCTGTTACGTGATCCACGATAATAAGTCGACTTTACGTTTGTTTACTTTATGTATGAAACATTGTAACTAGTTAGTTTAGGTTTTCTTTTTGTTTAGTTAACAAGGCAAGCTGTAAAGCAGTATTTAGATATATATATTGATGTTTATACCTTGTATAAAGAATTAAAAATGAAATTAAAATGAAATGAAAATAAATGCTGTAAGAGCATCTTTACATTCCAAAGTGCTAAGAGTTCTAAGAGTTTGATTTTGACATGAAATCTTATTCATCTTTTTAGTCATTTTTAAATTTGCTTTAAATTTTATCTTGTTAGCTTTTATTAAGTTTATTGTAAATATTTTTACTTCAAATTTTAGCAATCTAATTTACACAAAATTTGCAAAGAAAGTGATAATAATTATAATTTGAAAACAACTAGAGGTCTGTCATCTTTGGATAATACTTAGAATCACCGCAATCACGTGCTTAGGGCACAAAACTTAAGCCTATCTTCAAAGTCTCGGAATAGCTGCTGGAGAATTCACATAATTCATGTTAAGAGCTCATCTACTGCAGGCAGCAATCGTGCTATTAGAAATACTAAAAAGAGCATTCACTGACCAAAGGTATGAGATTTTCAGTCTAGCCCAGTATACTAGTAGCCTACAAGTCGACCCATTCAAAGCGGTCTACGAAACAAAGAGCAAAGGCTTGCCACTGTGTTTTCAGATTTCTGGAAACTTATTTATATTGACTTTGTTGAGACACGTCTCACAATCTATTTGAATGGAGGGCTTTAAAATAATTAATTGGGTGGCCGTAGCAAGCTTTTGCTCTTTGTTTTGCAGACCCTTCTTCTTTTGGATAATGGGTCTCTTCGTAGGCTAGTATACTAGCGATTGCAAAAGAAACGTGCGAGTTTAAATGCACGGCCACATCTTAGGTAATACATCACTCTCCCCCGCGAGGTTCCACGGAATCACGGACCATGGAACTGCGGAACATGCGGAACAAATAAAGAAACCTCGCGGGGAAGAGAGTCGTAATACATAATACCGCTGTGTGATTGATTGATTGATGACCTTTAAAGAAGGATAAACAAATCTCTAAACATACCTTGAGGAATTGCTTATCAGTTAGATTATCACTGTAGTCGACATCCTTTCTTTCTCTTTTTCCAAGACGGAACATCTTGTCTTTTTCCTCTTCCCATGTCAACTGGTCAATCTGAAAACAAGAAGGAAAATTGAGATTTCACTTACAGCTTGAATCTGGGTTTAAAACAACATGGCGTGATGCTGAACAATAGAAAGTGAACAATAGAGAGTTTACGAAACTAGGACTGCAACACCAGCTAGAACGACATTTTTCATTCATTCATTCATTCATTCATTCATTCATTCATTCATTCATTCATTCATTCATTCATGCATGCATGCATTGCTTTATTTTAAGTAGGCTGGAAAGATTTCTAGCTATATTACAGCTAATTTAGGCCTAATATGCATGCCGCATCCAGGCATGGAACCCCTAGTTTAACATCCCCTCCGAAGGACGGCGAAGTGAGTTGCTTGGTCATTAAGCATAAGAGGAAATAGTATTTAGGTCCTCAGTTACGCTAGAATAAAAACCAAACATACCTCATCGTCGTTCTTGAGAAGCCACTTTGGCAAGTCTGATTCTTGGATCAACCTCGATTTTCTCCTCAATGAGCCTGGCTCCTTTCAGGAAAGATAAAACAATTATTACAAAATCAAGCAAGATCCCCGCAAAGAGTGTGCTCCGAATAATTAGATATCCATTATTTGAGAATTTCTGAATTTCTACCAGATTTTTTTCATATCCTCATAAAATTTAAAATAACAAATACAATATTACAAGATGATACCACAGGGGGCATGGAAATACATAGAAACCCTGCGGCAATATTCTATTAGATCGTATGAACAAAAAGATCTTGTACTCACTCTAGGCGCATTTCTCTTCCTTTCAAGGTCCATTTTCTGAAAACGAGAAGAGCATTTCGAAATCAAACAGTCTTCAATAATAATCTAGATACATCAATTATCGACAATGTGAATGAAAGACATTACATAGGAACATGTTGGCCACGACAAGCTTCAGACCGATCGATCAATAAAATGGGGGAGGCATTATAAAAGTGCTATAAGGTCTATAAAGCAAATAAGGTCTATAAACTACATAAATATAAAAACATTGTATTACTCAAATAAAGTGTTACACGAACCTGGAAGAGCTCGAATTCGTCCTCACTTCTTGCAATCATCTGATTGACAGTTTCATCATCTGGGATTTCACTCTCTTCCTGTGATAGAATAAAGAAACATATGCTCATATCAATCGCTTTAGAATTCAAATAAAGGCTTTGAATAGATAAAGGCTTCAAATAAAGGCTCTGATTGATTTCTAAAACTTCTTAAACAGAGTTTTGATGCTACAGGTATTCCTTCCGCTTTGAAACCAATAAATAAAACAGAGCTGCCTACACCTCAGTACATGCGCTCCCCCCCCAAGTGGAGTGTTATCGTGCTCGTTAATCGGAATTCCTTCCTTCACATAGACAGTCGGTCAGTCAGTTATTTGTTTTAAATGGGCTGTCAGGATTTTTCTAGCTACTTAAAGCTAATTTAGGCCCACTATGCATGCCGCATCCAGGCATGGGACCCCTAGTTTAACGTCCCTTCCGAAGGATGGCAAAGTGAGTTGCGAGGTCAGTCCCCGGATGAGGCCTCCGAGGTCACCCATCCGGAGTTTGACCGAGCTTAACTTCAGTCACCTGATGAAAACTGTGTAAGCCGCTCGGCCACTCAACTTCAGACAAGACTGGCATCCCTAGAAACAACCAAATCCTGATGGCTACTGATGACTGCTGATGATTTTAATTCATGAGAAATCAACAGATAATGATGGGGGTGGACAATGGAATTTCCGATGAAGTATCACCGATTTCTGAAATATTTGAAGAAAATAACTGAAAACCTTGCCAGTGACAACATGTTATTTCTGAGCTGGATATTTAATAATCTAAAAACCAAAATATTGTCACTAAAATAAAAGTCCTCCCTAAAGATTTGGAGAATATGTCCGATCTTTGGCAATGTTTGAAATAGACAGCATGGGCGGTGGGGACTCTGGAGAGGGAACAGTGGCGGCGGCAGTTTTTTGTCGTTATTGTTCTCTCTGCCGGGGTTTCGGCTGGTCAGCATTATCGCCCATGCTGGCCTGACCTCCAATGTGAAACAGTTTTTAGCATTTATCGGTATTTATTCGTTTAGGTGCAACTTGTTCGTAGTTGTACACTTAGTTGTAATTTAGTTGCATGTTTTATGTAAAGGCCAGGGGGTATTCATAGTCTTTTGCACTCCCTGGTATCGTCCCTGTAGTGTTGTATAGTTGTATAGTAATTAGAAAGTATAGTAGGTTGTAACATGTAATGTAAAATTTTAGATAAATATAAAAAAAAAATTAGTTTATTTTAGTATCTATGTTAAATGTAATCGCCGAAGGGTAGCAATGTATTTCCATGCTCCCTGTGATGTCGTTCTGTAATGTTATTGTTAGTTAGTAAATTGTAAATTTTAAGAGAATTTTTTGAAACTTGCCAAACAATCAAAGAACGAACAGAAATCTGGCTGGTGCCGACGCAGCTAAAGAGCTGAAAGTCATGAGGTTTAAAGGCACAATCGTCTTCCACTGGAGCATTATGACTCCTGGTCTCAGATAAGATTTGGTAAGTGGTCACATTGCTATTTATGTGGTGGTCTTAGCATCAAAAATGCTAAAAGGCTAAAATCTCCTACCTAGAAAATACTTATATAGTAATAATAATAACAAATAATAAAAATAAAATAATAATAATAAAAATACGAATATCTATACAGGATCACCTATCAGCATAATGATAATACTGTTATCCTAAGGGTCCTGTCATAAAGTAACAGGAAACAAAATCTATGCTACATTACGTTTTTGGCACTATAAAAGGAAAGATATGTATCGACAGTTTTCTTTATGAGAAATGTTTGTTTAAAAATGAAGTAATATACAATCCTAGACTCAGTCTTTCTTCAAATACCTCTTTAGTGGTTACCTCATCCTCGACGGTATCACTTTCAAGTAATGCATACAGGAACGCTCTTCTTTCACTGCTTGTTGAATTCTGGTTGAACATACCAGCTTGGATGACCTACGAGAAAAGAGATCATTTATGGAAAATTCACATAATTTGACACCATTCCATACTAAGAATCTATCGAGCCCCTAGTAAGGCTCCCTCAAAACATGGTGTCGAGTCATTTGATGCCCAAAACAAAGTATTGCAGAGCGAGTTAATGATACCGGTTGAGACAAAAACAATGTGGATCTTTTTTGAACCTATGGCTCACCAGAAACCAGAGTCTATTGAATGTTCTCTGTGCATCTAACATGGAAACGGAGATAAAAGCTTTCTGACAAAACTGGTCATTTTGTTTTCATGATCAATTAAATGAAAAAAGACTACCTCAGAATCCTTCAAAACAGGCCTAAAATTCATGGCCAGGTTCTTAAAAATTTAGAATTAAAGTACTGTAGATTAAATTTTGCCTGAATATATCATTGCATGAACATCTTGTTGTGTAGGTAAACAGCCTACATTATAACTTTATAAATTCTGGGCTGTTGTTTAGTAGCGTCTCGTAATTCATACAGACGACATGTCACGTCACATGTCATGTCACGTGATCAATTCGCGCTCGAAAATCAGACTTTGGGCAAATGAAGCCATTACAAAGTATAGCGTCGCACTGGGATTTCGAGACTGTCTCGTTTATTTATCGCAATAAATAAATTCAAAAGGGTTGGAAGCTGTTAAAATTATTCAAAAACTTTATCAGATAGATAGGCGAATGTCTAAAAGGAAGGTTGACTTTGGAGAAGCGACGAGCAACTCACAGCCGACAGAGTTTGTGGTGCTAACTACGAAATTATCGACGCAAAGGCAAGTTTTTCACAGCTTTCTTGGCCTAAATTTTTGTTTTGCTTTTAAAAACAGCATGTTTGTGTGTTTATTTCATTAGTTTTGGTCTGACTGACAATTGCTACCTATCCTTTCCCTACTCACTATCGCAAGGTAGAATAGAAGAGCAATTTTATACAACTTTTTNTTCTTTTTCTGCGCCTTGAACGTACTCTTCGAGGACATGTTAAAAATTTTATGCTGATGGTACGAGCAGGATGCAAGGAACACACATGTGGTCAAGATCGAGTTACAATATTCATACAGACGACATGTCACGTGACTTGATCAATTCGCGCTCGAAAAATCATACTTTGGGTAAATGAAGCCATTACAAAGTATAGCGTCGCACTGGGACAATGTCGTTGCTCGAAAATCATACTTTGGGTAAATGAAGCCATTACAAAGTATAGCGTCGCACTGGGTTCGAGACTGTCTCGTTTATTTATCGTAATAAATAAATTCAAAAGGGTTGGAAGCTGTTAAAATTATTCAAAAACTTTATCAGATAGATAGGCGAATGTCTAAAAGGAAGGTTGACTTTGGAGAAGCGACGAGCAACTCACAGCCGACAGAGTTTGTGGTGCTAACTACGAAATTATCGACGCAAAGGCAAGTTTTTCACAGCTTTCTTGGCCTAAATTTTTGTTTTGCTTTTAAAAACAGCATGTTTGTGTGTTTATTTCATTAGTTTTGGTCTGACTGACAATTGCTACCTATCCTTTCCCTACTCACTATCGCAAGGTAGAATAGAAGAGCAATTTTATACAACTTTTTGCAAATTTCCTAGAGATTCCTATAAGAATTTTCTGAACGTTTACCCCAAAACAAGATGGCGTCGTGTTTTCAACGCTGCTGTGACGTCATGCCGCCTGTATCAATTCTCATTATCTCGAAACTGGCAAACAAAAAGCCATACCTTTGAATCCACATTAAGCTTGTATCTTGCAGCTGCCAAAATCTTCTCTTCAACTGAATTGACAGTCATCAACCTCAGAACTCTGACCTCATTCTGCTGACCAATACGATGAGCACGATCCTGGGCTTGCAAATCCTGCGAGACAATGAAATATTCAGTTCACAAGTCTATTCATAAGATATACTAAATATACAGTGGTAGGTTGGCTTTGTGGTTAGCGCTCTCACCTTCTGCGAGGAGGGTTGCGAGTTCGAGCTGGCCGCATGGACTAGTACCATCGCTCAACCTACAAAGTTATGTATGCTTCTCTCCTCGGAGAAAAGCTTAAAGACCTTAGGAGCCAGTAGGGGTGGTCTGGTTGGCTTCGGTAATGGACTCCTTATGGGTCCTTCGACCAGACGATACACTAAAAAACAGTGCTTATCGTAAACAACACAGGTATGGCAAAACATTTTCAAGCATTGCTCGCTTAATGAAGAGATTTATGTGAAAAAAATTTTTCTCACAAAATTCTGTCTTTCCTCTTTGATGGCCGTTTATGGCGAGACAGACTTTATTTACATCACTTTACTCTATAAATGATATCACGGCGAATGACGTAATTACCTGATGTGGATTCCAATCACTATCAAAGATAATAACAGTATCTGCAGCCTGCAAATTCAAACCCAGTCCTCCAGCACGTGTACTCAACAGAAATATAAAGTATGGCGAATTTGGCTGATTGAAAAGTGCAAGCAAATCCCCTCTGTCTTCTGATTTGGTTGTGCCATCAAGTCGGAGGTAACGAAATGCTGCAAAAAAGGCAAAGAATGCTGAAATGTTAAGCATTGACCAGAGTTCTCAGCGACCTCTGAAACTATAGTATATCGTAGTTTTCCTCAGATAGCCCCTCAAAGTCGCTAGGGTGCGTTTAGCAGGCAACATTCGAATCCTGGGTTGTTGTAGGTCACAGGGGTTAGCGTTGGTTTTTTATTGAGGGTTTTTACGGTAAGGAAGTTAGTGTTGGTTCAGGTTAGGTGGTTAGGTTAGTGTTGGTTAGGCGAATGCTTAGTCCATTACCTGCCTCAGGAATAGGAGACTTAGCGCCCGCCGCCAGCTAAACTGCACTCGTCCCCCCTTTCCGCTTGCAAACCTCCAAATGCCACTTGTATGAGATCATGGGGGTCAGCCTTAGAATAGAAGAGCAAGAAACTCGAGATCTTTGTCATACTCTAGGTAATAAAAAAAGAAGAATAATGGTGGAATATCCTTACATCTCCAGTTGAGATAGTCTTCCAAAATTGTCATCAATGATGTCATCTGACAGAATACCAAGCATCTGAAATAAATGTATCATTAGCTTAACCATTTTTTTTTATATATTCCATAAAAATTTACAAGACAAATTACTTCTACTATAAACCACAATCTACTTTACAAACACTACAGGAACGATACCCCAGGGAGCAAAATATTATGACTACCCCAGGGCTATTACATAGAAAGAGTTACATAAAACAGGACTTTACAAAATGGGACTTTACGAAAAAGAACTTGGACTTGGTGGTTGGTGTGTGGTATAGAATTTAAATAATCTCAAACAAATCGACCAGTTTTGTGGATGTACTGTACAGTCAGCTCGAGTATATTTCTATTGAGGTCGTTCGGAAGGTCTTCATCACCATATAGTAAGAGTTGCGTCAGAACCTCATTTGAAAGATTATTATATCCAAATGGTCGAATTATTGCATAAACTCCAGCGAGAAGGTTTCGACGTTGAATACCAAAAATTGGGCGAATCAACAAAACATCTTCCGTAGTCTCAATAACGTCGTTCGTAGTTAACCACTTGACCGACGAAAGGCTAGACGCTGCGAGAAAATGTTTCTTTTCTGACATACCTTCCCTTTTTACAAACATATTTGTTCAAAACAGCTCGCTATCAAAATTTGGCAGCTATTTGTTAAAATGAGTTGCTAGAATAAGTTACAATAAACGAAGAATTACTTTCAGACTTGGTGTAACTACATTGAAGTAGTGTGATTGGTGACACTACGAAAGTAAGTCCATAAGAACATAAAATCTAAGCTCAAATTCTCAAGCATGAAAGGACATCTTGATTTTTGACCAACCATCTTGTCAATCTGCATACTATCGCAAAAATAGGTGAACTTGCATTGGGCTTGAAAGCAGGAATACATTTATGGAATTTCAAGCCCCAAAAAAAAATTAACAAAAATTAGATTCACATTTACCTGTGGTTGTAATGCTGAAACTTGGGCAGAATTCTATCCAACAGTTCGAACTTTCCAGACACTCTGTAAAGCTCTGGCCTAAAATAAAGGCAACAAATTTTATCATTGGTAAGTCAAGCTGTGCAAAAAGAGGAGTAAGAAGAGTGAGCAACTTTGACTAATATCTTTGGAATCAAAGATGATCTGCCTCGTAAATTAGAACCATGTTCAACATCTACAAGGTGCAGGCACACAGGAAAATCGTTATTTCTCTAAAATGAAATGGTATACATTAAACGCAAACAATTTCGGACAAAAAAATTTTGGACAAAATGTTTTCGGACACACATTTTTAGTCGCTTTTTTGGAGTAATTTCGGACGACTATGAAAAACGGTCTATCTATAGTTTACTTGCTTGTTTTATAATAAAAAAGTTGCAAGTTGACAGACTGTGCTTTACACGTAATTTTTTTAATAAGAAACCACTCATAAGAAACCTCTCAGATAGCCAAAAAATGAAGAAACTCCAGTACTGGGAAAATATAACTTAAGGAACTATTTATTCTAATTAAGGAAATCTTTAGCATTTTTCTACTTTATTGCCACTCGTTTCCTGTATCATGTTACTCGAAAGGTACTTGAGTAAGGCCTAAACATTGGAAAGGCTTCAAAGAACATCGTTCTGAAATGTTCATGAGGGCACAGGAAGTAAACATGAAGATTGTTACAGAACTCGTAAGAAACTCATAAGAAACGCTGAGTACTCAAAATCTGATAATTTTAAGAAATTTTCAGTACTGGCTCGAATTCTTAGTTTCTTATAAAAAATGCGTGTATTTTAAGTTTTCAAAGGGGGTTTCTATCAGAATTTCAATTCAATTATCATTGTTAGGCTGACGAGATTCATTGCTGAAAAGAAATAGTTGAAAAAGTAAAATTTTGAATTTATGGCTCAATGTGTAAATAGACTGTTATCCGTAATTTTTCTATGATTTCATATATTTGTATTCTTGAAAAATATGTGAACACGGAGGACTGCTTTTTAGACATAATTTTTCTATACAAAATTGTTCGTATGCAAAGTGATATCTTACCCAGTCACAACTCCATGGGGATAGCCCATATGGTCTCCAACAGCATCCTAAGACAAAATGAAACAACTAAATCATTAAAAACTCAAAGAAATGAAGAAATAAATAAATCATTAAAACTCAAAGAATGAGCCGTGAGAACTGCGAGACTAGACGGCATGTGACTGCATTTATGAAACGGAATGCACGTGTAGTTTTTTACAACACAAGTAGACACCATTCGATAATTAACATTTGTTTTATAAAGTCTCGAGGCTAAGGGAAATACAAAAACAACTCAATTATTAGCAAAGTGAGGTTATGCTAGTCATGTCTCTATACAGCTGAAATTCTGTAGTTTTGTGAGCTAATTAGTTTGAAGCATATAACGAAATATTTTGGTCTGCTCGAATTCTCGACCATGGTTGCTTACGCCAGGATGTAGTCTCGTGAGCTTGTTGTACGAATCGAAAGTTAATGTGAAATCTTAGAATTTAAAGTTCCTGTGCAAGATCTAATATGCCTTATAAATCCTATCACCCAAAACAAGGTTAATAAATTCAAAATCTTATGGCGGCAGGGGTGATAATTGTTATTATTGTTTGAAAGGATTTAATCTGTAATATAAATGAACACAAACAAATTTTCAAAACAAATTTTGCTGATTTTTCATGTCAAAATATTTTTCTGTCTCACCTGGTAAATATCACCTTCGTTACAGGGGCCTTTGCAGCCTTGCACGTGCCATCTCTTTGCTCTCGGCCATTTTAGCGAACAATTAAAATGGCGACAACGAAGAGACCACAAAAAGATGTGTTCACAAAGCATGCCGCCGGTTGCAAAGGCTCCTTTAAGCAAAAGGGCGAATTTTGTGAGACAAAAAAAGATTCAGTAAAGACAGTGCGATTTTTCTTTCTATCGAAATACACAGCGAGAGCAAGACATTATGGTCGGCTGTGAAATGTGAAATCTATTCTTGAGATTACTAAATAGCTTTGTCTTACGTTATTCCCTGTTTTGCAAAATTCAATCTTGCCTTTTTGTTTAATAAATCATAAGCAGACTTAGCATGAAATGAACCGAAGATGATGGTCACACTTGCCTCTATATGTTGGAACATGAATGGATGATTGCAAATTTTTCTCAGCTGCATAATTGTGTTCATCATCGTTTTGGTACCAATACGACCCTGGAAAAACATATGACCAGATTAATAAGGAGAGTGGATGAATGGAGAAACGCAAATAGCAGACACAATTTATTTACACTTCGGTTAATGTTTGATTTCAAAAGAAAGTGAAGGAAATTAAAAAAGGTTCAAATATTTAGCCTTAGAATGAAGAGCCACAATTATGGCCAAAATAGTCAAGACAAATCACAGAATAGCACTACTTGATTCCGTGCCCCGGCTCCCCCCGTTTTGATGTTGCTTGAATCAACCACCATTCGACTGTCACAACATTGAAGTGGGGGGGGGAGGGGATGGGACGAAAGGGTCCTAAACGTACGTTTTCTTTTGATATTTTACGAAATATTACGACAACACTGATATTGGCCTATGTCACAGCTGTTTTTGGACATGATCGCAGCTGAAAGAATCAATTACAAAAGAATCAGCTCTGATTTTTATCTTCCTTTCATTTCAAAAGCAAAGATTTCCAGCCAATGACGCTATCCTTATCATATAGCATCAAGCAGGAATGCAATACTTATTGAAAGCAGTCTCCTGGAAAGGCGTATTCTTGGACGAATAATTTTAATAAATTTTCTTTTACAACTAAACTTTTGTACACGCTTGTGTAACAAGGAAATCGAATACTGACTATGTTCTTGATCAGCTATGCCTGAAGAAAAACAGGTCAAAGCTTTCAACGAGGAAATCAAGACGGGAAGGACTGCTGAACCACAAACCAAGTAGACTTGCCCCAAGTCTATTCCATGAAGTCCTTCCGACCGATCCCGTTCCCATAGTTCCCGGATCCGCCATTAACGGAATGGCGGATCCGGGAACTATGGGAAAGGGATCGGTCGGAAGGACTTCATGGAATAGACTTGGGGCAAGTCTACAAACCAAGTATCTTTATAAGCAAGTAAGGCAATCCTCGACAGTTTTCTGCTCTGCTTGCAGCTTTGGCCATGTGGCTAGGCCCATTACGAACGTAAGCAAAAAAGAGCGGGAAAATACGTTGAAATGTAATCACGTGACTCAACCGTATGCGACTTTAAAGAGGGTGGTAAAGGGGGGGGGGGGGTCAGGATCACGAATCACGGGAAACAATTTTTTGCTTTTCACGTTTCACGTAAATAAATACTGGCCTTTCACGTTTCACGAGAAAAAAATATAGCCGATCGCGTTTCACGAAATACTTTTTACCACTCTCTTCCACGTTTCACGAGAAAAAAATATAGCCGATCACGTTTCACGAAATACTCTTTACCACCCTCTTTAAATCGAATTTTACAAGAAGTCTGACTTTTAAAGATACCTTCTTGTCTTTCTCAGATCCATCAGTGAGAACAACACCTTTTCTCTGCATGTGAGTGTACAGGGCTGTTTGCAATGCTGACATGTCACATTTGAGTACATATTCAACCTTGGAGAAAGAGCGTNGCTTTTCACGTTTCACGTAAATAAATACTGGCCTTTCACGTTTCACGAGAAAAAAATATAGCCGATCGCGTTTCACGAAATACTTTTTACCACTCTCTTCCACGTTTCACGAGAAAAAAATATAGCCGATCACGTTTCACGAAATACTCTTTACCACCCTCTTTAAATCGAATTTTACAAGAAGTCTGACTTTTAAAGATACCTTCTTGTCTTTCTCAGATCCATCAGTGAGAACAACACCTTTTCTCTGCATGTGAGTGTACAGGGCTGTTTGCAATGCTGACATGTCACATTTGAGTACATATTCAACCTTGGAGAAAGAGCGTAAAAGAGAATCATTTCAATTCAAATCAATGCCATTACGCTATCACCAATTCTTTGAAAAGGGCAATTGCAAAGATATCTTTTCCATATCGCAATCTTCCTAGGTATTGGTCAGTAATTTTATGAATGCTAACAGTAATGCAGAGCATAGGAATCAAATCGTTAAAAAGGATTGCAGGATTATTGCGCTTTTCTTTTTATTGAAAGAATTCATGCAAAGGTTTGAAAAAATTAAAATCAATGTAAATCCTAAATTAATAGTGGAAAAACGGCACAATCCCCAAGAAAACCATAGTTTATGAAGGTCTATAATATGGCGGTAAGTAGAAATCCTTAGCTTTTCTGGTTCACGATTAAGCTATTTGATGACGTCACAACAGAAAACTGTTTGAAACGCAGAAGACGCTGTTATTCCGAAAATAGTCAAGATATCAAAGATTGCCAATGAACACATATAGCAAAGTACCCGAAGTTTCTTTCAAGCCATTAAATCAAACGAATGATGCATTAACCAATCGTGCAATGTCTTTTAAAGATTTGATTCCTATGCTGTAATGCAGTGCTTTGTTTGTAGCGGTAGTTTTTCTCTTGTCATTTTCAATTATCACAGTCAGTTAGTAATGTTGATATCATCACAAGAAATGGACGATTGCGCTAAAGATGGCGTCAAGGAATTTTTACCATGATCGTTTGCGTCTGAAAGAATTTCATTTGATTTGATTGGTCGATTTATCATGAAACACAAAGGATTATGGCAAAAAATTCCTGGACGCCATCTTTAGTGCAATCGTCAATATTGGCGAGCCTGTCTTTAAAAAGAGAACTCAAGTCCTTACCTTGTCAGGTAGTTGGGATTCAACTTCTTTCTTTAATCTTCTCAACAGGAAAGGCCTCAAAACCTGCAAACAAACAAATTTTCAGTTTACTTTGTTATATCATACCACTTTCGAAAATGTTACTTCTACGACCTGCGACAGAGCAATTTGACAGGTTTTTATCATTCGTACCGGAATGGAGAATAGATTTAGGGCTCCAGGGTGAAAGTTAAACAGTATCATACCAATTACGTCTTTCGTACAGTCCTGGCAAAGAACGATAAATTCCTGAATTTAAGAAAATAATTGCATATTGCGATTCTATCAAGTTACTGGTGAAGAAATATACGAGTGATACTGGTGAAGTAAAACATGTCGCTAATTATATAATCTATTTCTTTACTGATTTTGTGTATATTATGTTTGTAAATAGTTGGTTTGAATTAGTATTTTCCTTATACTACTGTAAATACCAACTTTAAATATTGATATTGAATTGGATATTGAATTGAATTGAAAAAAGTGTTTACCTTATGAAGTCGACGTATAATAAGTAGAGTCTCCTCTTCATTCAATTCCACCTGGAAAAGAATAATTTGTTTAGACCATGAGATAATGATGATTCTTATTATTTTTACACGTGCAAAGGAAAGTATGCAAAAGTTATCAACATTTATTTGGACTAAATCGTTTATATAAATTCCACATAAACAAAGGAAGACATAAGACTTTCTCTTTTCTGCATTACAACTTTACGCAACTCTTCTTAGCTGCAAAGATTTTATGACCCCGCTCTTTCGTCGAAATCTCAGTGGAAAATTTTTATGATCACAAGCGGAGACATTGTCACTCCATGAAGAAGAGCTTGGCCATCATTTGCAATATGTCTTTGCAATGAAGCAAAACTTGCCAATTATTTGTTGATTACATTCGGAGAATCACTGTATCAACACGAATTTTCCTTCAAAATGTTTTCATTAAAATAAACCGAGCATCGGTCTTGAAGCATGGCAAATAGCAAATAACAAATAACAAGAAGAAATATATACCAAGGGGAACCGTACAGGCCTTGCGTTTACACGAGACCCGCTGGAAAATTATCTGTTTCAAATATAAAACTACCTCCCTACTCACGCAGGATTTGGTACTATGACAAGGCAGATTTCGTTGCCATTAGGAAGAGCATTGAAATTTTTCGCTGGCAAGAGCACCTTGGCAACCTGACATGTCCTAATGAGCAAGTTCAATTACTTAATGAAGTTCTGTTAAACATTTACTCTAATTTCATACCTAACAAAGTTAAGACGATTAGACCTCACCAAGCACCCTGGATAACTGACAAAGTTAAAAAATTTCTGAGGAAAAAAAATCGTGCCTACGGAAAATTCATGAGGAGTGGCCAGCCGAATGACAAGTTAGAGGGAATACAAAAGATGATATCCGAAGGTTCGAAGCTGATCGAGGATGCCAAACGAAATTACTTTCTCAAGGCAGGAAACACTTTGGCTAACCCTGGGACTTCTAGTAAAGCATATTGGTCTTTAATCAACACTGTCCTAAATAAGGCCAAGATTCCAATAATACCACCTCTTCTAGAGAACGGGTTGTTTATAACGGATTTTACTGAAAAGGCACAGATATTCAATGACTATTTCGTACTACAGTGTACAACGATCAATACAGGTAGCGTAATTCCACCTAATATGCCAGCTCCTTCTTCCCTCATAAGCGATTTTCCTACTTCTAATGAAAAGATACTGAACATTATAAGGTCGCTAAATCCAAATAAAGCACATGGTTGGGATGGAATATCAGTCAGAATGATAAAGTTAAGTGATACTGCACTAGTTACTCCACTAAAAATAATATTTGAAAACTGCTTGAGACATGGTTCATTTCCCGAAATATGGAAATATGCAAATGTAGTGCCGGTCCATAAGAAAAACGAGAAAAATTTGAAGGGAAACTATCGACCAATTTCTCTCCTACCAATTTTTGGGAAAGTACTTGAAAAACTTATGTATGATTCTTTATACTCGCATCTTGTTTCATGCAAGTTACTAAACCCGAACCAATCAGGCTTTCGTCCCGGTGACTCTACGGTTAATCAGCTGATTTCCATAACACATACGATCTTTAAAGCTTTCGACTGTAACCCACCTCTTGATGTTCGTTCTGTGTATCTTGACATTTCTAAAGCATTTGACAGGGTATGGCATGACGGTCTGATTTATAAACTGAAACGATGTGGCGTTTCTGGAGGGCTCCTTTCACTTATCCAAAGTTTTCTTAAGGATAGAAAACAGCGAACAGTTCTAAATGGACAAAATTCTGATTGGGGAGATATTTCAGCAGGAGTACCCCAGGGTTCTATTTTAGGACCCTTGTTTTTCCTTGTATATATTAACGATCTAGCTGCTGACGTGAAGTGTAATGTTAAGCTTTTTGCTGATGATACATCGTTGTTCACCGTAGTAGAGGACTCTAACTCAGCTGCTAGTGATATGAACCACGACCTAGAGTTGATAAGTCAGTGGGCCTATGATTGGAAAATGTCCTTTAATCCTGATCCGCGAAAACAAGCTGTCGAATTGATATTTTCTACGAAAAGAGTTGAAATGAATCATCCAGAAATTTGTTTTAATAACATACCAGTGATGAAAGTGGATGAACATAAACATCTAGGAATTATCTTGGATTCAAAACTTTCTTTTTCGGCTCATATCAAAGCAGCCATCTCTAAAACAAGGAAGGGTGTCGGTTTGNTCAACAATAGAGATCTTCAACGATGGAATTTAAGGAATGCATTTATTTTGAAAAATATCTATGATTGAACAAAGCCCTTGGAACTTTTTGGAACCAGTCCCGTGTAAACGCGCTACAGTGGGAATGGTTTCAAGCAGTTCCAATCAGTTCCATACGGAACGGTTCCAGCAGTTCCCGTGTAACCGCTGCCTAAGTTATGCAGCCATGTAACTTATATCAACATCCCGGAAGCGGATTGAGATCTCCTAAATTGCGACGGTTCATTCTTTGTCTGTACTCAATGAACATAAAACGGACTCAATGATATTTCTTATACCTTTTCTCCAGTAGAGGCAAATGGTGCATTGAACCACTGTTCAAAAGTGGTGACACACTTGAAGATGCTTGGCAGCAAGAAGTTCAGCAAGGCCCATAACTCTGGAAGTCGATTCTATGGGAGAAAAAAGTCAAATAGTTGAGAGCGAAAAGTACCCAAAGTTGAACAAGATTTGACAAATTGAGATAAAGTCATAAACTAAGGTGGGCAAAATAGGTGATTGATTAAATCAAAGATTTCACGGTTGTTGTGTTTTTGTTGAAGAAATGAGTTTCTAATATGAACAAAGACAATTTTACTCATTGGAAAACCCGCAAGTTTACAACCAAGGAAAGGTTGCTTCAATTTTAGAAGCAAAAAATCAAGTGTCCCATTTTGCCCCGTTCTGGCCCACTCCACCCTAATAACGATGGGATTTTCGTACCCTGTCCTTTGTTTCAAGTGGAATTTCAATTAATCTGAATGGTGGATCTATCATCATAGAACATAAAGGATGATGGACAGGACTTTCCGATGACACCTCAAACTTAAGAGGCTGTTGATTTCTCAGAAAATTTGACTTGTTTTATTGAAAATTTGATTAAAATATAGTTATGGTAACAACGGTATAAAAAACTTGAAGATTACTTCAAGATACTTCAAGATGCAATATGCATATCGTCTCTCAAAATTAGTCTTAAGCAAACTCTGTATTATTTCTGACATCCTATCATCTATCTCAAAATTGATGTCAGGTGGGATTTGCGATAAAGCGCAATTACTCATGCAATGCATACTAAAGTTTTGTTTTAATGCTTATTAATGTTTATAACTTTTGCTCATGACATATATTTCGAGACGTACTCTCAATTCAATTCAATTTTACTCGTAAAATACAAATTGCTACAATGCAAAATGAATCTATAGAAACACATTTGTATTCTACGTGACCCAAGTAAAGAATCGCTTATCTAGCTTGGGCCACTAAAGTAAAAGTTGACAAAAAAAACCTTAATGTGTACAATGATATCATCGAAACAAACTTACAACAATAAGATATGGGGCTATATGAAGTAAATCTTTGAGTAAGATTTCGGTACTTCAGTTCTCATTGTAATAAGCCTAACGTGTATCCATTTATTCAAACCTCAAGCTCTGCAGAATCATTATTTCGCTAAGAAGATGCAAATTTTTAAAATGCAGAATCTTTAAAGCGATCTCTGCATCATTACAATTCAGGATTAACTCCTCCCAAGAGGATTTGTATCGACAGAGAAAGAATTTAATGAGTAAAGACGCAACTTTAAATCACCTTAGCAGCTTTACCTGAATATTGAAACAGTTTCAAGAGAAGATTAATTGAGTTGTAGTTTTACTGACGCACATAATATGTGAAGATCAGTTGACAAAAACATAATACTATTGACACATGCATAAATGCAGAAAGAGAAAATTAACAATTTAAAAGTTGAAGCATTAGTGCGAAATTAAAGCTGCATCCACCCTTGTGGTGACATGGTGTTAAGCCGCCTAGACTCGGGTTTGTCCAAATAAGGCTTGTGCGTCATAAAACGCGAGGTTTATATGTGCAGCATTAAAAAATTTAACTTTAAAGGAGGGGGCTTTGGGGCAGAGTCCAGAATAGTCGTAAAGCCTTCCTCCAGCCAGAGAGTTCATATTTCAAAACCCTCCTCACTTCTACAGGGCCTTCGTTGATAACAACACTTAGAGTGTTGAAGAGGCTACCCTGTATAAACATTGTTATTCTTATTATTATCTGAGTGAATAAAAAGGGCTTTGACACTAAAATTACATGAAATTTTCGTCAATATTCTATTGTTCTAAAAAAGCCTTCCTGCAGCTATGGCCGTGAGGCCGTAATCATGTTTTCCAGCTTTGCATTGGGGTTTCATAGCGTTAATATTGCATTACGTTCTCAGTTAGCAATGAAATTAGACATTTTACCGGTTTCTTAGTATTTTGGACTTGAGTTCTAGAGATTTTTTAAAATTCGAACATTTTGTTGTCTTCCTTGATAGTTCGAGATATCAAGGTTCAATTCTATGCACCGTGGGGTGTATCACTCTTTCAAAAAAAATTTTGGAAACAAAAGGATTTTCGGGATTTATGAGAATTTTTCTTGAAAACAAAAGGATTTTTGCCAAAGGCATACGAGATTCTTATGGAGAGATATGCCCCTCGCTATTCGCGAATTACCTATTGCCGCGGGTGGGCATCAACATTATATCAACAAGAAATATCGTAGATTCATAAAGTTGATAAAAACTACCGAATTAGAGTGCTTGCGTATCATTTTGATTAAAAATTAATCATTAGATTTGTGTTCTTGCCTTTTGCCTAGATATTGTTAAAACAGACCATATCAAGCTGCGGTATCAAAAGATTAGAATCTAGAAAAATCGACTTTAGAAAAATTAATGTGGCATTTTGGCTTCTTGTTTATCTCTTGATCATTTGAAATCGCTTGAAGTACTTTATTTTTGGTATCATCCATGCAAAAAGTACATTTACTGACGGAGCTTACGAATTTTAGCTTTAATAATTAATCTTATGTTTGCTTTATTAAAATCTTACAAATAAACTTTGTCAGGTATCAATCCGAAACCATACAAAGATGTACAAGCTGATTCAAAACAGTTCATGAGCTAGATGACGCCTAGTTACCTGGAATCAACGCTTCTTGGATGGAAATTTTAATCAGCATTTAGTCGAAAGGTACTGCTAACTTCGATATTTAGGTCAGTTTAAAGGCAATAGGCACTGGTAAATAGGTTTCCCTTTGTGCGGCTGCTGTGCAGGATCTGTACCTTCAATTGTCTCGTTTTTATACAGTTGCATAGAATAGGCTTCAACTTGGAGTTTGAGACATTGTCTGAGTCAATTTGACAAGCAGTTGCTGATTTATGGCAGAAGAAAGTCAAAAGCACGATTGCTTTAAAAACAGCAGGTCCTCTGTTTACCACGATACAAAAATCAAGCGGATATTGGAACAGAAGGTTGTAGCGTTGTTTAGCAACATTTTCAACATTTGAAAAAGGATTAATAGCGTTGCTTTTAATGTAAGCAATACTATTTACCCATTTTCAAAGGTTGATAGCCTAGATCAGAGATGCCTGGCTGTGCATTGCAATGTTATATTGAAAAGCGAAGTGGGCAGGAATGTGGGTAGATGTTGTTTATCAGTGAGTCTGTCTACAAACCAATGCAAATACCCGCTGGCTTAAAGCAGTAAACATCGCAAGTACGTCATTACTCTCCATAAATAATTTTCCCCCAAGGCCTAACATCCTGTTTTTCTTCTATTCTCGTTTAATGAACACCGAGACCGCCAAGAACAGTTTTCTTCAAGCTTTGACAAGCATTATAATCAAATGCGATAAGATTGGAACTGTGATTTTTGGCAGTATAGGCATCAAATCTTTAAAAAGCTGCAAATGGCTGTTACATCTTTCTTTTGGTTGAATGGTTTCAAAGAAACTCTGGCTACTTTGCTATAATTCTACCGTTGCACAGTGTGCCCAGGTTTCCAATTTCGAGAATAAATTCATAGCTCGAGAAAGGAAACTGATAAAAATGTGGTTGAGGGCTCGTTAGAAAGGTTTCCTAAAGGAGAACATGGCACTAATAATGTTTTACAATTTTCCGAAATAATTGGGCCAATTTCCATATTTGGGCCAATTTCCTGGGGCCAATTTCTTGGCCTGGGGCCAATTTCCATATTCGGACAATTTTGAAAAAATAGCACTGTACTGTAATTTAAGGCTGGAATTTGCTGAGAAGTTTGTAAGTGGGCACACTGTGCGTTGGACTTTTCTGAAATCTTGAATATTTTCTAAATTACTGTGTATTTTATATTTCAGCTCGTTCGAGAATGTGACACCACCACATGTCTAAATCGTATATGATACTTTTGACACGTGCCGCTTCATTGTGTAGCTAAAGAAACAATGGGTGTGCAGGCATTTTCTATGGCCTATTTATAGCGGCCACTCAATATACCTATGTCGATGTATTATTGGATACAAAAATCATTGTGTGACTTAGCAAAACGGGGACGATAATTGCTGAACTCTTACTTTCTTCTAATCAGAAGTCTATAAGATGAACTTTGCAAAGCAAAACGTTGAAGTTAGTTGACGGAGATAAATAGCTAACTCAGGCCCCGTTCACACTGCCCCGTTTTTGTATAAAAACGGAGAGGAAAAATATCCGTTTTTGTGAAAGTGCTCACACTGATCCGCACAAAAACAGCACAAAAACAGCACAAAGACGGAGGTTTTCAAAAACGCTGTCGACAGTGGATATCCACAAAAACGGAGGTTTTTGAAACGCACTGGATCAATGTGAACGCACAAAAACGGAGGTTTTTGAAAACGCTGCAATATTCAACAACGAGGTTCGCAAAAACGGAGCAATGTGAACGCACAAAAATGGAAGTTTCTCGCTCCGTTTTTGTATTCAAGCAGATCAGTGTGAACAGACAAAAACGGACGTTTTTCCCTCCGTTTTTGCACAAAAACGGAGCAATGTGAACGGTTAGCTTCGATGCGACAAAAACGGATACTAACAAAACGGAGCAGTGTGCAAGTCCAAAATTAGGCTATTGTATTTGATGATTTCGGCACATGCGTGAATATTGCTTAGCTAGAGAAACAATAGCGTGCGTAGCCATTTTCTTTGTCCTATTTATAAATTACCTCCACTTAGCTCTGTTCATTCACTTTAAAAGGATTTATAGCCGCTTAATAGCGAATGTAAACACGCAAGATCGTCTTTCCTTGTAAATTCATGGATAAATATTAAGAGTAATTTGATCTCTAATCAATCTCTTATGGTAATTCATTCGTTGCCTTTTAGTCATTGCCAAAATGCGTCAAATCGTCAAAATCCATAAGAATAATGAAAGTTAGCTTTCTATGTACTTAGCTTGTCTGCAATAAATTTAAATACTTTAAAAGAACTGCAATAGCTTTTGTGGTAATTACGTCAAACTGGCGAGAAGCAGATTTAAATGGATGTAAGCTGCCAAATGCTGCTCAAATATAATTAAAGCATTTTTAATATTCAAAGCCTCAAATTTACTCAAATTTTCGACGCACTGCAGTCATTAAATTGTTTACTTGCTATTTTAGCCATCTCAAGTTGCGTCAAACGAAAATATTTTCAGACATTCTCAGTTTCGCAATAGAAATTACTGCGACTTCATTAGTAGCTATCAAGACTTTGACGGCGACACTCAACCGACTTAATTAAAAGTCCTCTCAACCGACGACTTTCACTCTGAAACATCTGCCGTACAGCTAATGCTTTGAACTGCAATATGTAAAGGTTCCAAGTTTAGCGTATGCCGTTTAAATATTTTTATTGGCTGCAGCATTTCTGATTTCTTTAACCGGGTGATTCAAAATTACAGGGTGTCTTAAAAATGTCCCCCGTTTGCTTGATTCTGGTGAGGTATTAAATGGGGATGTGAATTTGAAATATTTATTTTCACACTTCAAACATCCTAACTTGGATATTAACGCCTTGATATTTACATTAGCGTTTTGGGTTATGAGCTCCGAGAGATAACTTGATAAAATCATCAAAAATTCCAGATGCCCCGTTTGTGAGGCTGCTGTAAGTGGTTGCTGATCTATGTCACAAGAAAAAGTCCAAATAATTGGTTGCTTCAAAACAGCAACTCCATTGTTCTCCAACAATGTCAAAATCAAGTACATATTCAAAAAAGGGGTTCAACGTTGTATTTGAATTTTTTATACACTTAAAAAAAGGGTTGATAGTGTTGTGTTATAAATAAACAACACCATTAACCCTTTTTCAAATGTAGAAAAAATTGCAACACAACGATAGAACCCTTTCTTGCAATATTTACTTGATCTTGACATTGTTGGAGTACAAAGGAAGTGCTATTTGGAAGCAATCACTTATTGTTACTTTCTTGTGCCATAAATCAACAACCACTTGTAAGATCAACTCGAATGAGGTCTTAAACTTTAAGTTGAAGCCTATCCTATGCAACTGGATAAGAAACAAGACAATGAAAGTACAGCTTCTCCACAGCGGCCACATAAACATGGCACAATTTTTTGGGACCATTTCAGTCAATATGGTGTCAAGGCAACCTCGTTCCCAGGGTGTTCTTACGTCATACGCTAGTCACGAAGCCGAGTGAACACCCTGGTACACATAGTCCCAATCCGCCCAAAATAAGGGCGGATTAGCAGGCATTATGGATTTGCGGTTGGCAGGGTAACGCTCATTATGTGATCTCGATTCCAAACAACAAAGCAACATTGTAGTGGTTGCTGCTTAGTGACAAGATATTATTGTTGTTATTTGAATAATTAGTAAGATTTCGAGAAATAGTTTGAGTTATCTATTGTTTTCGAATAGCCAATCAAATTGCAGAACGGCCACTTGTATCCCAGAGTAGAGGTAGAGCAACGAACTCACTCTGGGGACGAGATTGGTGTCAAGGGCATTTTTACCAAGATCCATTGCGTTCTATGACAAAGTTACCAATCACATCAATCGTAATTCTTTGAAACACAAAGGAGCAAGGTGGAAGTTCCCTGACGGCATCTTTAGCCATGGGCGGTCAGCCACTCAAATCAGAACACAGGGAAACAAGGAAAACCAGGCACAGCAACAACAACCTTCACGGGCATAGGGACACAGGGAGAAAAAAAAATTTGTAGGAATAACTACCGCGTTCTTAACGCCCATGCTTTAGCTATCTTTAACGCAAGCACTTATTGTGGTAGCCACTCATGAAAGATAAATATTGCGGGAATAACATACCTGAAGTGGAGTTCCAGTCAGCAGCAATCTGTGTGGTGCATAATAATGCGTGTTGAGAACTTGAGTCAATTTGCAGTGATGGTTCTTCATACGATGCCCTTCGTCAACTATCATGTACTTCCAACGAACCTAAGATATAACGTGTATTCAATTAGTTAAAATAACAGTAAACAGAATTGGGAAAGAAACAATTGGCAGAATCTAGCTGGGATAAAAAAACAATTATAATCTCAAATGAAGACCCTTTTTTCTAGGCCCTTCCTACATATGATCAGTTTTTGCCAGCCTATAAACCAGTAATAAGATCATCGCAAAAAGGTATCAAACTTGCAACAATCATTTTATCATAAGAGTTTTATAATACACTGTCTTTACTTGGTCCTTGCGATTTACATTTTCCGAACAGCATGTGTAATAAAAAGCATAGGTTCCAAATCTTTAAATTCGCGTAAAAAGGTCGGTGTAGAATTCAGTGACTTATTTCTTTGAATCGAATGGCTTGAAAGCAACTTTAGCTACTTTGCTATAACTCTACCGTTGGACTTTTCAGAAATCTTTAATATTTTCGAAATTACAGCGTATTTCATATTTCAACTCATTTGAGGATGTGACGTCATCAAATTTCTAAATCGCAAACCAGAAAAGTGAAAGACTTTTACTTGATACCATATTATAGACGTTCATAAACTATGTTTTTATGGAAAATTATTCGATGTTTCCTCAAAAAGCTTAGAAATTACGATGGTTTTAAGTTTTTTTCAAAATTTTTCTTGAATTCTTAAAAAAGAAGAAAAGCACTCTAATTCTGAAAATATCGAAGATTTCTGAAAAGTCCAACGGTAGAAATATTACAAAGTAGCTAAAGTTTCTTTCAAGCCATTCCATTCAAAGAAATAGCTCACTGAATTTTACACCGACCTTTTTAAAGATTTGGAGCCTATGCTGTAATAAAAGCAACTTGGAGCTGAACACAACGTATAACTCCCTCGTCTTCTTACAGTAGGGTAAGTACAGCACTGGCATCCTACCGCACCGTATATGCATTGGCAACGGGAAATTTATATTTCTTTGAGTGCATATTGATTTCAAGCATTTTGTGTCATTTTCTACCACTCCTGAACTTTACAATATCATCGCCCATCGGTCCTGAATCTGAGGGACATTCGCATACGTGAAGTAAATTCAAATTCATATTCATTCAAATTCATTTTTATATTCAGCAATGTTTACAAGGTTCAACTATAATATAAATGTTAAAGGATACAACAAAGAGATTAAGTACAATTTAAACAACATTAAGAGATGCCAAGGGCACTGTGGAGGAACCGAAGCGGTTTTCGAGCCCAGTGTCCTTTGTAGCTTCCAAATTAATTAATTAATTAATGTATATACGACGATGCGATTATCAATACAATGAATATAAGAGAATAGTATGATATGAACTAAGATTATGAATTTGAAATTGTGAAAAACTATAAACTACATAAGATAATAAAAGGAAAGGGGGGAAAGGTTGGGAGAGGAGGCACGGTGTTTGTATATATTTCATTGTTACTTGATTGAATTCGGAGAATGGTTTTTATTTGTTTGTTTGTTTGTTTGTTTGCTATAAAGAAAGTTTTTATTTTAGTTGTATTTTTGTATAAGCCATTTGCGGAAATGGCGTTGGAAAGTTGTTTTGCTTGGTTTGTTTCTAATATCAAAAGGGATATCATTCCAAATTTTAGTACCCTGAAAGGTTATGAAACGTTTCTTCAGATTGGTTTTAGTTAAAGGAATGGCGAATTTATCTGTCGTTGCTTGACGGGTTTGATAACTATGTCTTTCTGTTGTTTTTTCAAAGAGCTCGCTTAGGAAATCTATGCTGTTACCTTTGCTTATGTCATACATAAATTTGGCACATTCCAGTTTAAAGCTATCTTCAAAATTGAGAATACCAAATTTTTGAAAGATAGGCTTGGAGCTTGCAGTATAATTATCAAAATTCATTATTCTCAGAGCTTTATTGACGTTGCGATGAACTGATTTTAAGGAGGATGCTGTTGCAGAGCCCCAGTTGATAAGGCCATAATTTATAAAAGGAGCGATGAAAGCAAAGTAAAGGTTTCTTATGATTGTTGAAGGTACATAATGTCGCATTTTAGCAAGTATACCAATGCCTTTAGAAATTTTGATGTTTACTTGCTTAATCTGTTGTTTCCATGTAAGATTTTTATCTATTAAGACACCAAGGTATTTGATGCTATCCTTTTCTATTAAGGGTGAGTTGTTGATTGTTAATGCTACTTTATGAGGAGACGTTTTCTTAGCTGAAGAGATTATTATGAAATTTGACTTATCGACGTTTAATGTAAGTTTATTAGCAATTAGCCAATCAGACACTTTTGCTAATTCATTATTCACAATGCTTTCAAGTTCCTCAAGTTTGTTATGTGAAAAGAAAATACTCGTATCATCTGCAAATAGGTGGAATTTTAAGGTACTGGATGTTAGAGGCATATCATTTATATACAAGAGAAACAGAAGAGGACCTAGAACACTTCCCTGAGGAACTCCAAATTTTATATTACCAGAGTCAGACAGTGTTCCGTTTATTGAGACTTTTTGGGTTTTTGGGTTAAGCAGATAACTATGAAATAAGTCAGTTGAGAACAGTTACTGAATAAGATGAATATCGAAACGTTAAGTGTTACCATATTTCCAAATTGTCTTTAAATTGTCTCATGCCACCGTGAATTGGCTCTCGAAGTATCGTAAAATAAGCTGTTTAGAGATGGAAGTTTAGATGGGAAATGCGAAAGTCTCTAAATTTCCAGGACTCCAGAGTGTGCGGAAAAGAGAACAATCGGGGGTGTCACTATATCCGAGAAAGTTGAGTCGTCTTTAAAGGAATTTAAAAAGGTTTTCCGACCAATTTTAGTATTGCCCTGAGAAAAAAAGATAAACAAAGCCACCCCAGTCAATCCCGCCCTTGGGAACGATGCCAAGAGCGTCAAGTAAACGGATACACGGGATCAAATATATAATCTTATGTATAACAGAAACAATTAATCAGGACTTGTTAATACAATTGCATAGCTAAAATGGTCACCAATTACGTCAATGCCTAAAGGGCTTACTGTTGCAGCTTATTTTTTTATTCTACGGCTCACATTGTCAAAGATGGGAGAATCTAATAAATTAGAAAATTTCATAGCATTTAGCAGTGTAGATCTAATCATGGTTGGTTAAACTTACGTTCTTAAAAAAAATCGTGGAATGGACAATTTTAATAATGTTCTTTAACTGAAATATGCGAGAGGCTTTCCCTTGCAGAATCGTCTCTTGCAAATGGAAAGGTGATCATGGAACAATAAACAGAAAGCAATCTTCAATGTGAGAATTTCAATCAAACGGCTGTTGCAACATGCGCAACTGGGAAAGAGACTGCTAAGAACGACCTTCAAATCTACGAACAGTTACTGGAACGTGCCGCAAAATATGACTGAGAAAATGGCATCAAGGACCCCTCTATAGGACTCTGACTTATCTACACATGACGTGAGGCGATGCATCAAGCACAGCAACGATAGAGTGAATCAATTTTTGTGTATCCTCTGTTGTTGTGTATGCTCACAAAGGGCGAACCACTGATTTTTTTCATACACCTTTCATCCAAAACAACACAGAAAAATCACTCACAGAAAAATGGCAAAATCACAAAAAACTCACAAAAGAATCACAGAGAAATCACAAAAATCACGGGGAAAATCATGCAATTTTTACAAAATCATAAAAATTACGCACACTATTTTGGGAAGTAACTTGCCCCTCGTAATGCTTAGGCACAAAGGAAAAAGACGTCTTGTGCACATAGAAAAGAAGGTAGGCCAGGTAGAGCAAGTGCAATAGGATGACGGCTTAGGCCATAAAGCACTGTAGCCTATGGTAACAAGTATTGATTGTTTACAAAGCAAACAGCAACAACCTTATGAATTATTGAGTATGTGACTCAGAAATATCATGGAAATATCAATGAAACAAACAAGGTATGAATCGGCAACCTACGTGACATTGAGCAACCTGCTTCCTTGTTACACTCGTTTTATTCAATCATATCACCTGCTAATGTAAACAAAACAAACAAACAAACAATCAAAAATCAGGCTATTCCTATTGCAAACTTTTCCTTGGCATTTCTTTTCGCTGCCGACTCCAGGGGGCAACAACTTTTCCTTTAATGAAGGGGTCTTTACAGGTGCATACAGATGGGTCACGTGATTAAATCTCAACGCATTTTCCCGCTCCTTTTTGCTCACGTTCTGTTTGTGTAATGGCCCTAGCCACGTAGCCAAAGCTACAAGCAGTGCAGAAAACCGTCGAGGATTGCCTTACCTGCCTCAAAGATACTTGGTATGTAGCTCAGTTGGATGGCAGAAGATTAGAGAAAAGTTTCTACGAGTTTATGGTATAAATTCTATTAGCTTTTTGGGTCCAAAGATTTGGAATTCCCTTCCAAATGAAATAAAGGCATCAAGATATGCAAACCAATTTAAAATACTCATAAAAGATTGGTATTTCGAAAATCAATGCGCCTGCAACGCTTGCAGTCAATAGATTCCATAATGCAATCTCTTCAATTGCTTCATGTTAGTGTGTATTAGTGCTTGCAATACTATAAAACTAACGTTAAAAAATGGTATTATTATTATTATATTATTATGGCTGATTTTTACTGTCTCTGTTGCATCTTGTTCACTGTCATCTTGATCACCGTTTCCATTAGAGCTTTGCTTCAGTGTCCTGTACCTAACTTAATTGAATTACCATGCAACATGCAACTTTGGATTTTGCATATGACCCATCTGTTAGCACCTTGAATGTCGCTCAGTAATCGAAATCATACAAGCAGTTAATACTGTTAAGTAAGTGCTGCTCTTTGACATTAGTCTATTATAGTGCAACAATTTTAGAAATACTGTTAGGAATCCTAATTTGGAAATCCAAGAACTATTATCTAGCAGGCTCTAATCTCTACAGAGTTTAAAATGGACCAAAGCCCGAATACGGAACAACCCCCAAACAAGTTCGCAAATCTACATCACGAGTCCAAAAACTGTAAATGCACAAAAACCTGCAAAATGCACAAAAAACGTTGCACACAAAAACCTATCAAATGCATCCCACAGGCCATCCAATGCAGTCTGAAACATTATCACAAGAAACAAGTAGTATGTCTGTCAGGCTTTAATCTCCGCTATGTTTGATTCGAAATCACTAACTAACTTATCAAAAGTTAACTGAATCTTCGTGCAAAATCAATTAAACCTTATCATCAAAACAGTAATTTCCAGGCGAATAAAGTCCATAACAGAATGGAGAATACAGCTGCGAGGTCTTGCTGCGAAGTTTCCTATTTTTCCGTTAAATGCCTAACCACAGCTGGCATGGTATAGAAATGGCTTTACATCAAGGGAAAGATCAATAATNTTCTAATTCTAACATGCAATTCTTTGCAGTGGAAAAAGATCAACAAATTTCAACCTTAGGAAGTTGTGAATAAACTTACAGCGTAAAATATACAAAAAGTCTAAAGGTGTCGTTTGAACCAATCCTTTGTGAAACGTGTACAGCGTTGGCCAAATGAGCCAACTTGGCAAAAATGGCTGGCCAAGTAAAATTTTTGCTCGTTGCAAAAATCTGCTGGAGAAGCATGCCATTGCTGTGACAATCAGATATTGTTTATAACCTCCGAAAGTCTTTCCAAAAAGAACCCAAATACTTCAGGAAATTCAGCGCGAAAAGATTCCTTTGACTAGAAACTAGAGCTACCGTGAATGGTTCTGATTAAAACCAAACCAAAATTAAGAAATTCCATTAATAAAAACAGAAATCGTTAACCCACAGTCTGAAACCCTAATTAATAACTAATGCATTTTTCAAATATATTTCAGCGACAGTAATCTAAAGTATTAAATAAGGGAGAGATCATTATCGCTCTTACCCACATATCATGTTATAATTTAGACCAAGGTTAATCCATTACAGATTAATTATACGAACTATCATCATGTTCATGGAAACATTAACTTTTGATTGAATAATATACCGAGAACAGTGTAGTTATACACGAATCCATGGAAGATCAGTACTTAGCTTTAGGGACAACATATTTTTAGATCTATAGAGTATATTCTTGTAACTTTTCATTGTAATTTACTTTTTTGTTTGTATTATAACTGAATGGATGTCGTGCATAAATAAGATTAAATGAAATAAAAACCAAAAGAATACTGAGAACAGCATAGTCTCCAAATCTTTAAACAACGAGGTTCAAATGGCTGTTACCTTTTTTTGAATTGAATAGCTTGAAAGGGGACTTTAGGTGCTTTGCTGTAAGTCTACCGTGTGCTTTTTTTAAATCTTGATAATTTTCAAAGTGTCAGGCGTTTATTATATTTCAACCTTTTTGGGGTTGTGATGTCATCAAATTTCTAAATCGTAAACTGGGAGAGCAACAGATTTCTGCTTGCTACCATATTGTGTGGGAAAACGTTTTTGAAAAACCGTAACTTTCAAAATCAGACAAAATTGTTAGAAAAGTTTGTGTTACCAATTTTTAGACAATATTTCGCTGACACAAATCACCTCCCCCTTGCAAAATAGGCCTATGAGCAGACGGATACTGTGGTCCACTCTTGAGACAAAATTGCCACTGTGCTTTTGTTTGATTTGCATGTGCTTTGTGAAACAAACAAAGTTACAATCGTCATCAGTCTAAACCATAGGGAGATCTATTTCGCTATCTTTTTCAATAACAGAAACATCTCTCAGCTGTCTGTCAAGGCTTGCTTTGTAAATTTTGTAAATAAGTCCAGCGTTTACGTAAGCAGTCGCTTTCATTAACTGTGTGTTCTTTCCAAAGCTGCCGATTGGGTGGGGTGAAATTAGAACCTTTAATTGATCGTTGTTGTTAACCATGAAGCCAAAATTAGACGCTTGTAATTCATTGACACAGTGAAGAATACACTGTTGCATTTTGATGTAAGAACATGGAGTTCTGAGGAGTTTTGTTTCAAAACTACGTTTAAAGGGTCATGATTTGAATCGTGGAGGCTGAGGGTTGCAGAATTCTTAAATAAATGACATTTGACCATTTGTCCTGGCTTATCTCCAGCATTAGGTATACGTAATAGCTTTAAGTCAACCAATAAAGTCAATCGATAGACAATGATATAGTTGTGCTGTCTCCAATTATTTTCAGCTATTTTGAGATTGCATATCTTTATCGTAGGCGTGACCAGATCAAAGCACAAAAGACAGAGCGTGAATATGACACAGACTTGGCAAGACTCGTAGGCAATGTATCCTTGGCAAAACATCGCAACGTCTGCAAAGCTACAGAAAACGACCATCAGAACGGCTCATCTCGAGGGTAATGCGAAGAACTTGGCATCAGCCGTAAGCAGTGTTCTAACACGGCTATCAAATTCTAACGAACATTTAGACAAGGAATTGGACTCGCTGGGAAATATAGAAATTGAGTTTGACCCCGACGCAGAAATTGAGGTAGAAGAGTCTGATAAAGGATTGATGGAGTCGTTGATGGAACACATCGAACTGAATGCTAAGAAAACTGAGCATGATATTAATGAAGAATTTGATATGCTGATTTTGACTCTAAATGAACGCAGACAAGAGCTAATTTCGCAAGTTGATTGTGAGAAAGCGAAGAAGATCAACCGTCTGCGAAATAAACGGCGAAAATACGCCCGATCGTTTTGTCTTGATGTTTCAGACGATAATATTACACCAATACCTCGCTGTCGATCAAGCGATGATTTAAACCTCGAAACAGAACGAGATGCTCGAACTATCGAGAATTTGCGCCCTCTGCAGTGTGGTGATCTAAAGCTTACGTGCGACGGGCAAATGTACGACACGCTGAAAGACTTCGGGAAGATTGAAGATAAACTAGCATCTGGGTTGCATTCCGAGGCCATGGGTCTTGGGCTTACTTATTCCTTTGTTGGCGAGGAAGCAAGCTTTAAAGTTGTAACAAGGGATAATGCGATGAATAAAACATTTTCAGAGCAGGATAATATCAAAGTTGTTATCCGAGGTCCGCAAGAACAAGTTAACACAGCTTTGATCAACACAAAGAACAACGGTCTTCACACTGTCAAATATAGGCCATCTAACATCGGCATGCATAAAATACACGTTTTTGTGAATAGCTTTGAGCTCATGGAAAGCCCGTTTAGTTGTGAGACATTTTCGAAGGAAAATTTAGCATTTGAGCAGGAGTTACCGGTCTTGCCTGGCTCTGAGAACACAGATGGCTGGGTGTTGAATAAGGAGGAGACTTCAGCTTTGCTTGAAAGCAATGACCAATTAGGCGCTTTAATTTTCGGTGCTACGAGTTTCACTGCAGGCAAACATGGCTGGAAGATTAAATTCACATCAGCATGCACTGGCGTAAATATATCACTTGGCGTCTCGCAAAAAACACGAATAGTCGATGTCGATATTCGGCATACTTGCAACTTTCGCCTCGATACAACGAGCATGGGACATTCCCCTTTACGGCGAACGAGATCCAACCGAAAAATGTCAATATTTCACAGGGAGACCAGAACATTTTTCGTACTACTGGACATGGATGATGGTATCCTGACAATAATTTGTTGTGAGACAGAAGAGCGTCAAGACATAGGGATCCCAAAAGACACGAGAGGGCTATTTCCCTGTGTGTATATGGTGCATGAGTGCAAGAAGAATGTATGTCCTAGGCCTCTAGTGGCATTTTCCTAACATGGTTAACACATGATGAGAGTATAAATTATTTAGAACCATTACTAGCACATACGCATTTTGAAATTAATCTTTATTATGACTTTACTGGAATTGTTAAAAAAGAAATTTCGTTTATGTTATTTTTCATAATATATTTGTTTTTGCTATTATCAGAACTTTAAAGCTGTGATCTTTGTGTTAAATGCTTCTTGGGAGACAATTTGCATATCGAGCAAAATCGATACAAAAATCAGGCATGCAATCAAACTTATGATATACNAGACACGAGAGGGCTATTTCCCTGTGTGTATATGGTGCATGAGTGCAAGAAGAATGTATGTCCTAGGCCTCTAGTGGCATTTTCCTAACATGGTTAACACATGATGAGAGTATAAATTATTTAGAACCATTACTAGCACATACGCATTTTGAAATTAATCTTTATTATGACTTTACTGGAATTGTTAAAAAAGAAATTTCGTTTATGTTATTTTTCATAATATATTTGTTTTTGCTATTATCAGAACTTTAAAGCTGTGATCTTTGTGTTAAATGCTTCTTGGGAGACAATTTGCATATCGAGCAAAATCGATACAAAAATCAGGCATGCAATCAAACTTATGATATACTCGATACGCCTTTTTGCTAATAGATAAGTAGATACATCAAACTTAAAAGGGCTAGGTCACGGAATTTCTGTCAAAACAGAGATTTTTGCAGGTTTTTAGGTAGGCCATATTACACAGTTTTTCTCTCGAGTGGATTCACCCTATCCACCAAAATAAATGCAGAAAACAATGGACACGTGCCCAGAACAATAGAGATTACAGGCTTGTTTACAGTTTCATAGCCCAGCCCCTTTAAAGGGAATAAAAGGAGTCCAAAGCAACGCGCGCTAACGTCTAAACTTAGCCTATAGAATTTCATGATCTCGGCAAGGGCGTTGCTTGGTCAAATGAAGTCTTATTCTTATCATTGCTTATGAATAACAAGACGTTTCATGTGCGCATATTACTCTTAAAATGAATGTCCCCTATTACTAAAGTGAGAAAATTTCGCGATAGTGCGTACAAATCTGCTTGATTTATCCTGTGTTTGCTCTACTTCTTAAAGGCGTTGTTTGATCAATTAACTCAGATTCGTTTTATCACTCATAAATAAAAAGATGTTTCATGTGCGCATATTACTCTTAAAATGAATGTCCCCTGTTACTAGGTGAGAAAATTTAGCAATTCTTTGTAGCAATCTGGTTAATATATTATGACTTTGGTCTGCTTTTAAAGGGCGTTGTTTGGTCAGATGAACCCTTATTTTCATTATCACCCATGAATATAAAGATGTTTCATGTTAGCAAATTACTCTTAAAATGAATGTCCCCTGTTACTAGGATGAGAAGATTTCGCGATAATTTGTACGCATCTGGCTGATTCAACCTGTGAGTTAGATCTATTTATTAAAGGGCGTTGTTTGGTCACGCAGAGAGGAATCAGGACAATTTCTGGACATAGCAGAGATCGTAGGTTTAGGCGGTAGGTTAGCCTGGTGGTTCTCGCGCTCGCCTTCTGTGCAGAAGGTTGTGGGTTTCAGTCCTATGGTTTGGTCACCTAGGGGAGTCCCACCACTCATCCTAAAATGTTCTGTACACTTCCATCCTCGAAGAAAAGCTTACAGTTATTGGGCTGAGGTACCAGTAGGGGTAGTCTGCTTGGCTTCGGCAATCAGTCCCTTACGGGCACTTCGAGCAAATGATACACCAAAAAAAGAGAGTATGCTTCGATGACAAAACACCAATCCAATACCTATCATCACTTATCAAGGTTTCAGGTGGTTGATAGCCTAATGGTTTGCATGCTCGCCTTTTATGCAGAAGGTTGTGGGTTTGACTTCTAAGCCGACCCCTGGGGATATACTAGACTTATGATTTTCGTCCTAGTTATTCCTACTATTACCTTAACTATTACCCACCTCTTCGCTCAAGCAAAGGCCTCGTAAATTTACATAAACAAAAACTGGACCAATTCCCGATCTGTTTTGAATTTCGTCGCGGCAATCACAGGACAATAATTAACGAGTTACAGAGAAATATTTCCCCTTTATGGCTAAAAGAAGCCGTAATCTTTGTACTTGCAGTTCGTTTTCCAATCTTCCAACAATGGAAACATGAACTTTGAGTCGTTTTGTCATAAGAGGTTTTACTTAGGCCGTCCGCCATTACTATCAACATAACCATGTCAAAATTGCAAATTTAGTCAGACTTCTGTGTATGTATGATTATGAGTCATAGCTAGAGCGTGCAGGAGGCCTATCAATAGCGATAACTATGATATTGTAGGAGCAGTTTTTTTCAGGTATGTATAATCTAGGGAGCATGAGAGCGTAGCTTCCAAGCAGGTTATCAAACAAAACTTTAAAAACAATCTTTGGAAATTGTTTGCTCATGATAAGAACTTTGTTCTCGTAATTCCGCTAGCTTCTACACTTCTGATTTCCCAAAATTGATACCCAGGAAGGTTTCAGAGAACTTCTACTACTCGCAGGCATGTTTGAACATTATGTGAACTAGTCTTTTGCATAGTGTATTTGATTTGATTTGATTTGATTTCAAATATTTCAAAAAAGTGTACGTCATTGGGCGGTGGTGGAAAGCTTATTTCGGTAAATATGACCTTAACGAAAAACAGAACGACCGCATTTACTGCTGCAAACATTTCCTATCTCTGTCATGCGGTCAAGATGGTAGATCCTTAACCACTTCATACCCTTACCGCCCTTTGATAATGGTCTATTTTGACGTCATGCGCTATCCGCTTTACATGATTTGTGTAATTACGTTCTTCTTTTCACTCTTCGATTTTCATAAACCCCGATTTTCATTCCTACTTTTTCTTGATTGCAAATGCTAACTGTTTCCACTCAAACGACTTTATCGCCATTCGAACCTCCTGCCTTTTTTGTGCTTTCAAATTCGCAAAAACAAAGGAATAGCTGAAATTATCAAACGAGAGACAGCGACGATCGTTTACAAATCCCTAAATGATCTTGCACCCACGTATCTCTCAACTATTTTTTCAAAAAACTCTTCACGGGACACTATCAAGTTAAGAAACTCAGAGACTGACTTACGCGTCCCTCTTTTGAAAACGACTAATGGGCAGAAATCATTCTCATATCGTGGTGCGCATCTTTGGAACAGCCTCGAACCCGAGGTTAAGCTAGCGCCCTCTTTATATGCTTTCAAACGTCTACTTTAAAANAACAGTCCGATAAATGTAGCATAAAAGGGCATGTAGAATGTCTGCAAGTACATGTTCATTTGGTTCATCCACGATTCCTTGTAGATTACAACTTCAGAAAGACATTTCAGATCATATATGACGATTTGTTGTAAAAGATGCAAAATCTCAACGAAAATACCCAAAAAGAAAAAAAGTCCGTGAAAAATTAATGGGTACGAATATGTACGAAACCTTCGGCAAAACTGCAGCCAATGCTTCAAATTTGACAACAAAGTATGTTGTGAAGACATGTTTTGACATGTATTTCACGTTTTCAGCTGGTTTATTCAAATATTTACAATTTTTAGGCCTAAATTTTCGAAAATGGTACTGGTCCGCATTCGTGAAAATTGAAAAGAAAGAAAATCGCTAAAATATATCTTTTTGGTCACAATATAGTCTGAAACTTCCTCATTCGGGTAAAAAAACGTTTGTATAAATCAGAGTTGGCAAAGCGATTCTACAGGCATTTGAAAATTCACTGTTTTGTAGAGAATAGTAGACTTCATCCTGAAATTGATTAAATGTTGCATTTCATTTGTTTACGTTAACTTTGTGTATTTTTAGCTCAGCGAGTAGGACTCCGATTAAAATGAGGTTTTTTGTATTAAACTAATCCATGTGTTAACTTTAAAGTAAAAATAGAACCAAGGTCATTTTTGAAAGGGTATTTTTTGGTATTTCTATACTATTTTCTCATTTCTGGATCACTGTGCTATGGTTTGGTCACCTAGGGGAGTCCCACCACTCATCCTAAAATGTTCTGTACACTTCCCTCCTCGAAGAAAAGCTTAGAGTCATTAGGCCGAGGTGCCAGTAGGGGTAGTCTGCTTGGCTTCGGCAATCAGTCCCTTGCGAGCACTTCGAGCAAATGATACACCAAAAAAAGAGAGTATACTTCGACGACCAAGCACCAATCCAATACCTATCATCGCTTATCAAGATTTCAGGTGGTTAATAGCCTAATGGTTTGCATGCTCGCCTTTTATGCAGAAGGTTGTGGGTTTGACTTCTAAGCCGACCCCTGGGGATTTACTAGACTTATGATTTTCGTCCTAGTTATTCCTACTATTACCTTAACTATTACCCACCTCTTCGCTCAAGCAAAGGCCTCGTAAATTTACATAAACAAAAACTGGACCAATTCCCGATCTGTTTTTATTTTCGTCGCGGCAATCACAGGACAATAATTAACGAGTTACAGTGAAACATTTCCACTTTCTGCCTTAGAGAAGGCTTTTATGATCTTTGTACTTGCAGTTCGCTCTCCCATCTTCCAGCAATGGCAACATGAACTTTGAGCCGTTTTGTCACAAGAGGTTTTACTTAGGCCATCCGCCATTACTATCAAAATGACGATGTCAAAATTACAACTTTAGTCAGACTTCTGTGTATGTATGATTATGAGTCATAGCTAGAGCGTGCAGGAGGCCTATCAATAGCGATAACTATGATGTTGTAGGAGCAGTTTTTTCAGGTATATATAGATATCTACACTATATATCGTATCGTACACTATATATATATATATAGGTATATATAGGTATTTATATAATCTAGGGAGCATGAAAGCGTAGCTCCCAAGTAGATTATTAAATAAAGCTTTAAAAACAATCTTTGGAAATTGTTTGCTCATGATAAGAACTTTGTTCTCGTAATTCCGCTAGCCTCTACACTTCTGATTTCCCAAAATTGATACCCAGGAAGGTTTCAGAGAACTTCTACTACTCGCAGGTATGTTTGAACATTATGTGAACTGGTCTTTTGCATAGTGTACGTCATTGGGCGGTGGTGGAAAGCTTGTTTCGGTAAATATGACCTTAATGAAAAACAGAAAGACCGCATTTACTGCTGCAAACATTTCCTATCTCTGTCATGCGGTCAAGATGGTAGATCCTCAACCACTTTAAACCCTTACCGCCCTTTAATAATGGTCTATTTTGACGTCATGCGCTATCCGCTTTACATGATTTGTGTAATTACGTTCTTCTTTTCACTCTTCGATTTTCATAAACCCCGATTTTCATTCCTACTTTATCTTGATTGCAAATGCTAACTGTTTCCACTCGAACGACTTTATCGCCATTCGAACCTCCTGCCTTTTTGTGCTTTCAAATTCGCAAAAACAAAGGAAGGTGTAGCAACATAGCATTGGGATAACGCATTTTCTAAACTCGTTTAAACGCATTTTTACTGATTTAGAGGCTGTTTGTGAAATGGTTGATCATTTGTCCATCCGAATTGTTTTTGTTAATTAAGGCCAACATATCATCTGGGTAGTTTTTCTTGTAGGGAAGTTCGGTCCCACTGGACCAGAATCCGCTTTTCTGCTATTTGTAATATGTATGGGACTTGACTGTTTCCCTATAATTCAAGAAATCAATCTATGTCGAACGAGCATAGGGCTCAAATCTTTAAAAAGGTGGGTGTAAAATTCTATAACATTTTTCTTTGAATTAAATGGCTTGAAAGTAACTTAGAGTACTTTGCTGTAAATCCGTCGTGGAAATGTTTTCATATCTTGATTATTTTCAAAATGGCAGCATTTATTATATTTGAGGCTGTGACGTTATCAAATTTCTAAATCCTAAACCAGAAGAGCGACAGATTTCTGCTTGCCACCATATTGTAGACCTTCGTAAGCTATGGTTTTCTTGGAGATTGTATAATTTTTCCTCCATTGATTTAGGATTTACGATGATTTTAATTTTATCAAAATTTTCCATGAATTCTTTCAACAAAAATAAAAATGTCGCCATTTTGAAAATAATCAAGATATCAAAAAATTTCCACGACAGACTTACAGCAAAATACCCTAAGTTAATTTCAAGCCATTCAATTCAAAGAAAAGTGTAATAGAATTTTACACCCACCTTTTTAAAGATTTGAAAGATTTGAGCCCTATGCTTGTCGAACGGACATCTGATCAACCATTTCGCACATAGCTTTCAAATTTCATTATTGCTTCCAAATCGAATCAAATTAATTCCATCCACATAATGTCGAAGGCGCCAACAAAATCTCGAAAATGAGTCAAAAATAATTTCGGCGCGTTTCACCGTCACATTTTGAATGCATTTCGAACGTGATTTTATTCTGGTGTAAACTAAGCTTAAGTTACGAATTGTTGTGTTCCACAGAAGGAAAAGGAAACCTAAAAGTTTGGGCACACTGAACAGATAACGCTTGAAGCTAAACCTTCTGAAATAATTTGGAGGACTTCTAAATGATAATTTATGAATGAACGTTTGCACCCCTTGAGGCTCTGGAGATCTGAAGACTTTTTATCCTTAAAGGCTCTCGGATTTGCACTCAGAAACAAACTGTTTTTAACTTAAAAGACCTTCTGAATCTCACAGCCATCTGTTTTCCACTTAAAGCCCCTTAAATTTTTGCACTTTAAAAGCTGACAGATGTTGCACTAAAAGCCCTTAGTATTTGCACTCAGCAGTATTTAATGTTTGCAATCAGAAGCCGCCATTTTTACAAGTAGACGCCCTATGCTTTTGTCTTCAAAGATCCCTCAGCATAGCACTAATGAGCCCACAGTTTCCGCCCTTAGAAGCATCACATTTGATCTTAAGACGCCCTAAAGATTATCGTTATATTTCGGACCTGATGATATTAAAAAGCACTGAAATGGAAGTCTTACCTTGGACATGATTGACTTGTCTTTCATCACATACTCATAGGTTGTAAGAACAACATTGAACTTGGAAGTTCTGAATTGCTGCGCTACATCTCTACGCATCGCCGGTGAACCCTACGACAAGAAGACATACAATGTATTACTATAATGTATAATGTATAAATATAACGTATATAATATATAATGTACTATAATGGTAAATGTATACTATAAATAATCTGTTAATAAAATGTAGTATTGTTCTTTTCTTAATTGTAATAGACCAAACAGCGATTTACACGAAGACAATCAAATGCGTTAAGTTTTAATTGTTATCCCGAGGTAAAAAGGAGATTCCATGCTACGCAAAGGATCAATGTAAAGGCCAACGTTCACTGCAGTAGTTTTGGTCGGCGACCAGCGCGCTTGTCTGGTGTGCATGGTGTACTTGCTCTTTAACACAAGAGTACTAGACAAGTGCGCTGATTGCCGATCAAAACTACTGCAATGGAGGTTGGCCTAAAGAGTATTTCAGCTATCTTTAGCCTAATCGTCTATCATTTTCTATCATTGATAAAAACGCACAAAAACATATTTTCCAACCAGTCAATACACGAAGAAGCTAAGAATTTTACACAGTATTGTAAATTACTTAAAATTTCCAATTTTGGAATTCTAAAGTTTCTCAAAAAAGTTTCAGAAAAATTTCCTCAAATTCTCGTTCTTCATATCGGTGGGGGGACCACCTCAGCCTTTGCAAAAATTTCATAGAGGTTATGTAAAACAATATACATGTCTAGAAATCATTCATAAATTACCGAATAATACATTATAACAAATAAACGAAACTATGCATGATATTTTCCGATCTCATAATTTCTTGATCATTTCTCACAATAGACCTTTTAGATATTTCACCAAAGAGTCTGGATAAAGCGATATTTTTATATCTACATTCTTATACGAAATGTTCGATTGAGTGGCGTTATAGCTTCTATCACTGTTGTGCACATTCGAAATTGCTCAGATTTCTACATATGTATACAAATATCGTTCGATTCAGATTCTTTTGTAGAATAACTAAAAGGTCTATTCTTAGGTGATCTGGGACTTAGTATGGTTTCTTATAAAGAGAGTTCTTATAAGGTCGCCATATTTTCCGCTTGTTCTTGATTTCTCTGTTAACTTGCTTTCCCCCCGTTCTACAGTTAAGGGATTTATTTCAAGCAAAAAAATTCTGATGACCAAATAAATAGGACTCGTCATTAGCGATGTTTAGAAATGATGCCTTACGACCACCTTCTGCGACAACGCCAGGTACGGCGCTGGATATTGTGGCCCCATCTGTGACAAATTTTTTTTTTTGAGTTTTGATTTTCAATAAATCTTCAAGGAAAGCTATAAAATTAGCATCGCAATGAATAAATCATTAGTTTGAATATTTTTCATTGCAAAAATAATCGATTCCTATTTCTTTTCCCGTTGCTAGAGGCGGAAATTTCGAACAATAAAATTTGTAATAAGAAAGTTTAGGAAATACCGTTTTTATTCACAAATGTGATCTTCAATAATTAAATTCATTAATTNATGCCTTACGACCACCTTCTGCGACAACGCCAGGTACGGCGCTGGATATTGTGGCCCCATCTGTGACAAATTTTTTTTTTTGAGTTTTGATTTTCAATAAATCTTCAAGGAAAGCTATAAAATTAGCATCGCAATGAATAAATCATTAGTTTGAATATTTTTCATTGCAAAAATAATCGATTCCTATTTCTTTTCCCGTTGCTAGAGGCGGAAATTTCGAACAATAAAATTTGTAATAAGAAAGTTTAGGAAATACCGTTTTTATTCACAAATGTGATCTTCAATAATTAAATTCATTAATTTTTTCAAAACATAATTTTTGTCAACAGCTTTTGCAATTATTTAGGTTATGAACGTTGATGTCGTGATCAAATAGTTTGGAAAAGAAATATGTGCGACAGACAATTACGCTAAAGATGGCGCCGAGGAACTTTTTACCAGGATGCATTGACTTCCAATTACGAATCTTTAAAGATAAAGTTCCTTGCCGCCACCTTTAGCGTAATCGTCTATTAGGCTATTAGGCTGCAAAGCAAGTTCGTACATTATTCATACCGGCTGACCCAGACAGAAGTGAACCAAGAGAATTCTTCATATAAAATAAATTAATAAACCAAAAAGAATGATTTAAACTTTGTTCTGTAGCTAAATGACTCGTCTACATTGCCATTATTTTTTGCTTTTCTATCGATATCGGATATTAACGGAAACAATGATTTGGTGAAAACAGGTAGATCTAAAACCCGTCAAAATTCGCCAAAAACTGGGGATCGATTTGATCAATATGAGACAATAAGGAACGCTTTTCACTTTGGCTTGGGAATAGGCGACTCAATACGAAATTCACAGTACATGCTAACCATTCCCATTTGCCAAAGAAAACTGTTTTATCTCCAAGTCAGGCAACAATGTTTGCATCACTCCTTTTGAACCATTATTGAAATTTATACAGAGAGCACTTTTTCTGGGTCATCCGGTATGGACGTGGTAAACCAAGAAAGCTACTTGACTTAGGTCGCCACTATCTATCTAAAAATGACAAGGTGCATTTTCCAGCAGCATTTAGTCGAAAGACCAAGGTAACTTTTGTTGTGTATCTTGTTCAGTTTGAGCAACGTTTACAAAACACCGGCTCCAAAATTTGTTTTCATGTTTCTGTCAAAGATGACCATCTTGCTCCAGTCCTCGTTCCGAAAATGGAATGGGAAAGGAAAGAAATCAGTCTTCTACCAAACAATATTTTTCCCAGGAAATTTCAAATCTANCTCCAAGTCAGGCAACAATGTTTGCATCACTCCTTTTGAACCATTATTGAAATTTATACAGAGAGCACTTTTTCTGGGTCATCCGGTATGGACGTGGTAAACCAAGAAAGCTACTTGACTTAGGTCGCCACTATCTATCTAAAAATGACAAGGTGCATTTTCCAGCAGCATTTAGTCGAAAGACCAAGGTAACTTTTGTTGTGTATCTTGTTCAGTTTGAGCAACGTTTACAAAACACCGGCTCCAAAATTTGTTTTCATGTTTCTGTCAAAGATGACCATCTTGCTCCAGTCCTCGTTCCGAAAATGGAATGGGAAAGGAAAGAAATCAGTCTTCTACCAAACAATATTTTTCCCAGGAAATTTCAAATCTATATCTTTTTCATAATTCACAAAACATAGCCTCAAACAAGTTTTTGTTTAACTATGAATTAACAGTAATTTTTTAGGCCAGTCTGTTGTATGGTAGACTTAAACTGACCAAGAATCAAGAAACATCTTACGAGTTAGCTGAGCCTATTGACTAAATGGCGGTTCATATTCTTTTCCATAAGGATTAGCTGGAAGCCAGTACGTTGGTGTCTTGCAAAGATGGAAAGCAGGGCCTAAACCTGAATTCACACTCGGAAGCGTCGTTCTTGATGCATTCCAGATAACAATGAAGCGCGGCAACGCATTGCCAAAGGCCAATGAGACAAAGTTTGATTAATTGAACTTGATAGCGCCGCGCAGCATCGCACCACAAAAACACCTCAAATTCAGCTTAATACGCCTAAAAAACACGGAAAGGAAAACGGGACAAACCTTGTAGCAGATGGCGATGATATCTGGTGCCCACTTCTGAAACTCGAGTACCCAATTGGACATAGTTCTGAAAAAGATTCGCGTAAAAAATCAAACATGGTTCAAATCTAGACTTCTTACATGAGACCCTTGTTTCTCAACAAATGACCTTGCTCACTCGGTCAAAATTGTATAAGTTCAAGTTCTAAGGACGCAGAGAAGGAAAAATCTCATGAATCATCTTTACAAAGCGTTATATAGTTGACATAAATAAAGCCCCCTACCTAAATCTTGACTGATGGTAGGTAAAGCAACCCAATTTGGTCTGCTAATAGCTCTAGGCGTTAACTTTCTAACACTGTAAAAAGTGATCTAAAATTAGCAACCAATAGTGCTTACGTCAGCAATTTTCTTTGTGTGGTCAAGAAAAGCGGCAAAACCAGCCAAAATTAGGGACAATGCAATAAAATCTTATTTGCAGCACAATTTCCAAACATAGCAATTATGGTAGACTACATCAAAATAACAATCTTCTGCATAAGAAATTTGCATAAGATTGCAATTTGGAATTCTTTTGGCAAAAATTTGCAAATTTACGATTTTGACGTGTCAGTTCTAGAAAATCATCTCCTTCCCCCTCATTTGTTAAAACATTTAAATGAAATTGCACAATAGGTAGCTGCTAAAAGTCAAAAGGTTGCAGTGGTAAAATCTTTTTCCTTGCGGAGTTATCAGAAAAAATCTACCAAGGGGGGGGGAGAATTCCCCCCAACAAAATTAGGGTTAATCTGAATGATTCAAAGTTGGAAAGAGCATTTTCATATTTCAGCTAAGACTAACCTTGCCTTTGTTAATCGTATTTGCAAAATATAAATGAGGTTGAAAAACATCTGGATTTCTCATCAATGAATTTCAATGACAAATAGCAACAGTTCGCAGTGCAGTATTTTCTACGGTTTCTCAATGGAATCCGCATAGGAATTTTGTCAATAGTTTCAAAACAAATATTGAAAATATATTATTTTTCAAATTAACAGACCAGATGAAACAGTTCTCACTTATTTGACGTCATTGGGGATAAATAAAATACATTGTGGTTTGTTTGTGTATTGAAAACTGTTGAAATTTTAATACTAAGTATTAGCCCTTGAGAAATTAAACCAAAACAACACGCAAGGCTCTGTCTTGGGAATTTTATTAACGTCTGTTGTTCTTAGCATAGGTTCCAAATCTTTACATTGACGTAAAAAGGTCGGTGTAAAATTCTGTCACCTATTTATTTGAATTGAATGGCTTGAAAGAAAGTTTAGCTACTTTGCTATAATTCTACAGTTGGACTTTCCTGAAATCTGAAACATTTTCGAAATTACAGCGTATTTTATATTTCTACTCATTTGCGGATATGACGTCACCAAATTTCTAAATCGTAAACCATAAGAGTGAAAGACTTGCGCTTAATATCATATTGCAGACATTCATAAACCATGTTTTTCTTGAAAATTATTCTACATTTCCTCAAAAAGTTCAGAAATTACGATGGTTTTCAGCTTTTTTCAAAAATTTTCTTGAATTCTTAAAACACTAGAATTCAGTAACTATTGAATATTTCTGAAAAGTCCAACGGTAGAATTATAGCAAAGTAGCTGAAGTTCCTTTCAAGCAATTCCATTCAAAGAAATAGGTCAAGGAATTTTACAACAACCTTTTTAAAGATTTGGAACCTATGCTGTTGTTCTTACCGATTGACGTTTCCTCTTAATTCGCCGACTGCGTGCACAAACGAGCGAGCTCAAATTTACAAAGCACCTAGTAAATACCGGGTGAGTCAAAAAAATGTGTCGATGTTCGAAGCAAGTAGCTCTCCAACCATTGAACAGATTCTTATAAACTAGTAACACCTGCGAAGCTAACATACTAACTTAGATAAGAAAATTTAGTTTGTTAAAATCGGTCGTATCGTTCTCAAATTACAAGCAATTTTATAAAATTTTCAACTCAAATCCTTCAAAACAGCGCTAAAATCCTTGATCAAATTTGCTAGTAATTTAGCCCACAGCTCTCAAAAATCAAACTCTATCTGTCTATGTTATCATTCAAATATTTACTAGGTATATAAAGAGGCTGCTGCATAATCGCATATACTTGAGACTGTCATTCAGCCTTTTTTTGCCTATTTTCTATTACCATGAGGCTGGATTGCCAGCAAATTTGACAAAGGATTATAGGCCTATTTTGAAGGATTTTTACATGAACCATTTCTATAAAATCGATTGCAATTTGAGAAAGATACGACCGATTTTGACAAACTAAATTTTCCCTTCTAAGTTGATCTGTTAGCTACACAGGTATTATCAGTTTATAGGAATCTGATCTATTGTTTTAGAGCTGCAGGCTTTCAAACTATGAGTACAAAGATCACTGATTATTTTAATCATAAAGTGGGAATTTTTTCACTGCAATCAGTTCAGTACTGTGAAGTGATTGGTGCGACAGAAACAGATCTGAAATTAGTCCAATTTTTATGCATGGAAAACTGTGGGTCCTAGTTTGACCAACGAGGAGGTAATAGTTAAGGCGGTAGTGAAATCACAGGTGTCGAGTATTGAGGCACCTTCCCAAAAAACAAATGGCTATAAGGTTACTTACGACAAGGGTAAAATGACAAGGTATGGTCCATTAATTTTCTTGGTCTCCATTAGATAAGCAATCATAGCAATGGTCTGAATGGTCTTTCCAAGACCCATTTCATCAGCAAGAATACCATTCAGGTTATTATTGTGCAAAGAGACCATCCATTCCAGACCACTCATCTACAAATTAAAGGGGCCTATTATTAGCCATGTACGAAGAACGCTTGTACAGGACAGCCTAAACAGCTTAGGGAAGTGTAGTGATGACGTGTATTAACGACACAGGGGCAAAAGGATTAGAAGGTAGAATAAGGAGTTATCGCCTCGTCATGACTGCAAACAGGAAAGAGCAAATACCGGCAGGGTTATGTCATTACTTCTTGCAGTGGCTGTTGCTCGAATACTGTCCTTCAGTATTTTGGTTTCTAAGCAGGAGTCCAGTGTTGAAAGTCAAAAAGCAGATAAACATCTGCAAATTCCAAGCATCATTTATAAGGCCAAGGCAATACGACGTAATAGACCATTTGTGGTCGAATTACGCATAATGGTTTGTTTGCGTGGCACAGTGCATAAAAAGTTGATGAAATTAATAACACAATTTCCCAACGGATCTCCTTGATCATTAAAGATCTGCTTGTCAAATAGCATAGGCTCCAGATCTTCAAAAACGGTGGTGTAAATGGCTATGCAGGCGTGCATAATGTTCAAACCTGCCTGTGAGCGGTAGAAATTCTCTAAAAACCTGCCTGCATATCAGTTTTGTACATAGTGTCCCAAAAAAATTGTGCCCCATTTGCCTGCAGATTGTGACGAAACGGAAAAAGATCCTCACTAAAACTGTGGATGATGTTGCTCTTCAGATGTTCTATTAAAATTTGCTACCAATCCCGTAAGAATCCGCTGAAGAATGATGGAGCTATGATCTTCAGAAGACCAAATTNTAAAGAGCTAGATCATCAAACAATATAGCAAGAATCTTTTTCCATTTCGTCACAATCTTCAGGTAAACCGGGCACAATTTTTTTGGGATACCCTGTACAGCTAGGGTAGAGAAGCCCGTTACCAGAACAAGTAAGAATGCAGGTATCAAACAGTAAGTTTTCACACACATTTGTTTGGAAACTTACTGCAATTACATTTCATAAAGAACTATTTAAAAAAAACTGCCTGCAAAATATTGCTTCGGAAAACCTGCCTGGGAACTTTGTTCCCATGATCCCATGGTTTATGCACGCCTGTGGCTATGTACATCCTTTTTTGATTAAATGGCTTGAAAGGAACTTTAGGTACTCCTCTGCTATAATTCTACCATAAACCTTTTTGATATCTTGATTATTCTAAAAATACAGCGGTTTTCCTTTTTGAATGAGTTCAAGCAAATTTGCGAACAAATTAAAACGATCCCATCTTCCAAATTAATGGATAAGAATCGACGTATTTTCAATAAAACCATCCAGTTTATGAATGTCTATAACATGGTGGTAATCACAAGCCTGTGGCTCTTCTTGTTTACGACTTAGACATTTGATAATCTCACAACTTCAAATGAGCTGAAATATTAAAAAAGTTTCAAAATAATCAAAATATCAAAAATGTTCAAGGTAGAATTACAGCAAAGCACCTAAAGTTCCTTTCAAACTATTGAAGGCGAAGAAAAAGGTAATAACCCTTTACACCAGCCTTTTTAAAGATTTGGAGCCAATACTTTGTCAAATATTTGTCTGACAATAATGTGCACTGTTACTCAAGATTTAGGCCCCGTCTACACCATAACGTTTTCAAACGAAAAAGGTGCGAAATGATGCCGTTTTGGCCTTCCGTTTGCACTGAAACGTCATAACCGGCATCAAATGAAAACGATTCTAAAACACTTCCTTGTCCGAAACTTTGTCTCGCCGAAGCTTGTGGTGGACAATTCATCTACAAATGGAAGTCAATAATAGAGTACCTGATATCCTTTCAACGTGCCACCAACCAACAGCGCCGGTTGCTCTCTTATTTCTTCCTTCACACTATGAGCAGCAGCATAATAATTCAGCAATGTTTCTTCTACTCCTCCAGAAGACTTATTTTCCTTTTCTTCCGCCCTACAAAAGAAGAAAGTTATAAGAGAACATTAAAGAACGCCAATCAACAAGCATCCTTTGCGCGTTTACAACATTCTCTGCAAAGCGCAAGCGCAAAGGATGCTGGTTGACCGGCGTTCTTTAACTTAAAACAGTGCAAAAAAGTGATCTACAAACTCTGAAATTAGTTGGAGGTTTTGAAGCCAAAACAGTCAACATCGTTGTAGCTATAGTAGCACGGGACAATCCATAATGAAACAGCCGTTGACACAGCACATCCACTCACGATTTTATTGCCAAAGGAAGACATAATCATAATCATATGAAGCATATTTAGCACCAAGGAAAGCAAATGGAGGTTCACCATGGAAGATACTTACAATACATAATCATCATCATCATTAGCATAATCGTCTCTTTTAATTTCCTTAACCGCATCTTTGCTATTTTCATCTTCGTTATCATCATCATCATCCGAACTATCAGCTTGTCTTGGGGCCACTTGATATCTGTATAAGAAATAAACAGAACTGATTGCATGCCTGCAACACATCCAAACAATAAATACAATATAATAACGATAAATCTTAAGCTCCTTCACTAACTATATAGAATTGAAAAGAGAATTCAAAAATATAAATATATAGACTGTTACATGCAAAGCTTACTGTCTAGCGGATGCGCCAAAAAAGTTCCCACTTCGACAGGCCATGATAAATCATGGGCGGTAGGAGACGCATGGATTGCTTGTTGAAAAATATTGTGGTCATAGGTTGGGGTTATTAAGATTAAATATGGCGGTAGGAGACGCATGGATTGCTTGTTGAAAAATATTGTGGTCATAGGTTGGGGTTATTAAGATTAAATTAGCCGCGATGTTTTGGAGCGGCTTCCTGTTATTTTGTAGCCACTTGCATTTGACCCGGCAAACGCTAATCTGCCCATCGAAGCTAATTAGTTTCGATGGGCAGATTAGCGTCTGCCGAGTCAACCGCAAGTGGCTACAAAATAACAGGAAGCCGCTCCAAAACATCGCGGCTAATTTAATCTTAATAACCCCAACCTATGACCACAATATTTTTCAACAAGCAATCCACGCGTCTCCTACCGCCCATGGATAAATCGTGCACAAAGATGGCTTCAAAGATTGATGATACAATCTATAGTCAAAATCCGAAATTGCATTTGCCAATTTTATGTCCATTTTTCAGCGGGCTGATTCCCGACTTACAAGCGATTTCTTAAAAATTGTTGCAGTAGAAACAGCCTACATCGATCGAAAAACATCGATCAAATTTTGTTAAAAAAATACTACGATTTTGGAAATGCTCTGCAAACATACCCCGGATGATCAATAAGCCACTGCTCAAGATTACTAGCAGCAGGAGCATCTTCTTCTCTTAATATTTGGCCAGTAGCTGTATCAACAACAGCAACTCTTTTTTCTTCGCTGTTCTCTTCAACTTCTTCAGTGTCAAAGAATTTCTTGGCTTTCTTTGGAGACTTTTTCTTTCTCTTTTGCATCTTCTTGTGTTCATGAACAAGGCCAACCAAATTCTTGATGTATTCGTCTGTTTGCATCAACAAATAATGTAGACGCTTGTCTTTCTTTTCATCAATCAATTTACGATATCCCTCTTCATCTTCGGCCTAAGGAAAGTCAGATACAATTTAGATCAAATTCATTCAATGAATACACGTATTCTTTTGTAAGAAACTGCTTATAAGAAACTCAACTCTTAGATCGCTAAAAAATTAAGAAACTCTAGTACTGGGAAAAGATTATTTAATTAGCATATTTATAGTTCATTTTCATTTCTTTCCTGTATCGTATTACTCGGAATGTACTTTAGCAATCTCTAAACATTGGAAAGGCTTCAAAAAACTTGGTTTTGAAATGTTCACGAGAGCACAGGAAGTAAACATGAAGATTGTTACGGAACACGTAAGAAGCTCTCAGTATTCAAATCGGATAATTTCAAGAAACTTTCAGTACTGGCTGAAATTCTTAGTTTCTTATAAAAAAATACGTGAATCATATGACCAGGATAAGAAGGTAGCTTTGTTGACAATTGGGGCACATATCCCCAACTGTACGCCACTCAAGAAGTTAGGTGAATGTATGATAACTTAGACAAGGCAAAATTATCTGGTAGTCCCAAGAATAATTATTCTCTGATCTAAGATTGTGAAAAACCTGTTATGCAATAATTTTTCTGCGTGGAGGTGAAGTATCTCCGGTTAATGTACTCATGCTTCGAGAGTTTACCTTCATGGGACTCAGTTTTGCCTTTCGTCTCACTCAAGCAATGATTACGGAAAAGATGGCTGCGGAGGACATTTTCCCATAATTCTTTGCGTTCTATTATGAAATCTCAATAGATCCATAACTCATATTTAAAAGCATGATGAATTCTCAGCAAATGATCCTCGACGCCATCTTTTCCGTAACTGCCTATCAGCCAATCAGAGCATGCCAATCGATGAATGCTGCTTTCCGATTGGCTGCCCAGTTTGTAGATTATAAACCTCAGACTTACCATCAATCTCCTCATTCTTTCTTTTTCCATTCTCTCTTCTTCTTTCTTCTTTTCTCTGTCATAATTTGCATGATACGTCATCACCATTTTATTCACTTTGCTAACACGTGACTGTACTGATTTATGATATTCTCTGAACTCTTTGCCATGTGCCATAACAGCACTGAGGAATTCTAAATGCTTCTGTCGCTTCTTCCTTTCTTGCTCTAACTTCTGCTGCTTTTCAAGCCTCTCTGTCATTCTGTATAAACATAGAAAATTTTTGGGGTATATATAATATTTTGTCTATATAAACATACATTACATCAGACTGGCGGGGAGAAAGGAAAAGGGGCAAATGACCACAGTCCTTCTGCCAAACCAAACACGTCACATTTATCAACGTAAAATACGAGAAAGACGGTGCAAGATAGGGAAATGCGCCACGAACTGAAATTCGAAAACTACTCAAACTAGTCTGAAATTATCGGGAATTACAATGAAATCCTTACAGGACAACTCTCATTGCCGTATGGTTTCTGTTTCACGAGAGGAAGATGCGCTCACTCATAAATTTGTTCTGCCTTTGTTCTTTTTAATGCTCGTGATTTTCAAGGATAAATGATACTTCCTCAAACAATCTATCCGTTTTTAGTGCTTTACGAAATGGCTTTTAAACAATCTCCCAGCCATTTCACACAATCGTATCACAACCAAAACATATCACACCCAGACAGTATTTGTGTATTGATGTGACATTCACATTATGCAGAAAACTGCTAAACTTGTAAAGCTAAATTTTTGGCAAACGACTTGATTTTTAGTCCAATACCCGATTCACACTTGCAAGTTAAACCAGCTTAAAATAACCAGGTTGTCAAATGTAGCGTTCTAATTGGTCAATCCAACAAATCGAATTAATTTGATTGGTTGAAATTAAATCTGGCTTAGATAAAGCTGGTGTAACTGTGTCAGTGTGAATCTGGTGTAAAAGATAAGAAATAAACGGTATTTCTATCACGTTTCAAGACTAGGGATAACGTTTGGATTGTTTTCCGTAATTTCGATTTAGTCCTCACCTTGCCTCTCTGAGAGTTTGCCTTTTGCTTCTTTTATAGGCCCTTGAGCTAAGAGCTGTTTCAAGTGTTGTGTCTCTTTTCATCGATGATAATACTTCAGTACGGAGCTAGAACATAACAAGAAATAGTTGTAAGATTACGTTTAAATAGAATATGAGAAATACGTCGAGAAACAGATGCAGTCTCTCGCTATTTTCTTCGGATACTGGTCACAACAAATCAAACGTAAATGTCGAAGAGAGGAGTTGAGAGTACAATCTGTCCATTTTTGTGTACCTAGGCGACGTGGCGGCTCGTACGTGTTATTGAATGAATAAACTAATAAACAAAGTTACCTCGCCTGCAGAAAATTCATTTGGTGACCATGAGGACATCAATAGTGGAACGTTTAATTGAAGGATAAATGCAAGTTACCTGACAATTATATGCGACCAGTGTCAGACGAATATCGATAGCACATGGCCTAATTTTTAGACGTTAGTTTCAAGGAAAGATGTGAAATCTACGTAGGTGCTGGAAAGATGCTGAAAAATCGCAAAAGAAGTACCACTGAAAATTACAGGGAAAGTAAACAAATTTTTTGCAATACCTGTTTCTGAAAATTCAACAATCGCAATGCTTTCAACTCAATCAATGCCTTCTTTCTCATATCATCTGCCAAAGTTCCTGGAAGGTTTTCAAGCTCGTGAACCCTGTTGACTATTCTGGCTTGGATTCTACAAAAAGAAAATAATATATAGAAGAATATTCCGAAGGAGAAAGGAATCCCTTCAAAATCAACCTCGAACCCAGGGTAACAATGCGCTGAAGGGAGACTGAAGACACTGATGGCCCTGGAATCGAGGTTGCTTCAAAATTGCTTTAAACAAACAGATTCGAATTTCTCTGTTCTCCCGTCAAAAAATGAAACAATGGGCAGTATCGAAGCAATTTCAGGAAATTGCTAGCATATTTTCAGGGAACAATTGGTAATGAGGGCTTCAAATTCATAGCAATTCTCCTCATTTTTCCAAGGTCTGATTTCATGATTTCAAATTCTTTATATCACCATAAATTTAAAATAAAGACAGATATCATATGAATGTGAAAATTTGTTTCTATACTAAAGTTGTATGCAGAACAAGACTCTGGACGCACAAATGCAAAATCTCACACAATAAAAAAACTTTTGCTTAGTGCTTTTATCTTCAAAAGGTGGATTTACAGGTTCAATAGTCTCACCTGTATTCTTTCTCTCTTAAAATCTCTATAGGGTCTATCCCCTTTGGTTTCTGTACTGGTGCAAGTCTTGGCTTGGGAGGGGTATTCAGTCCTGGCAACTTCTTTTGTAAGGCACTGGTAATGGCAGCAGTGGCATCACTTGCAGGTACAGTTGCAGCAGCAGCAGCAGCAGCAGCAGCAGCAGCTACCACAGGAGTTGAGATTGATGTCTTTGTAGCAACTGCAGTGGTACTTGAAGAAGCTGGTGGCTGCGCAGTAGTGGAAACAGGGGTGGGAGTTCGGCTCGTTTCACTGACTGGAGATTTAACTGGTGTGCTGCTTCCACTTGAGAGGCCACCTATGAGATGTTCAAACAAAATCATTTAATATTCCTGCAAAAAATGTTTTCGTGAATTTTTGTTTGGAAGAAAGTTTGAAAATAGAATTGAGCTAAAATCATGACTAAACTTCCAAATGTCTGCCTTACAGAGCTTGAATACACTTTAGCAATTGTCATCCACTTGAGAGAATGAAAAAGTTATCCCTTCGAGCATAACAAATTTATTTCGTTGAGTTTTATCTTCTAAGTTGATTAATTCCATCAAAATTACCAGCTCTTTTCAAAGGTTTTTGAAAGGGCCTAATCCAGAAAATCTCTCATTATTTAGCAAGGAGATGGATTATTTAATCAGGCAAAGAAAGTAATTAAAAAAAAAGAAAGAAGGAAGTAAGGACTGCAGCAAAGGACAGTTTTCTAAAACTACCACCTACCTGTTGACAGAGCACTTGGAGTCTTAGACTGTGGTGGTTTCGGTGTTGGTTCTCCCTTGATTTGCATCTGTGCATTGGCGCTAGCTGAAGGCCCTTGAGTTGGGGATTGAAAATTACCCTGAGCCCCTCTCTTTCCTATTGCAGTTGTTAAGATGTTTTCTGGCAGAACCTGACTTCGAGATAGCAATTTGTAGGCAACAATTTGTGCTTTGAACTGTTGCAGCATTTCTGGAGTGAATGCCTGGTTGATTGGGTTTGGCCCTGACTGCATGGGTCTTACGCTTCCACTTTGCATCTGAGGCATACCACTTGCTTGCATCTGAGGCATGTTTCCTTGCATTCCAGGCATTGCATTTGGCTGCATGTTGCCTTGCATACCAGGTTGCATTCCCATTGGACCTCTGTTGCCATACATCTATAAAACAGCAAGCAATTATCAATATTATAAATAGACCTTTTACCTATTCTACACAAAAGTCTGGATCAAACAGCATTTTGCTACATTTTGTAGGAATCTGTCAACATTTTTGAAGGTACACAAAGCTCTTGATCAGATCACTTGAACATTTTGTATCAATGTAGAAAATTGTTTGGCCAGCCTGATCTTAGGTTCAAAGCGGAAGAAAACGAAACAGTTTTTCTTGAAATAGACGAGCTATTTTTAAAAGGATAAACAAAATCACAAAGGTTTTGAGGTGAAGAATTTATCTGCCTGTGTCTTTCAAGAACAGCAACCCACTGTTATCCCATAGCATTTAAGGGAGTGTAGGGGAGCAAGAAGGAAAAGTGATGTTGCTGTTTAGGAAATGCTTTAAACCTTATATGATGTGGTCCAAAATCTTACCTCTTACATTGATTCCTTCTATCTAAATTTTCTGCTGTTGGAAGCTACTACAAATATGTGTACCCCTCATTGTCTGTATGCTTAAGGATTGTCTCAAATAAATCAGAGGAGTTAGCAAAGTTTCTATGGCCAACTTTTTTTGGAGCTATCTATCTATCTATCTATGATGTTATTGTACAGAACTTATAACAAATAGGTATTACGCACAGGTTTGGTTAGCATAATTAGTATAACTTAAAATTTGTACTGAATCACTGTAAGTGGACTTAGTAAGTAGGCCTCCCTAGTCTAAAATTTATGGTGCTTTTGGAGTAGATTAGGAGTAGATTGAACAATGATGGGAGCAATTCTAGAATATCCGTAGCACCCCCGCCAAAAACGGTGCATCCCGACACACCGATAAAACAGTGTATCAAAGTATCACAATACACCCCAGTCAGCAGAAATGCCACGGGTACTCCAGTACTTAGCCGAGTGATTGAATTTGGGATATGCCCACGCACCATCCACTTACAGCGATTAGACTAGACGTGTTATATGGTATTATTTTTAAGCTTTACGACATGAAAATCTCAAACCGCTTCTGTTTTGCGTAGGAAGCTCCGGCAATGCTGTTTCCGCTTTGGATTATCGGTGGAAGCATTGCCACCCAACTGCCACCGAAAAAATCAGCTTTGATTGAGACGATCCCTTAATTAGTAGTGATAAGATTTTACCTGATTTGGGTCCATCCTTTGTCCCATATTTCCTCTTTGCATCCCCATCATACCTTGTGCGTAAGGATCTTGCTGCATCTGTTGACCTGAACCCATCATCATACCTTGAGGTGGCATTTGACCTCCTTGCATCATGTGGAATTGTCTTGCTAACTGCACTAATTGGCCATATCTTGGATCTGACTCCATACCTCTTTCTTGCATTGCTTCTATTGCCTTTTGAAATAGTTAACATTAAGTCATAACCTGTCTTAATCTTTTGATGATACTGCAGTTACCATGACACAAAGGCAGGTTAAAATCATTCAGTTTTTGTATATAATTAAGACAAAATCGTAATCTTAGATGTTGGTCTCAAAATAGAATTTTGGTACCAACACATTTTTTGTGTCATTTCAAATTGTTTTCAAATTGTGAACACAGTCTTATTTTAACCCACCCTACAAACTACATGTTCAGGGACATTATGCTGATTTATCTTCCTATTTCAAGCTTAAACAATTAGCTAGGAATGTTAAGTCTTGTGATCTTTACAAGAAGACACTTGTTTTGACAAAGCACTGTGATATGTGAAACTAAAGATCAATGTACATTGGCCACTTTATGGCAAATTTTTATCAATGTCAATGTTGTTGCTGGTGATGTTATTGTTAAGTGTTGTTGCTGTTACTTGTGGTTGTTGTTGTGTGTTGGTATATAATGGTCTGGGGAAGCCAGGTGTGGCGCTTGATTAGTGGAGTTGGCCTAAATAAGTAAGGGGAACCTACAATGAGTTTACAATTTTTGTTCTGTACCTATCTCAACACTGTGAACCATAAACTACAAGTTTCCAACTCACCCTTTGCAGATTCTGCATATTTTCAGGTGTGTAATTGAAGGAGGGTGGCATCCCTGCCACCCCGTCTGATGACATCATTTTGATGCCTCTGTAGCAAACTCTGAGGCAAACTCTGACCAAGACCTGGAATAAAATTAACACTTGTAGTTAAAATCTTCACAAGGTTTCTAAAGCCAGTGTACATTCTGTGCACTGCCATAATGAATTGGCTGTAGAAAAGCAAAGGGTCAACAACACACACAAATTTTCACAGTTAATGGAATTGGGCAGTTAGGAGGAGGGGGTTTAGCTCTGATCTATTAAGCAGTATTTTATCCTCATGAAAATTAAACTAAGAAGTATGTCAGCAAACTGGATAAGCACTCCAAAAAAAAGATGTTGGGTACTTGCGGGATTTACAGGCAGTAGGATATATCAGACAGTTTTAGCTTTCAACGCACCCAGTAACACCCCTCATACAGTTAAAAAACAAATGCAAACTTAGGTGAAGCTTTCATGACCATTGCTCTTTCTTTCTGCACCATTATCATTTTGATCGCTTTTTGCTTCTTTAAAATATGCTGTGACAAAGAGAAGACAGATGGGCTAAAGCCAAAGCTACTTCGTTGAGCATATTTTAAAGCATAGAGAAATCAAAATGATAATGGTGCAGAATGGAAGAGAAATGGCAATGAAAGTTTCACCTATGTTTGTGTTTGTTTCTGAAATGTGTGAGGGGTGTTACTGGGTGCTGAAGCTAAAACTGTCTGATATATCCCACTTCCTGATAAATCTTGCCAGTACCCTACAAGGAAAAAATAGTAGTTTTCATTTATATGCAATTTTATTGTTGAAAACACTTCGTTGATGATTCCTAATTCTCAATGTAATACATCAGACTTCGAATAAAAAACATTCATCATTAATTTAGTGATTGAAGATCAATTCGAGTTGTATTGAGCTTTGAATTTTGCCTCAGTAGTTTGATAATGCTCACACATGTGAACCACAATATGATTGGTGTTTAATGGTTATTTTGGGGAGACGATATAGTTTGTCTTTTTTGCTGCTGGTAGTCAAAAAAATGTCTAGATTCTGAAACCAGCTTTTTCTATAATACCCATAACCCAAACATTGAACACAAAATTTGGCTGAACTGAAACAACATCTTTCTTGATTCTAGACACCTGGATTCGGATAATCTACCGACATCAACGTTGTACCAATATCAATGTTGTGTTGTCAAACTGCGCACCAAATTTGAATGGATGGGCCTAAAATTTCCTCTTCTCTATTGCAATATTTCGACACGTTATTATGCCCATATATTTATGATTCGACGTGAAATAAATAGCCTCTGTTGTTCACACGTCGATAAAACTCAACATGAAATACTTACAAATGATTATCAATGCACTTTAAGAAGTTTAATCGGCAGTTTTCTTCGTGGCTCTCTTTCCTTTTCCAAACGGTCAAAGCGGATGGCAGACAAAACAATATACACCTGGTCTCTCTTTCATATTTTATGTACCGGCATTCATTGCGCTTTTTTCCTCCGCAGCAGCCTGACATCAAACAAGGGTAGATTTTGTACCGCTACTTTTGATTGACACGCTGCGCTGGTACGCAGCGATTAGCGTTTACAAACAAAGAGATTTCTACGGCCGAATATTCAACACGCGAATGTAAACACAGCAGACCGCAAAAGATAGCCTGAGACCGGCGCTCCCTCCCTTCGGAGGCTGGATTTTATGTACCTTATTTGAAACAGAACAATCCCTTTGTAAAGGCGGATTTCCATTCAGTGCATTTTGTCGCGCGCGTGACAATTTGCGATCGACTTTTAGCGATCGCAAACCTTTGACAACCCTTTTGGCGCGTATTTCCAACGATTTGATTAGCTGCTGCCAATGGGCCCTGGCGATCGATCGCAAAAAGTAGGATGAACTTCTACTTTTTTTGCGATCGCGCGCTCTGATCCCGCTACCAAAGAACTCAAAGTACGCATGCCCAGACTGAAAATCGATTGCAAATTGTCGAGCGCGCGATGAAATGCACTGAATGGAAATCCGCCTTAATGCCCTTGTTTCACCAATTGCTTTATCCGTAGTGATGGATTACTACTTCCATTACTACCAGCAGCTTGTGGTGAAAAAACTTCGAAAGAGCTAAGAACCTTTTAAATGCTAAATTCAAAAATTTAATTGCAAATAATGTCGTTGAAAGCTTATTCTTGAGTAAAATTGACTCTAGTTTTAAGTTTTGAAAGTAATAAAGCATATTTCTTCCCACCTGATGAATCAAAAGTCTTAAAAATTACTTGAGCCGTTAAGAAAGCTTTGATCAGTCTCTCTAAATGCATGGAACTCTTTATGAAAGCTTGAGAAACTTTAAATACAATGGGCCGATCCAAGTTACTTTCGAAAAATAGGTCTCGGGATTCAGATCATTGTATCATAGTCATGTATCCTGCTATTTCACTATTCAGTTACAATAGACCACTCCGCAGTCGAATGTGAAGGCGCTGTTCACGTTGCATCTCAGTATCGCATGGGGGTTTCGAACTCGAAAGCGAATTCGAAACCCCCATGCGATCCCGAAATGCCACAAGAACAGCACCTTCGCATTCCACTGCGGAATGGTCTATTGTAAGAATTACAATTGTGAAAATTTTAGCGTGCATCTGAGGTGGGACAAAAGGAAAAATAGGCCCTTCTCTTCTAACAAAACATTGTTATCTATGTCCCCCAAACTTCAAATCTCATTAGTCATTACATCATTACAGTTTTACACTCTAACTTGTCTGTTTTCTAGTAGGTTACATGGTGAAGGGGTAACTTCCAAGCTAACAATAAGATCTTGTCAGAATCATTTGTAAAACGATTTGAAAACCTTCACAAGTTAACATCAACTTTAAAGACAAATGACGGAGATATAAGGCGNGGACTTGGTAAACATGGAAGCCCCGTAAAGTATTGTTCTGAGTGTTGCAAACCGTCGTATTGATATTCTTATTTTACTAACACAAAACGATGTCCTTCGTTCATCAATACAATACCAATTTTTTGCAAAACCTTGACATGGAACGTTTAAGCAGTTTTTTTAAACTACTAGTCCTAAAAAGGGCGTTTCCCTCATTTTCCGAGAGTCTGAAAGGCGTGGCCGCCGAAAATTTTCTTGTGGGCTTCGCCCCCAAACCCCCCGTAGGGCTCGACCCCATAAATCACTCCAGGGCCCGGGCTGGCTCTCGACGGCCCTGGCTATATCTCCGTTCAGTTACTTTAAAGGGTATGTCATGAAAATGGCGCCAACAAAGGCCAACCAAGAGATGACACGTGCAAGGCATGCTGGTTGAAACATAACCTTTAACCAACATTCTACTGACAAGCAAGTCATGTAAATCATAAAACAGAAGAGAGGGAATTTTGCCCTACTTTAGCAAAGTATCCACGTCCTATTGCTTGAATGGAAGTTGCCCCTCGTGATAACGGATTACCTGTTTGCTCAACTTGATCAAGCTCGCCAAATTAAAATCAGTACAGCATCGATTTAATTCAAAATACCCTTCCTAAGACTACCAGTCCTAAATTATGCCCTTTCTAGCCTTTCCAAATACCCGTAGAAATGTCTGAAATTCCGTGAAAAATGTTCGAAACTGTATTCTCCGAAATTTATTCCTCCGAAATTTCTTGCGTTTGATGTATTTTGAAATAGTAATCATAAATGCAAAACAACTAAAGTAAATTGTTCTTCAAATACCGAAGGAGTCAATAAAAACAATCCCCGGTTGAAAGGCCACTGCTCCCTGTATATCAAGACAATAATATTGGCAAATATATTATTTAATGGTGGACATGTTCAAATCGATTATAAAATTTACCTGACTGAAATTTCCTCCAGAAAGCCCCTTTAAGAAACATTCAAAATAGGCCTAAAAGCATGACCAAATTTTCCTACTATTTCTGCCTTACAGTAATAACTTCAACACGTTTTAGCACGTGTTATTCTCTAGGGAGAATGAAATCGTCCAGAATAATATTGGTTATGCTCCCAGAGATGACACTTTCATCCCCCCAAAGGGATCACACGAGCTAAAGCATGTAAAAGCCATTAGTGTAATGCAGAAATATTGGGAAAATTTGGTCATGATTTTAGGCATGTTTTGAAGGTTTCTTTAAGGGGCTTCCTCGAGAAAATCCCTCATAATGTCGGAACGGAGTGGCTGATTACAGTCAGGTAAATTTTATAATCGATTTGACCATGTCCACCATTAAATGATATATTTCCCAATATTATCGTTTTGATATCCAGGGAGCAGTGGCCTTTCAAACGGGGATTGTTTTTATTGACTCATCCGGTAATGTTTCTTGTTTACTGTTGCAAAGTCGTCAAATGGAACTTCGATAAAAAGCCCATTATTTCAAGAAGACCAGAATTTTGGGGGGGGGGGTAGACTAGTTAAAAGAATCTTAGCTTCACTAAACTACATCGATTGATGTCCGGCAAACTTGTCCCTTTGCAATTTATCTTAAAGAAATATTGTTTATCTTTTTCACCTGTACTTATGTTCGACACTAAAATAAATAACATGGGATTAAAGAAATAAAGAAAGCTCGATCAAGTTGGAGAAAACAGGTAATAATTAACAAAACATGCTAACATAACAATTTACAAATTTATCCACACTTCATTCCTTCTACTAAATAGTCCAGTTGTCATGCTTAGCAAATAACAAATACATTATATCCAATGGTCCAAAAATTAGAAAGTTGCGTTTGCAGAATAAAAAGGTCACTTTTCAAGAATCGCCTACAAGTAACTAAAATCAGTCCAAATCTAGTATTATCTTACAAAATTGCGTAGCCTACAGATGCTTGCGAAATCAATGCCTAGATAGGACAAGAGGGCAGTTCATGGGAAGGAATTAAGCAGGGACGCCGGATGGGGCACTCTTTAGGGGGAAAAACTGCAAAGTGAAGAGCATAACAATTGGAAAACAACGAAATAAGGCCATTTTCGAGAGGGCAAGAGGGACAGTTGCCCCCTGGGCCCTCTCCCCAGCGTTTCTGGAATTAAGGAAGGCTTAATAAACCACTACCATATCATCCTTTTACATAGGGATTTTTGGTGATTTCTGTTAGCTTCCACGCCCTCTGGTGAACTTCCCTGTTTTTCCAACAAGGTTGGTATCACATAAGAATAGTCTTATAGGTAGAGAAGTAACCTAAAATAAAACATCTTGAAAAAAATATGAGGGGTGTTCAGAATCATAAAAATGTTTGTCCCATAGTTGCCTGCGTATATGGAAACAAACCAGCCTATAAGGAACAAAATCGTTAACTTCATAGTCTATTGAGTCCTATAAATTGAGTCCAACTGGATTCCCATTAGGGTCCCACTCTACAAATCCACCCCCCCCCCCATTCTTAGTAATCAACTAATATTGCATGTACACTTCCAAATTTTCCTATTTGCAATCATATCATAATCATATTTACTTTTGGTTGAAACTCTGGGAGGCTGCACGTAGCGGACACACACTTTCGGGCAAAACAAAAAAGGCTGAATGTGACCGCATAATTTGGAGAGACGTTGATCGGTTTGAAACAATCCCTGCAAATTCCTTCAAAGTTTTGAAGTTATCAGCTATAATACTGTATCGAACTCCCCGTGTGAAAATTGTTCTGTCCACCAATTTTCACGATAAGTTGAAAAAAAGACGAAAACCTGATTTTGGTTCATACTCTTTTTCCAGCCCCCAACTTCAACCCCAATTTTGAACCCCTAAATGCAAAAAATTTCGAAAACAAAGTGGATTTTCGAAATCTACGCATAAAAAGGGAACTTTTTGCAAATGTTCATCGAATTCCGAGAACTTCGATAATTTCGTAAAATGTTTGCTGATGGGGCGGCATGGAACTGAGACGCTGGGTCGTAGAGGCTAATGCAAAATGTCTCACAGCGGAGAAAAGGGGGAGCTTTTTTCTGGGACAACATAATGAATAGTGTCCTCTAACCTCCGCTAATTTTGCAAGCAAGCACTCAAATATAAATTTATACATTCCCTTCAAGTAGCAGTCCTACACAGAAGCAAAAACCGTGTTTCGAGTGTTCGAGTGTGTCCACCACAGTGCAAACTCAATTCCAGTATTTACGGCCTACTAACGTGTCCTATGCCTAGGTGCAAACAGAGACTTACTACCTGATTCGTAAGTTTCCGCGTATTTTGTAAGTAGCTGATGCTCATAGTAGCAGGGACCAACTACATATCAAAAGGGCGGAAACATGCGACTCAGGTAATACGTCTGGTGCAAAGGAGCAATACCACTATAACATCGTTGTCTGATCACCATTGCATTCGACGGACAGAAGCGAGGCATCTATCTTATCACTACGAGGATTTGGCAACACGTTATTACCAATGGGAGCCGATGCCATAAGATCTTCTTTAGAGAGATGCTCCACCACAGCAGCACCAAAACAATCTCCGCAGACATTTACTGTTGTTCTGAAACGATCCCTGGAACAGAAAATCAAAATTTATGATTAAAAACTAAGAAACTAAGTCTTCTTGAAAAGCAGACACGAATTCAACTGTAACTGACTGTAAAGAATAAAATTCAAGAAATTTTGCAAAAAATTTGATGGTATCCAATGGAAGTATGTTTCAGTAAATAGGATAACCCCAGGAAAACTAGCTTCTTCTCAAAAGCTGGAAGATCTTAAAGGCGCACACAGGTGGATCACATACAAAATCCAAATTTACATGTTGGTTAAAATGCAATTCAGTTAGGTACAGGCGAGGGGCAAATCACTGATTTTTTTCGTACACCTTCCTTGAAATCACACAAAAATTACACATCAAAATAAAAACACAAAAATCACACACAAATCACACAAAAATCACAAGAATCACCAAAAATCACACATAAAATCACAAAAAACCACAGACAAAATCTCGTGATTTTAAAATCACAAAAATCACGTACACTATTTTGAGAAGTGATCTGCTCCTCGGGTACAGGAAGCTGAGTAAATACTTACAAGAACCAATCAACAGTGAAGATTAATGATATTGATTCTGGTGGGATTCCTGCCGCCTGTAACACGATTAGAATAGCCACTGGAGCAACCGAAGGCACTCCTGCTGATCCAATTGAAGCCATGGTAGCTGCCAAACTGAAAGGTAAGTCAATTCAATTCGAAACAAATTCAATTCAATTTCTCTGCATAATACCATAAAATCTCCATTAGACCCTCTCTCTCGTTTAGCTATCCCCTTCTTCTATGATGTACAAGTTGTAACTAAAACACACGAATTTCTTGCAACAGCAATATTCTGCCGGAAAGCCTTACCTAAAGTCAAAGACCATTGTCCCTGATGCTTTACAGTAATAAAAAGCAAACTAATTTTCGAAGCTTAGCTTAACAAATGTTCTTAACAAGTTTTTACAATCTTAGAATCCTTAAGATGACATGAAACTCATTTTTGAAAGATTTTCTGCTAAAATATACACAACTTTCGATTATAACACCTTCCTCCGTTGAATAATTTAGGTTCCTTTTTATGATACTTCTAGTCTTGCCTTTCCCAATATCCTCTTGTAGATAAAAGCAAACGACTTTGGTAAACTTTCCACCAAAAACCCCAGGGAGGGGGTACTCCCTAACCTTCTAAGGGGTCCGTGCCAATATTTGGGGTCTGAAATCTTAAATTGAATCAATATTTGGGGTCTGTGAACAACAACATAAACATAATTCAATATTTGGGGTCTATGAATCTGAAAAAGGGAGAATCGTGAAATTTGGCGCGATTCAATACAGTGTTAGATTCAATCATTTGTATGCCCCGTACTTTAGTGTTCATCCGTTAATATATGATGCAATAAATAACCATATTTGGGGTCCATGACCCAGAATAAAAAATAAAAAACAATATTTGGGGTCTCCAAAACATTAGACTCAATATTTAGGGGTCAGAAAAGAAGTACTGGCATGGACCCCCGTATTGAAAGTTTGGGAGTACCCACCCTGGGCCAAAAAACAAGGAGGCGGGCAAGTAATAATTGACTCTATTTTGAGTCTAATGATATTTATGAATTCCCGAGGAATCAATCGAAAAAGAGTACGAGATCTTTCAAATCTTTAAAAAGGTGGGTGTAAAATTCTACTTCATTTTTCTTTGAGTTTAATGGCTTGAAAGCAACTTAGGGTACTTTGCTGTAAATCTGCCGTGGAAATTTTTTTCTATCTTGATTATTTTCAAAATGCTGGCGTTTTTATTTTTGTTGGAAGAATTCATGGAAAATTTTGAAAAAATTAAAATCATCGTAACTCCTAAATCAATAGAGGCAAAATGATATAATCTTCAAGAAAACTATAGTAAGCAGAAATCTGTCGCTCTTCTGATTTAGGATACGAGATATAAATTCCAAAGGCTATCAATAAATCATAAACTTCTCTACATCACATGAACCATAGCGACATCATGTTAGATTAGTCTAAATAAGATGGAAGATGTCTCTTACTTGGAAATCGATAAATACACCATGAGCATTATGACACTATGGATTGAATATACACTGTTGCACAGTGATCCAGGGCAGGGGAAATAAGAATGGTCGTAAATAATTTTTGGGTGGGATCTCGTACAATACCTTTAGTATAAAACCAAGGGCAATGCGGACATCATACTATCCCAAATATTGTGTTTTTCTCATTCACTTCAGGCCTTCTACTTTCGAACTGAATAAACCGCCAACAACAACAACAACAACAAAATTCCGCCTCTCAACCTACCTCAGAGGAAACTTCCCCTGCAGGAACGAAGGAAGGAGGAAAGGAATTTCGTTTGAGGTAGGTTGGGAGCAGACTCATTTTCATTTCATTTTATATTATTTAACCACGGTAGCCCCATCAGTCCTGTGGAGGTTACTTTACAGGGGGCCGTGCAAAAAGACTACAAAGTAAAAACCTAATCTACTAATGTTGCTAACTTAAGTTAAATAGCAATAAAAATACTAAAAATGTCCATAAAAAAATTATACGAAATTAAATCAAAAGAAAAGTGAAATCAAACCCTCTGCAATGGCTCGTTTAAACTTTTTTTTGAAGGTAGGAAGAGAGGGTGCATGTTTGACATCCAAGCTTAATTTGTTCCAAAGCTTAGGTCCACGAAATGAAATAGACTTCTGCCCATTTGACGTTTTGAAAAGTGGAACACGCAAGTCAGTTTCGGTGTTTCTCAGCCTCAGTGTATTTTGGGCTGAGTTCTTTATATACAGCTTGGACAGATATTCCGGAGCAAGACTGATTACATAGTCGTAGTTATTGCTATTGATAGACTGATGGACGCTCAAACTAATTATTTCAATGAAACGTGTAAAAAGTGTACACAAGTGTTGTTGTTGTTGCTGCAACAGCTGGGACTATCAAGATTTCAAGATTTCATTAGCAAACAATAGCCTAGTACATGTTATTATGTATACTTTAAACAGCTATCAGTGAGTCTAGGTTCGGAGGCGGAATGTTGTTGTGGGCTATTAGCGGTTTATTCAATTCGAAAGTTGAGGGCCTAAAAAAGTGAAGGAGAAGCACACAATCTTTGGGCGAGTAAAATCATAATTTCTNCAAAAGAAGTTATCTTTCATTTCATTTTTCATTTCATTTTATATTATTTAACCACGGTAGCCCCGTCAGTCCTGTGAAGACTGCTTTACAGGGGGCCGTGCAAAAAGACTACAAAGTAAAAACCTAATTTAAAAATGTTGCTAACTTAAGTTAAATAGCAATAAAACAACTAAAAATGCCCGTAACAAAATTATACGAAATTAAATCAAAAGAAAAGTGAAATCAAACCCTCTGCAATGGCTCGTTTAACCTTTTTTTGAAGGTAGGAAGAGAGGGTGCATGTTTGACATCCAAGCTTAATTTGTTCCAAAGCTTAGGTCCACGAAATGAAATAGACTTCTGCCCATTTGACGTTTTGAAAAGTGGAACACGCAAGTCAGTTTCGGTGTTTCTCAGCCTCAGTGTATTTTGGGCTGAGTTCTTTATATACAGCTTGGACAGATATTCCGGAGCAAGACTGATTACATAGTCGTAGTTATTGCTATTGATAGACTGATGGACGCTCAAACTAATTATTTCAATGAAACGTGTAAAAAGTGTACACAAGTGTTGTTGTTGTTGCTGCAACAGCTGGGACTATCAAGATTTCAAGATTTCATTAGCAAACAATAGCCTAGTACATGTTATTATGTATACTTTAAACAGCTATCAGTGAGTCTAGGTTCGGAGGCGGAATGTTGTTGTGGGCTATTAGCGGTTTATTCAATTCGAAAGTTGAGGGCCTAAAAAAGTGAAGGAGAAGCACACAATCTTTGGGCGAGTAAAATCATAATTTCTAAGAAACAAGTGTCCACATTGGCCAACTTGCTGGGAAAGTGGCTCTTAATCTAATATTTGAAGAAAACCTACCTGATAGCAATATATTTGCCAAAATCGAGATCATAGTTGTATGCTTGTGCGAGATAAATACAAGCAAGGGCCTCATAAAGTGCTCCTCCGTCCATGTTAACTGTAGCTCCAATGGGCACCATAAATCGAACGATTCGCTTGTCTACGTTTTGTTTTTCTTCTAGGCATTTTATGGTAACTGGTAACGTGGCTGCACTGTAAAGGGACAAGGAAAGCTCGATAAAACAATAACTCTTAGGAACTGAAATATTTAAATTCATTTGAATAATTCAAGAAAAATCATTGGTAACTCGAAGCCAGAATCCTTGGCTTTTATCATCATCATTATTCTTGAAGAATTTTACAAGGAAAATCGTCCGTAACAGGGTATCCCACAACCTCGTTCCCATTTCCCAAAAGGAGTCTGCCGCCAGCACGCCAGCCTAGTACTGACGTAGGAAACTGACCCTCGGAACCAGGTTGGGTATCCCAGAAAATTTGTGCCTCGCATATGCGACTGGCGAGGAGGGGATATAAAATAAATTTTCTCATTTTTATAGAGTTGCATAGCATAGGCTTCAACTTGGAATTTGAGACCTTGTTTGAGTCACTCTGACGAGTGATTGTTGATTTATGGCACGAGAAAGTCAAACGAGTGGTTACTTTAAAAACTGCAAGTACTTTGTTTACCAACGATATACTAAAATCAAGCAGATATTGGAAGAGAAGCTTGTAGCATTGTTTAGCAACTTTATCAACATTTGGAAAAGGATTAATAGTGTTGCTTTTAATATAATGTAACCCTTTTTCAAATGTTGAAAAATTTTCACAGATTTCACGGATCCAAAAAAATACTGAACAAAAGCAGAGTACCAACCTTGAACTTGTACCAAAGGCTGTTATCAATGGCTGAATGACACCTTTCATGAACACATAGGGATTCTTGCGTACAAAGAAGAAATATATGCCAGGATAAACAACGAAAACATGGACCAACAGACCAAGGATAACACATAAAACTAACATCCCAAGACTTTCAAACGTTCCAACTATATTTCTCATTTGAGCGAAGGAAACTGCCAACAAGCTCCAAATACCAATTGGTGAATACCTGTAGAAAGAAAAAAGTTCTGATAGCTTCAGCAAAAGCTGGCGGAAGTATCGTGACAGTGGTAAATACCCGGGGAGGGAGTACTTAATAAATTTAGGTATTGGGGTTGCGCCGCCCGCAAAGGTATACTTTTTCAAGATTTTGGTATAAACATGGGTCTTGCTTTCTGAAAATTGGTATAAATACTAAATAAGGGTCTTGGTTTCTCGATAAAATGAACAAAACTCTACTTTTGAGATATTTTCCAAGTTTCAAGCAATAGCGTTCACCAAGAGTAACTTCGATCCAATGGAAAGGAACTTGGAAATGGTTTAAACATTTCTTCCCATAAAAAGTATCATTTCGGCATCATTCAATTTGGAAGCCGCGAGCTTAAAGGCATTGCATAAGACTTATCTCCATGTTAATAACTGCGGTATCCTTAATCCCTTGTCCTAAAGTTTCGAAATCTCGTCTTACAACAATAAACTAGTCATAAATTGAGTTGGGAAGATTTCATAAGCAATAAACTAATATAAGAAATTAATCAAACACTTTTGGGAGAAAATGATCCGACACAAAATCTATCATTCTTTGCAACAATGTATCAAACGCTGCCCTCTCGCACTCAAATCTTAAATCAATTTCGGTGACAAATTGAAATGTAAGCACAGCCTACTCTTTCTATAAATACCCCAACCTCGTTTCCATGACCCAAAAGGAGGCTGCTGAATCCAGCATTGACGTAGGAAACTGGCCCTCGGAACCAGGTTGTAAATACCCCGGGGGGAGGGTATACGACTTACGATTGGACTGCCGGCTAGTTTTCAGAGCGATACCCACTCCTAATTGCTAAAATTTGCCTTTGTACCCACTTATACGGGAGCAGGGAAGACGTTCTGAGCCAAACTAAATGACGTGTCCTTAAAAAGTTTTGTTAGGGCTTCCCCTAAACCCCCCCCCCATGTTAATGCCCTTCCATTTAATTTACCCTGGTCACGCCGCTAGGAATGAGTCACAAGCTGACCTTCATTTTTAATCAGGTTTGATGTTTTTGTTGCCCCTATAGAAAAGTTGCTTATACGTTGTTTTTTTACGTGCATCTCCTCAAAAATTTGAAGGCTATGTCCAAAAGACTTTTCAGTTTCCGCAGTCCCAGACTAATTTCAGTGCTTCAAAATGGCCCCTTTCCCCTTTCCAGAATTGGCCCAAGATTTATCAGCCTTCATACAAATTCAAAATCATACTTATCACATAACAAATGGCACCAATTTGGAGATTAATCTCAGTGCTCTTAAATTACCCCTTTGCAAAAGGGCCTAAAGTTAATCACCTTTTCATACAAATTTAAAATCATACCTACCACATAACATATTGCACCAATTTCGAGATGATCTTATTCAAAGTATCAACCACTCGCAAGAACGCCTTCCCTTCTTCACCAAGAGCAGCAGTGACGAGACCAACAGCAATGGAAAACACTACAAGTCCAATAAGATTTTGTCCAGATTTATACTGCAAAGGTCCTGCTGCCGTTACAGTCTTGTACAATGTGTAGTAAGTCCTATTTGCTCCTGAGGTCCGATTTGTTATTGTTGTTATTAGTTTGTACTTTTGTTTTAGTATTTCAAGTTCAGTTGAATTGATTTTTGAGTAATCTATGTCCACATTTCTCACAGGAATCTTCAGTATCTTCTCAGAGGTCTTAGCCTAAAAAATGAGCAAAGCAGTTGTTGAAATGGTACATTTTGAGGAGACTTGTCCAGTTCCAATGGAAAGACTGCAGTAGCAAATAGATTCGAGGGGCAAATCAGTCTCTGGAAATCTCTCCCCCTGGGGGGGAGGGGCACATGACTAGATTTTGGTTGGGGACGCGCCACTCAAGCTTCAAAACATACCCGTTCCTTAAATACCAATTTTTCGATACAATATGGATACGGTTCTTTGTACCAACATCGTTAAAATCGCTACCGCTCTTTATACCAAAATCGTGAAAATTGATACCGTTCCTTATACCAAAATCGTGAAAACGATACCCTCCCCGAGGTCACGTCCCCAGTACCCAAAATATACATAGTGCCCCCCGGTCTCTTCCATTTCACACATTTTCCGATCGTGCAGGGATAAAATCAATCTCTAGGAATCCTTTCTATATCATCCATTTGCCGAATCTTGTGGTGGAACTGTCCTTATCAGTGCGATGCTCGCTTGGGCTTTACTGATTATCTCAGTTCAGTTCAGTTCAGTTTCATATTTTAAATTCCTCTACATACAATTTATTTAAATTAACTATACAAACAAGTAACTAATACACAACTATACTCAAAATTAATACAAAAAGACCTAAAATTAATACAATATACAAATACGGAACAAAGAACAGGATAAATTGTATGGAGGGAATTACTTAAAGGAGGAGCTCTCTCAGTAGTCAAACTAATCGAGGAGAGAGCACCCCCTGTCTTTTAAAAAATTCTCATATAAATGTGATTTCTTCAAGGAAAAAAGAAATTATGGGCAGATGGTGACTTTCTATATCAATATTTCTACAATCAATTTTTGTAGTGGTTTTGAAAGAGGAAGGCTTTGAGTTTTCGTCGAAAGACATTAGCAGAGGGTGATTTTTTTATGATGTAGATATGGAATCCTTTTTGGTTTCTCAACAAACAAATCCCCGAAATCCTCCAGAAATCCTTTTGTTCTCCTGGAAATCTCATAGGCTTTTTGAGGGAGTGATACACCCCTCGAATAGACAGTTCATTTTACCTCCATAGGCATAGGAGGCTTGGGGGCTGCAGCTCCCTAATCAGGGAAAATTTGACACAATTCAGGCCCCATTTGGGCAGTTGCCATCATGTTCCAGCAAATTTCATAATAAGCCCCCCTTAACATAGGGCATCCCATACACCCATGTTTACCTTCGTACACAATCACCTTGCAGTGTTCCCAATAGACCAGAGGCCAGAGGGGGAGCAATATCACCCAGGCTGGCAATTTACAAGACCAACTTTTTCTAACTTGAAGAAGGTGTTGTGGCGCAGTGGTGTAATCCTCTGACTTTGCAGCCAGAACAGTCAGGCAGACATAGTTTGAGCCCAGTACGAGCCCTACCACCTGAGCGTCATGACAAGGGGTTGTGGACTCGATTAGATCTTCTCTACTTCTGCGATCCCAGCGCTTGGCGGCCTTGGCGCTAAAGCGCTAAAACCGCAACTCCAGCTTCACCTTCACCAAGTCAACATTTTGTGTAGAGTGTAGAATACCAATCTGAATGTTGCTGTTGCGATTAGGGGGCGTCTTCAAAATATCTATGAACTCAACTCTGACTCAGGAAATTGAACAGCGATAAGGCAGTTAAATGTGGGTTCTGCTACTATAGCATGATCTGAAGAACACACTTTGATACAAGGACACAAAGGGTGTATCACTCTTTCAAAAGAGTGCAAGATTTTGTGAAACAAAAGGATCTTTAAGGATGTTTTGGGGATTTTTCTTGCAAACGAGAGGGATTTTTGCTAAAGGCCTGATGTGTGATTTTTAAGGGGATTTTTAAGAAGTGATATGACCTTTGTTACAAAATAAATTTGAATACAATGTTTGGGTGACCTTCAAATACAAATGAAGACCTTAAGAACCTTTCAACAAATTCAGTAAGTACTGAATAGATCAGTTATCTGGTGCAAGTGACAACCCTGACCACAAACAGTTTTTCTTTCCTGTTCCAACATTACTTTAATAAACTTTGAACTTGTCATGTGGTAAAATTGGAGATACTCTTCCCATTCTACTCAAGAAAGATTAAATCTCATGAGAGTTATAAGATAATAACTGAAAACAATGGATTTGCAAAGACACCTACATATCAAACGTGTCACACATTCAGGGGCATCCAGCATTTCAGGTGACCCAGTTTGTGGAGTTGTGGTGGAGGATTGCGCCAAAGGCAGGATAAAAATTTAAACTTTTTGGACCATGTTCTTTTTCTTCTTGGGAAACGCCTGTCTATTTATTTCTTCTTAGAGAATACCCTTTTGAAAAGGGCTGCCCAATTTTTATAAATCCTATACTCATGATACAATACCACCGCCATCTAACTTCTAGGCATGAAATTTATAAATTCATAAAAATTCATTTAGACATTCCAGATCTGTAGCCATCTGGAGATTGCAAAAGACAAATTTTGAAAACACATTGACTCATAAGCTGAAGATTATTTTACATTGTTTGAATATAAGTGCTGCAAACACCCTATGGAAATATCTTCAACAATTTTGAGTGGGTTTTACCTGACTTCTGAGTTATGACTGGGTTAGAAGCTCAAATTGAATGGGTGACTGAGTCAGAATTTGGCCCTAAGTACTTCGGTGCATGAAAGAATCAGAGTACGTGTATTGTACTCTTGCAGTCCTGAGGTGGAGACTCATACCTGTTCAAAGCAAGCTTGGATAATGTTGTCTGGAAACATGTTTCTAAAAAAGAGAAAATATTTAATTGAAACACACAAGAATGATGTAAATTAACATTAACAAGTGCGTATTTTGAAAACAAAAGAAAAAGGTCTCAGTTAAGAAAAGCAATAATTGCTTAAGTAAATTATTTACTGTTGGGAAGAATACTCCACACCTATTAAAATAAAACAGAGAGCAAAAACCTGAAGCTGTGAAGTCTATGGGGTCTATTCGTCAGCTCAACATATTGATTTGTCTTGATGGACTGATCCTTTTGTCTCACAAAATTCACCCCTCTGCTTTACTTGAAGTGAATGACCTGATATAAAAGGTGAGATCTCATAGCTGTCTATAAATAGTCTATGTATTTGATGGCACTGCTGAACAGGGGTCCATGCCTACATTGAAGAAAGGCACCCTTTCCCACGTTTTTCTGTGGGAGCATGATAACACATCAGGTGCCAAGTGGCCCAGCCCAGGAATCTATATAATACAAATTCATCATCAAAACCATGAGTCAGTGATTTCCGCAACAATCGCACATTGTTCAGAAAATTAATCCAAACCCAAAGATGATAGTAGCATGAAAGAGAAACGTAGACATTTGAAACCACCCCAACCAAAAAGTTTGCTTTGCACGGGGAATGCTTTCCCCGCACTTTCTTTATAAAAACAATTATAGCCTATTGTTTCAAAACAAAAGAATCCGTACAAATTTCCCACACAGAAACAAAAACTTTACAGTCTGGGAAACTACCACGTGTTGAGTTTTAGTCGGTTGTTGTCTGCCCCAAATAACTGATCTGATGCTAAATTTGAATATTCTACAGTCATGGTTTTGGGTGGTTATAATCCAATTGCAGGTTGTTGCGTTATGGATTATTTTGAATTGTTTATGGTTGGTTTTGGCTGGTTTTGGGTTCTTCTGCGTTTTGCGCCTCGTTCAATTCCTACTTTGACCATCCCCGCGGGACACCAGGTATTTGCTAAAAAAATATTCCCGGCCCCAGCCATTTGACTGTAAATTTTCCCTGGCCCTGGGGCATTTAATAACACCTGGAGTCTTTGGCATTATACAGTTATTGGGTATATTGCATGTTCTCTAGTGCCCAGCCCCCGGGCATTCACCAAAAAAAAGCCCCACCCTCGGGCACTTGCGCAAGAAATTTTTGTTGACCCCGGGCTTCCTGGGGGGATAGTCAGGGGCGCAAATGAGGGGGGGTGTGGGGGGGTGTGACACCCCCCCAATAATTTCACCACCCGGTCCCAGTCGCTTTTTAAGGGATAAAGTCGGTCCCGATCCGGCTCTGAACTCGAACTGTTTCCGTTTTTCAANTGAATTGTTTATGGTTGGTTTTGGCTGGTTTTGGGTTCTTCTGCGTTTTGCGCCTCGTTCAATTCCTACTTTGACCATCCCCGCGGGACACCAGGTATTTGCTAAAAAAATATTCCCGGCCCCAGCCATTTGACTGTAAATTTTCCCTGGCCCTGGGGCATTTAATAACACCTGGAGTCTTTGGCATTATATAGTTATTGGGTATATTGCATGTTCTCTAGTGCCCAGCCCCCGGGCATTCACCAAAAAAAAGCCCCACCCTCGGGCACTTGCGCAAGAAATTTTTGTTGACCCCGGGCTTCCTGGGGGGATAGTCAGGGTAGGAATTGAACAAGACATTTAAAGGACAAAAAATATTATTAGGTACCAACCGCAAAAGATTTTACGAATCAAGATTTTGCGGCAAAGTATAGCTTGCACATAGCCAAAATATAGTGTAATATACTCAGAAATGCACTCATTTATTGAAACAAAGTCGTTTCGTAATCTATTGTACTTTCGGAAAAGAAACTATTTTTCTTATATCATCCCACAAGATTAGGCCTGTTTTCCACGTGGAATATATTTATAGTACTTCAACTTCCTCCGTTTGTTTCTTTCGTTTTCAAAAACAATACGAAGCTCATTTATGCGGTAAATTTAACAAAAGTACAATGCAATAACCGCAGAAAAACGCGGTGATAAACGTACTTTAGTCTAGCTCAGAGCGGAAATAAATCCTAATCTGTACGCCCTATTGCAGGCAAACGCACAATTCCCATTAGATCAAATTTATAGGGATTTTAAACAAACCTCAGCAGATCTAGAAATGAGTCTAGAGTCCTTGCATTTGGTTGTTTTTGCAAATTTGACGTTACCGAAGCTTTCTTGCCAGGTTGTATTGTGACAACAATAATCAGGCCTAACACGGCTGCAGCCAGGGTCGTGCTAAGATAATACACAACAGCTCTGCGACCAACCCGTCCCGATGCAATTTTCTCAAGGCCAGCCAATCCAACAATCAAACTGCACACGATCAGTGGTAGCACTAACATTCGAAGCATCCTCACGAGCAACTCGCCGGGGAATCCAAGTAAAACCAAGAGAGTTGTGCGATCTGGCTCCTCCATCATCTGCACAGTCGAGTTGATACTCATTCCCACAATGAAGCCAAGGATTACAGAAATGAATACTGCAATGATGAGTTTTTCTCTCTTCAAAAACATGACGAAGCATCCTCCACAAGTTGTTAGCCCTGAAGGGCTTAGGTCGTTGGATGTAGCCTCATCTAAAGCCATAATAAATTAGTTGATCTTGATACAGGACCTCTTTAGGCAGTAAAGTAGAAGAGCTATTCTGCCTTGTGACTCTTTACATGCTCTTTACCATCTGAATGAATTACAATTTATTAGTGATCACGCATGACTAAGCAACGATTCAATACAACAATATAACAACTCCTTCGCAGCTACTTGTCCAGTTTTTTTTCAATGAATTTACTGATCCCAGCATGGGCGATAAGAAACGCGGTAGTTAATTCCTAAAAAAAAATTGTTTCTTGTGTCCTTATGCCCAATCCCCCCTGCAGAAGAAATTTTTTTTAGGAATTAACTACCGCGTTTCTTATCGCCCATGATCCCAGGAGAAGTAAAGAGTGGAAAGGTTCCCCCTAGAGCTTGGATTAATGCAGTATTGCTTAGGGACGACCCAAGGGAATATGTAGTATATAATGTTGACACGAGGCTCGAAATATCACAGTTCGATAGTGATTTTGTATTTCGGACCCCGCCCCCTCCCACCCATATCAACCCATATCTTGAAAGTAAAAGTATGACGAGACTTTAGAATGGTACTCGACACTGCGTTCGTCTGCGTTCGTCATGTTTTCACTAGAATGAGCCTACTATACCTTGAGTTTATATCTTGTGTTAGACTGTTAGTTTTTGTAACGTAATCAGAATATAGTGTTGATCAGTAAATAAAGTTATTTTCGTTTGAGTGTAACGAATTAGAATATAACTAAATTTTCTTTGAAGGGAGGAGAAGGTAATGTAAATAGGAGTGGCCAAAAGAAAACACCAGGCTGAAGAAAATTCATACACACCCAATGATTCCATTGCTTCCTCCCTATACCATGAAATGACACGCTCCAAGATTGCAAAGCCAATTATAATAGGCTATTTTTAACTACCCAGACCCCTTGGGTCCGTCCCAGTTTTGACTATACCTATTCCTTTTAAAGACCACTTCTCTTCCGTCTTTGATTGGCTAGTGGCTGACAAATGAGACTCAACTCAATAAACTTGGCCACAACAAACCAGAATTTAGACCCATTTTACTGGCTTTTACCTTCCTCGTCAGAAATTGCTCACATACTATATATGAAACGTATGCTATGCTACGAAACATCTTTCTTTATAGAAAAAATAAGAATTTGATCAAGTGCTGAAAGTTTCTTAGAATTTTCAAATTTATATACAGAAAGATGCTTCTTGAAAGTTTCCTTGGTGCTCCCCCCTTCCATATCAACCTTGTTAAAATCTTCAATGTTAGTGCGATTTTGGCATTCAACGAGGTTGCTCAAACTCTCGTTCTCTATCTGCAGAAGAGGATCGCCCTGCCTTTGTGAATATTGCACAGATGATTTTATCAGTGGCCGAGCCACGGGGGGACTGGGGGGAACTCATCCCCCCACTTCTCTCCAAAGTCGGTTTTCCAATTCGTCCAAATCCGTAGAGAAATTGTTAAAGGAGGGGTTACGTAGTTAGAAACTGAATTTTGAGGACAAATAAGGGCGTTTCATAGCAATAAAAAGGGCGTTTCCAATGATAAAAAGGGCGTGGTCCAGAAAATTTTCCCGTGGGGCTTTGCCCCCGGACTCCCACTTGCATTTGTTCTCCCCAGTCTTAGGCGGCTGGCGCCGCCACTGGATTTTATGAAATAGTGCCTCTGTGAAATGGTAGCCTACAGGCCAAATGGAGTATCAAATTCATTCCGAGTTTTGTTTTGAAATAAGCTGATGCGATCAGACACTATCTAATATGCTAGTTTGGTAACGTACAGTTATGGTAATGCACTGGTAATGTCGAGTTATGGTATAAATCTTCAAGCCTATCTACATTACTTGCATTTGAACTATTTGAATGAAGTAGCGTGGTATTAAAATTCGCGCACGTCCTTGGTGCACGAAATTAAAACTGAGCGAAAAACAATAGGTGCAAAAAGGTTTCCAGAGCGAAAGTTCCTACATAAGAAAAACAGAAGAAGATAAAGCAAACCTAAGCATTGCTCAGTCATATTATTGAATAAAAGCATTTTCATCAAAATCTTCCACCTATTCTAACGATTCTAGCTTACACTGTTTTTGGACTGGTCCTGTATGTTGTATGCAATTTTTAAACTTAGCAGCAGCGGAATAAATGTCTGCTTTATAAAAAGTTAGTAAATTCAAATAAATGTACGATGGGATACAGTAAAGTCCCGCCTTTTAAAAACTCATTTTTCGACATCAGCCTATTGTTCTTCTGTTTTGTTTTTGCAAAAATTCAGGGTCTGAGTTTCTTGTAAAGTGGTTTCTTAAAGGTGGGACATTAATGTATATGAGATTTAATAGGTATCGCTCGTATTGTATTGTATGCAAGGTTTAAGAATCAGCGAGAAAATAAATTTCTCCTTGATAGAAGTTCTAAGTATATTCAAATAAAAAAAACACGTTCATTAAATGTACGATATATGAGGATTTAAAGGGAGTACAAAAACCAGCAGCCCTTGTCAACCTTTGTTTTTGTTTTTGNTGTAAAGTGGTTTCTTAAAGGTGGGACATTAATGTATATGAGATTTAATAGGTATCGCTCGTATTGTATTGTATGCAAGGTTTAAGAATCAGCGAGAAAATAAATTTCTCCTTGATAGAAGTTCTAAGTATATTCAAATAAAAAAAACACGTTCATTAAATGTACGATATATGAGGATTTAAAGGGAGTACAAAGACCAGCAGCCTTTGCCATCGTTTGTTTTTGTTTTTGTGAATTTCGTACAGTCAGTTATTCTGGAAGCTGTGCAGAGCAAGTCGCTGACTGTGCGCAAAGCATGCTGGTCTTTGTACTCCCTTTAATAGGTATCGCTCGTTGATTTGGTATGAAAGCAAATAGGACATAATAGGATTTAATAGGACAATGATCTAATATGGTGCGTGGGGCAAAATGGCTCAGACCAGCAAGATGGAATAATATTTTAGCCATTCTTCATGTTTGTTTACATCCAACAACAGAGAATCACATAGCTCGAATAACAATAAACCCTGTGACTCAACTCTAATGGGTTGTGGGATAAGCTTTTGGACCTGTGTACAAGAAACTTCTTTTGGTATGTTCTAATTTCAGTTTTTGCACATGGAGATCTTTGCTGTTTCTTGTGTTTGTGTTGTATTTTGATATGGCAGACCTTTCTATGAACTTATTTTGTAGGCGTTCAGGACAAAGCTGATTGACGATTTTGTAGGTCATTACCGCTCGGTCATAGGTCATTAGCCTAAACGACAATAAAATAACAGTGAAATGGTGAAATCAATGAATCAAAGACCCTACATTTCCCCCACTTTGACCGATTTTGCCCCCCCCCCACCCTATACCCTAGCTATCATGCCATAAACTAAATCTCAGGATGAAAAGGCTCTGATATGTATGGCTAGAAATCCCAAATTTCAGGCTGTAGGTTTTAATAAATGGAGGTTCTTATATGCGGGCTTTTACTGTATTTGTTTTCAAATCCCTGAAACGTTACTAAATAAACAGAACTTATTAGATTAGAAGGACAGATTTCACAGATTTCGTAACAAAGGCATCCGTTGCATTCGGCTTACATGCTAGAACAACGCGACTTGCGAAGGCAAACAAAGAGATTTCGATGGTCGATAAGTCATGCCACAAATGCAAATAAACCAAGCTGCAAAAATATGCTGAAACGGATGAGTCGCGTGATTACATTTCAACGTACTTTCCCGCTCTTTTTTGCACGTTCGTAATGAGCCTATCCACGTAGCCAAAGCTATGAGCAGTGGAGAGAGATGTCGAGGATTGCCTGCCTAAAAACCACTTGGTATGTGGTTCAGCTGGATGCTAGAAGATTTGAATAAAGTTTCATTAATGGCTAGTGGATTTTTTTCGTCTCTGTTGCGTCTTGTTCGCTGCCAACTTGATCACCGCTTCCACTACAGCTTTGCTTCGGTTTCCTGTACCTAACTAAGTTGAATTTCCACGCAAGATGTAAATTCGGATTTAGCATGTGATGTGACCTATCCGTGTGCGCCTTCAACAAACCCCGTCTGCAAGCGAAAACGTGACCTGACCCAAAACTGTAAACATTTGTCGTAATTAAATGAACTATCTAAGTATATACCTTGGCATCTCATTTGTATCTTCTTTAGCCGAGAAATGTACGCTTAGATAACGATAAAAAATACAATACATTTTGTTTGCTCTTGCAAATGGTTTCGTTCTCAGATACGACTGTTAGTTACAAAATATGCCCGTGTTCTTGTGCTTGATAAATAATGCTAGTCTAGTTTGTTTCAATTGAAGCAACTAAAACAACAAGACAACTAAGGTGCAGCAAGTACTCCTAAAATACAATAAACAGCATCACAACTGAGGTATCTCTCCCTGACGGAGAAGACGGAATGTTGGCTAATCGAAATCATTCCTAAAGTGCAGTAATTACTCCTACAAGACAGATGAACAGCATCACAACTGAGATATCTCTCCCTGATGCAGAAGACGGAATCTTCGAATCATCCCATGTTGCAATGATACGCAATGGCGCTCCAGTGCCTTCGCTAATTTTCATCGGCAAAGCGTACACCATGGCCCCCTTTGACGGCACCTTATCCACATTGGCTACATTCTCGAATACAGGGACGTTGTTAGTCATCAGGTTTCTATGAGCTTGAAATGTCTTCGACTGACCATAGTCAATTGATGCTGTATCAATTCCGATAGCTTTTATCTGCAAATGAAAATCAATGGAAGTAAATTTCCGCAAGACACAGTCAGTGCACCACCGTCTTGTACCGAGTGAGTCAGTCACTAAATTTACCGCATGAAAAACGTTAACGCAATAACAAATCCAACCGATTTGAAAATTCAAATACCGGTGGCTGACCAAGGCTGCAAAGTAATTTTGAAAATTTCTATACAATGTTAATACAAAATTTCTGTTACAAAATTGCAAAATTGAAATGTGCGCTTTCCAACCAACACATGCTAAAAATTGACATAGTGTATTGTCATTGCTCTAAGGTGGGAGCACCATCGAAATTTGATCATCATTTTCCTCCTATTTTTAAGGTTTTGTAAAGGTTCTTCTCCAGGAAATCACCGATAACTCCGGGAATGCATTGTCAATATCATAGCTGTGATAATTAGTTAACAGTAGCCTTTTCAAACGACATGCATTTTTTTTGCTCACCCGGTATGATAAAACACTTTGATAATAGAAGCACAAGGACGCACCTTTCTGTTCTGAATTAACCAAGTCGCCCCAACGGGATCCAATCCAGGGAAATGAAGAATGTTGGTATTGTTGGTTGCAGTTCCAAAATACAACGTTGCATTTGACCAGTATTTTCCCCAACCTTGGAAAGCAATAGAGGCAATGATTAATTGAACAACAAACAACATGGACATTAGGAAAATCCGTGAGCACTGACAGGTTTCATATATAGACTCAGTACATGGATCCCTTTGTGGACCTTGTTCAGTAGTTGAACGAGCTGTGATTCAAGTAAAATGCCAAGAGGGCTCCACAAATATGCCGCATGCATGATTCACATTGGGTCGTTGAAGTCACTGGAGTCGCTGGGGTCGTTCGAGTGGAACGAACGACTCAAAAGACCCAAAAGACTGAATGTGAACGGCGACTCGACGACCCTGACGACCCCAACGACTGTGTCGCTCGGATAGAAACTGCTTCTATCCCAGTGACTCAGTCGTCGACGTTGGGGTCGTCAGGGTCGTCGAGTTGCCGTTTACATTAAGTCTTTTTGGTCTGTTTAGGCGTTCGTTTCCAAGCGACTGTAACGACCTAATANCAAGAGGGCTCCACAAATATGCCGCATGCATGATTCACATTGGGTCGTTGAAGTCACTGGAGTCGCTGGGGTCGTTCGAGTGGAACGAACGACTCAAAAGACCCAAAAGACTGAATGTGAACGGCGACTCGACGACCCTGACGACCCCAACGACTGTGTCGCTCGGATAGAAACTGCTTCTATCCCAGTGACTCAGTCGTCGACGTTGGGGTCGTCAGGGTCGTCGAGTTGCCGTTCACATTCAGTCTTTTTGGTCTTTTGAGTCGTTCGTTCCCAAGCGACTGCAACGACCTAATATGAACAAGGCTTAAATAAACCCACCTGAATAAAGCAAAACAATGGAATCATCCGGAATCCTTCCAAACTGAGCCTCGTGCTCATTGAATTCTGCTTCGCCAATACGCAAGTCTCGATTTGAACTGGCTTTTTTTGTTACGTTGACGACAACGGTATATCCAATGAGCTTAGAAAGTGGTATCTTCTCAACCCCATAACCCCCAGCAACAAAGTGTCTTGGTGCGTCAACATGAGTACCCCCGTGCTCTGCCACTGCAAAGCTGTTGGCTTCGTAATGAGGAGAACTGTACCTCTCTCTCTTCGTAAACCTAAAACGTTCGCTTTTCTCTGAAGGCCAAGGCAGCGTCTTGTTATTGTAAGCATAAGAAAGATCAACAATTCTTATGACTGCATATATTTGTGGAAGATCCACGAGGCTCAGTGTTAGAATTAGCATCACCAACGCCATCATAGCAATCGTCTTGTTTGGTCCCAAGCTCCTCTGAAAATAGGCCGATCTAGATTTAGTAGCAGTATCGGCTCTAACAAATCAACGGTGACAGATCTATAGTTTTCGTCACAGTGGTCTGACAAGATTTTGGCATATTTCAGGTTTCTGAAAGGCCTTTATCCTCCCAGTTTATCCTACAACCTGTGAAGAACCGCACTATTTGTTAAAAAGACAACGTGTCCTTGCAACAGCATAAAAAATCTTGAAAGAGAAATTTAATGAGTAACATTTCGTTGGATTATTTGCATAAAGAGTATTAAAATTTTGACAGAAGCCAGCTGATGTCAGTGCCCAGGGGGGACTCCCTATTGGTAGGCGACGAGGGGGTCAGACACAGCATATTTTTGAAAAACCCAAAATATACTAAACTTAGGTCATTTTTACACCCCAATGAAAGGAAGCCTTTTGGTGACTCACGGACTTGATTAAATATTCACATTACAAATATCCATCTTGACGAGAGAGCAAATTTTTGAGCTTTAGAAAATAATTAGAAAGAGAAGATCGAGAGCAAAAATTGGATTTGAACCATACAGCCTTGCAGATTTCTTCGCAAAGACTACAAAGCTCCTCTGCGTTTTTGCGTAATAACTAGTCCCAGTCCCAGTCCCCAAAAATGTTAGAGAAAAAGATTTTTGGGAGACTGGGACTAATGATGTTATAAGAAAAAATTCACAATCTTGTGTTAGTGGTGTATATTTCTGAAAATATGCAATTGTAAATTGTCTTAAGCAGTAAGAAGCAGGGCAAATACTTTTCGTGGCTTTTGGGTTTGAAGTTATAATCCAAGCGCTACAGACAGTCGTTGATTACATCCAGTGATTATGGCGGTGAATGGTACAGGCCCACGATATTTTTTTCTTCTTTCTATTGTCAAACAATTGACCTATTTTTTCTGGCCTATGCTGAGACTCACGCTGTTATTAAAAGGGTTCATATACAAAAAAAAAGAGTGTAGTTAGTTTTATTATGAATTTTTTTTCTAATGTCTTTCTTCTATAATGGGAGCATCTAATAGTCCGATAATGGTCATATCCTGAATGGAATGTCCTGTCGAATTAAGGCCCCGTTCACACTGCTCCGTTTTTGTACAAAAATGGAGAGAAAAACATCCGTTTTTGTGAAAGTGTTCACACTGATCCGCACAAAAACAGCACAAAAACGGAGGTTTTCGAAAACGCCGTCGAAAGTGGATATCCACAAAAACGGAGGTTTTTGAAAACGCACTGGATCAATGTGAACGCACAAAAACGGAGGTTGTTGAAAACGCTGCAGTATTCAACAACGGGGTTCACAAAAACGGAGCAATGTGAACGCACAAAAACGGATGTTTTTCGCTCCGTTTTTGTAATCAAGCAGATCAGTGTGAACAGACAAAAACGGATGCTTTTTCCTCCGTTTTTGTACAAAAACGGAGCAATGTGAACGGTTAGCTTCGATTCGACAAAAACGGATAATAACAAAAACGGAGAAGTGTGAACGGGGCCTAAAATGTTGCGAAACGTTAATGTCACTTTGGTCCTTCTTTCTATCATCTTCGTGAAGAAACAGGGCAGCAATTGCTCCGTGTACTATGTCACGAAAACAGGACTGCGAATAAACCCAATTCATACAAGGTAGGCACCCTTTGGTTCCTGCTAATCCAGAACACTTTTGTTCCTTCTATCTATACCTAGAAAATTTTGTTCTGGAGCAGTGTGAACGCTCTTGAACCGTAAAAATTTTTCTTAACGGATCACAACTGTACCGATACAGTGTAAAAATTGTCTCAAACAATGTACCTACTTACTAAAACGCGGAACGACCCAAAACCACCCAAAACCAGCCATAGCCACCCAAAACGATCCAAAACGACCCCCAACCAGATGATAACCACCAACATCAGATAAGCTATTTATGGGTATAAAACCTCTGAAACTCAACAGGTGCTTTCAAATATCTCATCGTTGTATAGATATTTCTAAAAAGCAAAAAGAAGCCCCAAATCTCAGAATACCAAGATTAATTTGACAAGTTGTTGAAAATTTAGGGGGTTAAAGCCCCCCAAGGCCCCCTTAAACTTTCTCCTTGAATAGAACAAGTTGCAGTTTGATTTTGGCGAACATATTGCAAGATGGTATGCAACATGACAAGAGATTCCCCTACAATATGATGATTCCCCTACAATATGATGATTTCCCAAAGGTATCTTTTATATCCACAAAACGCGGGATTGATTCTCGATTTCCCTGGGCGATTAACATTGCCGCTAGAGGTGTAATTATGACATCAAATTCGCTGTTGAACATAAAGAACATAATGCTTTTGTCAAACAGCAAAACAGCAATTTTTGGGTGGTTTGACTCCGTTGTCATCTGGTCGTGGGTCGTTTTGGATCGTTGTGGGTGGTTGTGGCTGGTTTTGGGTCGTTCCGTGTTTTAGTAAGTACGCACAAACAAAGGACTTACCAGAATTTAGCAGAATTATTGACTGATCAGGTATACGCCCATGCTTCTTCTCGTATGCAACGAAATCAGCTTCGCCAATTAGCAAATCGCGGTTGCTTGACGCATTTTGTTGTACATCGATTACAGCAACGTTTCCAATGAGTTGAGAGAGTGGTATCTGGCCTACTGTGTGCATTCCTTCTGCAAAGTGTATTGGCGCATCCAAGTGCGTGCCCCCATGCTCTGCAGCGCAAAATGTGTTCTCGGAGTAGAATGTTGGACCCGAACCAACTTTTGTTCTCGCTGTAAATCTGAAGCGTTCTTTCATCATGCTAGGCCAGTACCATGTTGTATTGTCGAATGCATGCGACAGATCTTGAATTTGTAGTTTCGCCACAGTGTCGCTAAAACCATATACGACTAATATGAAACAAAATAGGCCTAATCTCTTCGCATCCATGTTTTTGCCAGACGTGTGTTAAAATATGATGGCAAGAACGAACACGAGAGAGTAGGCCATCTAACGAACATAACACAGCGAAGATGAATCAAACAACAGCAACTCTAATTTACATGAGCACGCTAGAGTCGTACGATGCTCCTACACAGCGGTCTATAGCAATGGTCATCATATAACAATAATAATAATAATGAGTTCTTAACACTCCCACTTGATGATCATGCTATACAAACAAATGTAAAAAACAAATAAGTCAGTGAGTCAATTATCTCCTCAACACTTCAGTACTGTTCATACAGTAGTCCTTTCTGTTCAAGTAACTCCTTTTGACGACAAATATCTTATTCCAACACAATGTGCATTACATCTGGCAGCATAACTATCAGCTCGGGTATCAGCTCTAAGAGCACACACAGCGTTATAACTTCCTTCGTCAGCAAGTCTAACTGGAGGTTTGCGTTGTCTTCGTGGAGGCAAATTTTCAACTTCCCTCATAAAGTGATCTTCATACGTAGCTCCCACTGGTTGATTATCAGGTACAGCAGGTTCATGAATTTCTGGCTCAGCTTGATCAATATTTTGTTGATCTTCTTCAACAATTTGATCTTCTTCAGCAATTACATCTGGTACAATTGGAACATCATAAACTGGATAAAAGAAATGCAAATCCAATTTCAATGATTGTCCATTATCAAAATCATGAAACTCATTCTCTGCAAATATAACGTCTCTGCTACGAATAAAACGACGCGACTTCACATCATACAATTTGTAACCTTTCGTTCCATCTGGATAGCCAACAAATACAGCTTTACGAGACTTCTCTTCAAATTTCTTGCGCTNGTTGATCACATGCCTTCCTCTGGGAGGTGTACTTGTATGGACACATTACCTTTAATCCAGGAATGTCTTTCTGCTGTTGAAAACTGACATCAGCTTTTGCTTGTCAATAAAGTGGGGATTTCAATCGCTCTTTTGTTGTTGCCAACTAGCATGCGTCACAGACCATAACGAGGGGTAGTTATGGTCTATGGGATGGACTCACTTTGGTTGTCCCAGTTTCACAGAGATCTTGTGAAATCTGTTATTCCATGGTTATTCAAATAATTATATTGGCTTGTCTAGCTCGTCTAGCTCTTTGTTTGTTTAATTTGTTTATACTGAAATCGTTGGGACAACAAAAGTGAGTCCATCACACAGAACATAACTTCCTCTGGTTATGGTCTGTGACGCAGGCTAGGTGCCAACTAGGAAGGCTAGCTAGAAACTAGAAACTAGGAAAACGAGGAAAGCTAGAAACTGAACAAAAATAGTTCGAAATTCCAAATGGCCGCCAGGGCCGCCAGAACTGTTTGGATAAATTTCAATTTGGGGAAACGATGGATTTATTTCATTTGAAAAGAAAAGCAAAAAGGAAGAATCAACAGAGAACTACCAAGGCCAATTCTGGTATCTTTTTTGTGACTGTAGATTTAAGAAATCTCAACAATACCCATTTCACCCCAAGCTTACCCATTTTACCCCTGCAGACCGTACATAAAACAAATGAAAATATACATTTGTTAACTGTTTCATTCCATATGGCATAGAAAGATTCATCATCAGCATCATCGCTCAAACTAGGACTCATAAATTTTCCAAACTGCGACGATTCTTTGTCGCAACTGCACCGAATAACAATGAAATATCTCAAAACTAATCTTGCTACTCGCAGTTTTTTCGCATCTTCCAGCATTGGCAACTTGAATTTTATCATGGGGATTTTACTTCAATTCGCCATTACTATCAAAATAACTGTGTCAAAGTCGCAAATTTAGTCCGATTTCTTACTATAAGTCGTAGTTAGAGGGTCCGGCAGGTCAGTCAATAGCGATAACTATGATGCTGTAATCAGTCTATGGCTACGTCACAGGTAATAGAATTTGCAAAAAAATCCACATTTAAAAATGATCAGAAACTTACAGTCTGTCTCAAATTAGATGTCACGTGGGATCTGTGATAACGCAAAATTACTCATGCAAAACACTACAATTCATCCAGACGGCATGACGTCACAGCAGCGTTGAAAACACGACGCCATCTTGTTTTAGGGTAATTCTTCAGAAAAATTATATAGGTTTCAATAGCAAGTGTGCAAAAAGTTGCATAAAATTGCTCTGATATTCTCTCTCGCGATACTTTTTCATTCATTTCATTTTTACTTCTTTAGGCACGGTAGCCCGGTCAATTCATCTGAACTGCTGAACTGAACTGATACTGAGATAGGAAAGGATAGGTAGCAATTGTCAGTCAGACCTAAATCAATGCAACAGTTGCAAGAGTATGCTGTTCTTGAAAGCAAAGTAGAATTTTAGTCCAAGAAAGCTGCGAGAAACTTGTCTTTGCGACGATAATTTTGTAAACAGCGCCACAAACTCCATCAGTTGTAAGTTGTTCGTCTCTTCTTCAAGGTCAACCTTCCTTTCGACGTTCACCTATCTATCCGCTAAAGTTTATGAATGATTTAACAGCTTCCAAGCTTTTAGAATTTATTTATTTCGATAATAAACGAGACACTCTCTAAATCCCAGTGCACCGCTATGTTTTATAATGGCTTCATTTACCCTAACTCTGAATTTTGAGCGCGAATTGATAAAATCATGTGGCATATCGTCTGTATGAATTGCTGTTATTCGCGGGCATTTTCGCGTGACATCTAATTTGATTTGAGACTGATTTTAGGTCTATTCGACCATCAAACAGTTCATTCATTAATTTTCTCATTTATCCAGTCAATAAACATACTTGTCTTCGCATAAACACCATACGTGTCCTGCCTTGCGCAGCCTTGACCAAAACTGGTAATTCCCGTCAGCTGAAAACGTTTACTAACTTGACAAACAAGTGGTCCACCGCTGTCACCCTTTGAGAGAAAGAGGCAAATTGTTAGCTACAAAGTTCAGCTTGTTATAAGTTCACGTTAACTATTAGCTCATCAAGTATCTGGTGAAACTCACAAAACCATGAAGAATAAAAAAATCGCTGCAAGTCTCAATCAAGTTGGAAGAATTTCAAAAATCAGAAAACAACACGCCAATTCTTCTTTCTGGTTTGTATTGAATTCGAAAGAACTCTTATTTGATGCCAAGATTTTAAAATAGCTCTTTGTGATTTTCAGGAAATCGCTGTTATGTTTTTGGGTTTTGGAAAAACGCCGCTTTTTTGGGGGGGGGGGCCAACAGAACTGCTATTCGTTCTTGGATTTGTGAATCTTCATGTTATTTTTTTGGGTAGAAGCAAAATTAGCTGAAATGGGTGAGTGTTAGTTGAAGAGGCCTTAGAGGTGACGCGAAAGCTCCAGCCATTTTTTGATATCTTGATTATTTTCGGAATTACAGTACTTTTCTTAAAAAATGAAAATAATCGTAAATCGTAAATTAATTAGTTTTGGGCCCAGGGAGGGGCTCCAACAGATTTACAGCGGGCCTGTGGCAGGTCTCATTAAAAATAGTTTGTGCCTGCGAGCAACGGCAACTAATGTGTAATTATATTTTGTGCCTGCGAGCAGCGCTCGCGCGCTCGCACACATTAATCTGTGGGTGAGAAAAGAAAGCAATATACCTCGCAAGTATCAATTTTGCCACCTCCAGATCCCGCACAAATCATTTTGTTTGTCACTGTGAACATATTTTTCATGGCATGGGCACAGGAGGGCTTGAACTTTATTGGGACCTAAAATGACAAACAGTATCGTCAATATAATCAATGTAAACACTAGGATTCTGACACGAATCCCTTGTTCACATGGGACTCCAAATGAAACTGTTATAAAACTAAAGTTACCAATACAAAGGCAAAGGCTCCAAAGCTTTAAGATCCAAATCTTTAATCTATCTCAAATCTGTTCACACTGCTCCATATTCATGTATGAAAATGGAGCAAAACGTATCCGTTTTTGCCTTGCGTTCACACTGCTATATATTTGAATACGATGCGTTTTGAATGCGCTCCGTTTTCAGTGTGAACACCAAATACGGAAACATTCAATCTCGTCCCCAGAGTGAGTTCGTTGCTCTACCTCTACTCTGGGATACAAGTGGTCGTTCTGCAATCTGATTGATTATTCGAAAACAATAGCAGAATTCTAATTATTACTCAAAAACTTACTAATTATTCAAATAATAGCAACATAATTTAGTCACTAGGCAACGATCATTGCAATGAGACTGTTTTGTTTTAAGTCGAGGCTATATAATTAGTGTTACCTGGGCAACCATAAATCCATAATGGCTGCTAATCTGTCCACTTTTTTGACAGATTTGTGCAAAGTGTACAAGGGTTTTCACTCGGCTTCGTGATCAACGTATGACGTAAGAACACCCCGGGAACGAGGTTGGGAAACATTTGAATACACTTCGTATTTCCTTTTGTACAGGCTGTTGATTACATGGCCTACAAACAAGCTCTACAAACAAAAGGCTTTGTTTTGGAAAGGGGTTGACAACGCCGTTTTGTTGGAGCAATGTGAACGCCTATCGTATTCATAGCGTACCCTATTTATCTGAAAACGGAGCAGTGTGAACGGTCAGCGTTTTCAACAACAAAAACAAATAAGAATGAATAAGGAGCAGTGTTAGCTTAAAAACAGTGGTGTAAATGGCTATTACTTCTATCTTTGGATTGAATGACTTGAAAGGAACTTCAATTGCTTTACTATAATTGCTGCGCAGCAGTCTTGTCTCCTCAAAAAATAGCTTTAATATGAAGTCAGTTCTTTATTTTTTTGGAAAATGACACCTTAACGCATTCTCAACAGCTCGCTGTAAGAGGTCCGCAACGCATGAGCGAAGCAAGCGATGATCCAGGGTATTTTTGTGGATCATTTGCATCGCGCCCAGAAAAGAAAAGAAATGAAAAGAAACAAGAAGAAAAACCACTTACCTGAGCCACTTGAAGAATATTCGAGGTCGCCTTTTGCTCACCAAGCCTTCCCCAGCCAGTTATGAAGCAATTTTCACCGACTGGTTCTTCCAGGTGCTTTTTCGGAAGGCAAATAGGTTTGATGTTTTTGCTGAAAGTAACTGGCTTTGCAAGTTTGATAAGAGCAATATCACTGTCCTTTGTTCGTAGGGAGTAGGCACCGTGGCGTACTATCTCTGAGACTTCACTTATGACTTCTGAAGCTGTGGGAAAATAACAAATACAAGTTGTAAATATTTGAATTGCGCAAGTTTCACCCCAGATACCGTCTGTGCAGTACTGCGGAGGGTGTTCAATATTGCGGAGGCTCAGTACTAACTTACAATTCCAGGAGATCATGAGCTCTAACGATAGCGACACAATAGCCGCCCAGCATTGTATCTCGCCCAAGCTAACGATATTAGGGAAACACTAGCCAGATAATAGTAGCCTGATTTATATATGCCTGGATGTACACACACCTTTGAATTGACGTTTGTTACACTTATTCATATATTCTGTTCTGTTAAGTTTAATTTAATTTAGTTGATTAGTTTCGTTTAATTTTGTTAATTTTATTTCTTGCTGCCATATATTTGTAATGTAGTGCATAATAGAAATATGATGATGAAGATGATGATGAGTAACCCCAATATATGAGTGAAATGTTCACAAGAAATTCGTTAGGTGCAGCACGACAGCTACGCAATACAAACACTGACTTAAAGCTGCCAAGGAAAAGCACATGCAATGGGCAGAAGTCATTTTCGTTTAGAGGTGCTAAACTTTGGAATAGCCTAAATACTGAAGCTAAGCAGGCAACCTCTCTGAATCGCTTCAAATCTTTGATTTAAGCATTTCCGTTTTGATTTTAAATTAGTTTGATAGCCCAGTTTTCATTATATACTTTAGACTTTAAAAAACGAAAAACATTGTAAATAAAAGTAGACAGATTATTGTAAAGAATAGAAAAATATTGTAATAGGGTATTAAAAATTAATAAGGTAGGGGAGGGTTGGGTTGGGTAGGGGAGGGTAGGGTATGATACTAGGGTAGGGTGGGGAAGGGCGGGGAAAGGTTGGGTATGGTAGGGTAGGGTAGAGTAGGTTATGGTATTATGTTCGTTTTCTTTATCTAGATTTGTTGTAACTATTTTTTTTCTGGTATTTTAAACGCATGGCCCCTTGTAAACCAGCATTGCTGAATGGGCTACCATGCTTAAATAAATGATGATATGATATGATATGATATGATATGANCTGAATGGGCTACCATGCTTAAATAAATGATGATATGATATGATACTGCAGGTACTAATGATATCCCTCCACAGTACTGGTATTTCTAACGTTAAAAAGAATATCCGAAAACATCTTGATATCGCTGATGGAAAATTAACACTTTTAGAGAAGTACACATATTATTTATAAGAAACGAAGGATTTGATCCAGCAGTGGAAAATAAAAGATCGAAGAAATATTAAAGCGTAAAGCGCTCACCTTCATCCACTTGCAAGTCATGATCCCCAAGCCGTATTATGTAGTTTTTGGGTGAGATTTTTGCCATAGGTACTCCAAAGCAATGACTCGCAGTCAATACCCACTGCTTATTAATGAGGCTTCCACCACAGAAAACATCCTTTGGTCTCCTTTTGAAAGCAATACCAACTTGCCAAGGCCAGTCACCTTTGTTGGCATCACCCCCACCAACAATTCTTTCCCTATGATGCCGTCCGCACTGTCGTGCCCCCTTTAGCAACGAATGAGAACTATCATATTTGTATCTGTATACTAGCCCATGTTCTGCAAACGATAAAAATGAGAGAAATTAAATATCCATTCCCTTAGCATTACGTTAACATTTCAACATCAAAATGTTTTTGACCATAAAAGTTCCAAATAAAATTTTTAATCAACATTATAGTGTCCGAAAGCTGCCGCAGTCCAGATGTTTTTCGCTTAAAATTTTTAATTCCTCAAAAAATTAAAAATCAAAAGTAACGAACTTACATGTTTTAAATAGCCACAACATCGTTCAATTTCGGACCATAAATGTTTCGGACAAAATTTTGTCTGACTACCGGCTGAGTCAAAAAAAGTTTCGGCATTTGAAAAATCATCAAAATTCAAAATTTAAAATTCTTTCAAAGTATTCTTTTTGAGGTGCTGCATTAAAGATCAAATTAAATTTAGAAATATAATATCCTATCAACGGCTTTCTATTGGCCAAATTCTGAAGCTTGATCAACTACCTGGTCTTGAAGCATACTACAAAACTGTACCCAATTTTAAACATCAATTCTCTTTGTCCATTTGAATTCTTTAACATGGGTGATCGTGCTAGAAATTAATCTTGTGATCAAAAGTCAAAAGTCGATGTGAAATCGTCAAGATTTACGATGTTTTCCCAAGCCTATGGCTTTCAAGCTGTCATGTCAAAATCAAGTCAAAATCGTTCAATAATTTAACATAATTTTTAGTCGTGCTAAAGCAATAATTTGGCGTTTGATATAATTGATCAAGTAGAAAGTTAAAGTTTAGAAACAAAACCAAATTATGCGGATTTTTCAAACATCGAAACTATGTTCTGACTCCTCCCCTGGTATTTAATGTTTGACTGCAGCTGCCGAAAACTTGCTTTCGAAACCTTGTTAAATGAATTATTTTACATGCAAAATAAAAACCCTAAAGCTAGGCAACGGATACTTCATATCGCTTCATATGGTGCCATTCATAGAGGGAAAAGACACAAGGTCATCGAGTTCCCTCTAGAAATTACAATATATTTAATACTGCATTGTCACACTAGCAAAAGAAAAGACGAGGACAAACGCAAAAAAAAAAAGAAACAAAAGACGAAACAGACAAACAAATAACGAAAACAAACAAACAAAACAAAATAAGAGGGTAGCTGCATTTTTTGTATCATTCAATCAGACCGTTTTGTTGCTTTAATGAATGACATTGTAGCCTCCGTGATTAATCTGCTACCGATTACATTCAACAATGGACTTCCAAACAGATGCAATGTGCCTTAGGATTTTGTATCATGATGTGAAATGTCTAAACCAGGAATTTTTGAGAGTGGAACTAAATTAATTTGGTCCTTAAAGCAAATGCTCAAAAAGTAAATTTGCTTAAATTTTGGTGATTTTTCAAAAGTTTCATCTTTTTTGGGTCAACCGGTATATATATCACATTTTACTTACCTTTACAGAATCCACAAGTTTTTGGGCACTTCTTTTGCATCACTTCCTTCTCCGTTTGACAGTGACCAAACGCTCTTTTGACTGTACACCTTATCCAATCCATAGTATCCTTGCACTCTGAAAGCAGAAACAAAAAAGTGTCAATTTGAAAGAGGTGTCCCTGAATTGATGTCGAGGGGGGGTGTAAAGGTGACCCAGGGGCCTGTAAATTATCGAAATTTCGCTCCTAGAACTGATTTGTCGCTACAACAGAAGCGATAACAACGACGAGCGAAAGTTAAAGGGACTTATGTAATGAGTCTAGTAGTTTGGTAGCTATTCATCAGATTCCTTAAAATTGATTCTTATTGCATAGTTACCATGTCAACGTATAGAGACCATGCGTGCACGTTAATCCTACGATCTAACGAAACGCCGTCGATCTAAGGAAATCTGCTTATCGAAGGACGCGGCCTTGCTGTTACGTATGCGACATAAAACACGGAGCTGTTCTTACCATTTGGGCATTGTCCACAGCTCCTTTTGCATGACACTTCCATAAAGGCTTTAAACTTATTATTATTACAATAACCTTTGTTTGCCCATGCAACACATTGAAGTGCCTTGGATGCATCTCTACAATCTAATAAATGAAAAAGAGGTCAGTATCAGACAGAGGGAAATACAGCATAGGCGTTAAATCTTAAGAAAAACATTGCACAAATAGTTCATGCATCTTCCGTTTGATTTAATGGCTTGAAAGGAACTTCAGGTACTTTGCTATAATTCTATATGCGCAATTTGTGATATCTTGATTATTTTCAGGATTACAGCGTTTTTATTTTTATTAAAAGAATTCATGGAAGTTTCCCGAAAATAATCAAGATATCGCAAATTGCACACATAGAATTATGACAAAGTACCGGGTGTCCCAAAAAAGTTTCCCGATTTGAATTGCTATTGGAGTTAAAGTGCGTGATGGTGTTACTTAATAAAAATTCAAACAGGAATCTATTACACAATGCCCACCTTAGATCTGAGTATTTAGTTCATTTCTGTATCTGCGCGTATTGATTTTCTACAGATATTCTCCTAAAAAACGGAATACCTGGAAGTTCCAGAAAGAGCGAAAAGCAGTTTATCAACAATATCGTTAAACCTGCAGCTCAAAATCCACAAAAAATCGAGCTTTTAACAAATTCCAACAGCACGGAGCTTGATCTCCAAAAACTGACCCCAGAAAGAAAAACTGACCAGACTTTGCTTCATGTTTGAAGAAAAAGTATGCTTCCTAAGACAATGTCCAGTGGTCCGCACTTTGCAAATTGCCGAGTTTGAATACCAATCTATGAAATTGACAAGCGTTTGTATGCTCTCTACACCTGTGATGTAATGTATGGGACAAACCTTTATCGCCAGATTTTTTTGAGATGAAAAAATTATGGCATGAAAAACTTTTGAGCAATATTATTTTCCAAGGTATCGTATTTTTTAACAAAAGAAGTAATATTACGAGTCTCTGTTGACCCAAGCGATATCATTCAAATCAAAGAGCACAGGGGAACAAGGCACTGAGATGAAAAGCGTGACAAGTCTATATGAGTCCTTGTTGAGTGATGGTGGGTAGTTGCTGTATAGCGAAAAAAGGGCGAGTCTAACTTACCTGGGCAAAGGCCACAGCTCCTTCTGCAGTTTGTACGCATCCAACTACGCGTCCCAGATTTCGCTGACTGACAGAAGTGGTTCAAAGCCCATGTCGGGCATTTTTTCTCCTTGTCATTGCAAGCTATATAAATCAATGGTAAATGAACAAATTAATGGAGGTCCTGGGAATAAAATTGCTTCCAATGTTGGTTGAAACAATACTGAGGGAGGCATTTATAGGGTACGTACGCACTGGTGAAGGAGCATAGCCTCCAAATCTTTGGTATCTTTAAAAAAACATTGCAAGGATGGTTAATGCATCTTCTGTTTGACTTAATGGCTTGAAAGGAACTTCAAGTACTTTGATATAATCCTATATGTAGCATTTCTGATATCTTGATTATTTTCAGAATTACAGCATTTTTTCACTTTTGATTCCTGTTTAGCCATGAAAAACTGAAAGTATTATCAATTGGCAATCTACGGGATGCCCTCAACCTCAACAGTTATTTACAATATTTTGGATCTAAAAAATTTAGGATCAATATTTTGGGGGTCGGACATGGAGAGTTCGCATGGCCTGCCAGCATTAAAGCTACAACAAAGGACTTCTTTTGGACTGTTATAAACAGTGCCCCTGAGTATGATATATAAACACTTACCAGAGCACACTTTGCAACTTTTAGGACAGTTTTTTAACATGAAAACTGGATTATCGCCACACTGTCCATCAAAAGACCTGGCTAAGCAATCTCGCCTCTTATCTCTGCATGGAACAGCTGAATAAGAAGATGAAAAAAGAATCTCATATCTCTGCGCAGCAGCCTGAAAACCAGGAGAAAATAAAGATCTGTAGGCAGAATTCAACCCCTTTCTGCTTGAAAATCGACGTAAAATTAAGTGTGATTCTTTTTCTAGCGTTTTCCATTTCTGATGGTGACATCATCAGATTGACAAAGTTTTCAGGTCGTAACGTCATCGAATTTCTAAATCGTAGATGGAAAGCGACAGATATTTAATGAACTATGGCCTTCTTGAAATTGTTCTAGTCTAAAATACGAGCACAACATTGTAAAACCATTAAAGAACATACCATTCAGAGGTAACACCATGACCATTAGCCACCAGATCTTCAAAGTTTCCATCTCTACTCTTGTGAAAATATCTTTGCTTGAAATCTAAAATCAACTAACTAAAAACTTTGAAGTCTGTTATCGTCGAATGTTGTGCTGCAACTAACGTAAATAGATGCCTGATCTTTCTATTTATGAATTTTCCTCCACCAAGGAGGAATTCAAAACTGCGCGTGAGCTTACGTAGTTAGAAACCTATACTCGTAGCTTGATTGAACGATAAAGGAACTAACAATCTCAAATCTTCCAAAGAGGAAACCAATATCCTAGAAAACAACCTTAAGGTCAGTGTTGGGGGGCTTTGAGGTCTCTGTCGTAAATTTTTGTACGGGGGTAACTGCAAAATGGATATGGATAGTATTGCAAAGACAGTGTCAAACTATGCTACATAATCCATTTTCTTACGAAGTGAAGACTCCTAAGAAGTGGAACATGGAGCAGGTCATTGATGATTTAAAGCAAACCAACGGAGTTAAAAGCAGCTTAGCTAGGGGGACTGGGGCGATCTGAATAAAGCGAAGCCTATTCTATTTGACGTTTTCAATCGATGAAAACAATAGGAACATAGAATAGGAACAATAGGAACATATGTGTGTCCATCTTTTGTTCTATGTTTAGACTGGTAGATCGCTCATTTACTATCTATAACCATGGGTGGTCAGACACTGCATGTGTGCTTATGGAGGAGCGCCGCAACTAATATGTTCTGCGGTGGAAAAAATGTATCTATATAGTTCTGAGGAGGAGGTAGCGACCCTCCTTAACAACAGAACTTTCAAAATGGCGGCTGACACAAGGATAGGAAACAGATCACTCTTATCATGAAGGCAATGTAAGTACCGGGTGTCCCAAAAAAAAGTATACAGATTTGGTTGACCCTAGCGATGAGAATTTAGCGTTAATCAATCTGAAATCATTTTGAAAACATTACTCGCTAGTCAACTTGAACATAGATACCTTGTTTGTGGATATTGGTGCTTTGAGAGTAGAGATATTAATCTTCAAAGGACAAATTTGCCTCCACCTCCAAACCAGAGCTTTGGCGTTTTGGCCTAAGCAAATTCTTGAAGCACAGCGAATAAGTCAACAATAGACTTGAACAAATTTGAAGCAAGAGGAGAAAAATAGAAAACTGCACAACAGCTGCGTTTTGCAAAATTCAGTTTACGTGACACTTATCATCAAGGGAGCTCCAAAGTAAACGTCTTGAAATAAGTTGTTGATATTAAAATGAAAGAAGTTTACTTCGAAGCTCCCTTGATGATAAGTGTCACGCAAATCATCACTTTTAAAACGTATCAGCTGTGCAGTTTTTAATTTTTCTCCTCCTCTTTCAAAATTTTCGAGTCGATTGTTAACTTATTCACTGTGCTTCAAGAATTTGCTTAGGCCAAAACGCCAAAGCTCTGGTTGGAGGTGGAGGCAAATTTGTCCTTTGAAGATTAATATTTCAACTCTCAAAGCACCAGTATCCACAAACAAGGTATCAGTGTTCAAGTTGACTATCGAGGTATGTTTTAAAAATGTTTTCGGTTTGATTCACGCTAAATTCTCATCGTTAGGGTCGACCAAATCTGTATACTTTTTTTGGGACACCCGGTACAACTGCGGTGTCTAACCACCCATGCTATAACTGCATGTTAAATCAGACAAAATTGATCAACATGTCTAGTCTTTCTGCATGCATTTTTAAAAACAGCAAAAAATACGGTAATTTTCTTGAGATTTTGACGATAACTTTTAATGTGTTATTTTTCTCAGAAATCACCAATTTGCCGAAAATCACTTTCCTCTTTTTACATAAAAAAAAACAGGTAAAACCATCTGCTGTTCAATTTGATAAAGATTTTGAAATAAAAAGTTCTTTTTGCTGCATATTTCAATTCTAGCAGTATTCTTGTCAAAAAGCAATACCCAAAGCCAACAGAAAGTCTAGTACCGTTTTAATTTTTGGAACTGAAAATTTGACGAAAGACGCTGTGCTCCCCATGATCCTTTGCCGTCTTACAGTGACTTTCATACTGTATGAAAATGATTTTGGCCCAGCAGTCGCGATGCTGTATTTTATGCACAATCTTCAAATGAAAGTTTTGAACTCAAACAACAGAACAAAACTGAAAATAGTTGGCAGATCACAAAATCCTCCTTCCTCGTAGCTATCACAAATGTACAAATTCAAAAAAAATATGTGAATATACTGTATATATTGTATATACTGTACTTATTAGCTTTAATTTCTTTGATTTAATAATTACATATTTAATTTCTTTTTCTGATGAAGTATTTAAGTATTTATCCTTGTAGCTTTGTAGTATTGTATTTATAGATGGAGGGCCCCTTGAAAACCAGCCTTTGCTGAAGGGTGACCCTCCCTAAATGATTGAAATATGAAATATGAAACAGCATCTTCGCAAGATTTGATGGATATGGATACCAACCTTCAGTCTACCGCTGCAGATAATTCATCTGACACTACTGATCCTTCGCCAGATCAAAAGAGAATTCGCCGATGTGCCGGNAAATATATCTATTTCCCCACTGTTGTGTGTTCAAAAGATGAAGTTTACGGCCAATATGATGTTGTGGTGGTTCGCGCGTACAAAGGATCATGGGGAGCACAGGGTCTTTAAAACATGCACGTATATTCCTAGCCAGCACCGGCCCAGGTGCGCCATAAAGAGGTTCATACGTTTGAAAATTCGTTATATGGAGAATATTTGATAAATGGGAATGAATCAAAGTTTGATTGATAGCCCAAAGGCTGAAGTATTTTTTGTGACTTTTCCTTATTTTTCCGAGCATTGGAATTGTAGGTAAAATTTAATTAATGAAAGTTCCTTTTCTTTGAACCTCGTGGAAAAGGGCCTAAATCGCTCGGTGAGATTACAAGGAATCTCCTCACCTAGAGCAACATGCACTACCTGGCATTTCTCTCAAGGCAGAGAAAGTGATCTTACGTTAGTGCTTCTATAAAGATTCGATTCGTAACTCTTGAGGGGGATGAAATGTGTTTGAGTTATGACATTCTTTTTGTGTATCTTTCCACGCATTTCTAAGTAACGAATTTTTCGTAAATCAACTTTTGCCTATATTTACAATGCTCAGAAAAATAGAACAAAAATCACAAAAACCTCTGCAGCCTTTCTGCTATCAATTAAACTTTGATTCATTCCATTTTATCAAATATTCTCCGTATAACGAATTAAAATTTGTGAAGGTCTTTTTGACGCACCCAGTACAGTTTGTTGGATCACCCGGTAAATTCCGTCGACAAACGTCAAACCTTTTTCGGACTCAACCTGTATTGTCTGGCTGATCTCACGAAACCTACTTCTGGGCATTTCCCTGACGTCTGTATTTAGTATGATGTAGGCAATTTCCATAAAAACGTAAACATAAAGTTTAATGTAAAATGATATCATTTAGATCACATAATGTGGTGTTATTTTTTAAAAAGTTATCCACAATCTTCCACAAGACAACCTTTCGATGAACTTTCATGATAAAGGAGGAGAAAAGTGGTTTAGCAACAGTTTCATGCAACGTGCGTAATTCATAAAATTATACTTTGATGGAAATATCCAATAAGGTAGCCTGCGTACAGACTATACCCCCCTCAGGAATAAGGCTATCACTTTTAAGTTCTTATATGCGGGTTTTACTGTACCACGTAAAGGTTTGTTCTCGTCAGAATGTTTCCTGTTCTTGTCTCTGCGAGCATAGGTCTCAAATCTTTGAAAAGGTGATGTAAATAGTCATTACATCTTTATTTGGACTGAATTGGTTGAGAGGTACTTTGGCTACCGCGTGCGCCGAAAAAAAGCAACTTTCCACAGGCTACGATAAATCTTACGATAAGCCAAAGACCAATTTGAAACTAAAATCCTCAAAATTATGCACCAAGTAAAATTCAATACAAATTCCTTTCCTCTAATCTCCCAGAGCTATTTTGAGACAAATGAAGGTAAACATAAATATATAACTAGGCAGAATACGGATTTTAGAATCGATAAAGCAAAGAGACGCTGGGGAAATTTCAAGATTAAAAACATAGCTGCCAGATTATGGAATAACTTACCTAAGCTTCTCAAAACCATTTCTTTTCAAAAACATTTTTTCAAAAAACTAAAAATTGATATTCTGTATAAATATTAAAAATTTATCATATGTAAAATTATAAAATCACAATAGTCACCTATCTGTATCTTAATATTTTCATAGCTTATTTCCTTGTATCTTAGTTTTGTATCCCTTATATACTATGTTGTACTTTGATCTGTTTTTTTTAAGCGACCCAGGCTAGATAAGCATTTGCTTTTCCTGGGTGGCACAAGATTCCCTGTTTTAGGTTGGAATTCTTATGAAAATTTTGACTTCACTGGTTGACTTACACCGGGTCAATTTTGACGATTAATGATTAAATCTTTAGTCAAAATCTCAAAAAGTACTTGGCGTTATTTTGTTGATTTTTCGGCAGCCTACTTCCTTTGAAATTATTTATATCGCTTGCCGCTAAACCCACAACTTCACTTGGAAAACATCAATCAAATTTCATAAAAACTGAACTTGAAAGAACAAAGAGAAAACTATTACTTTTTATCAACACAAAGACATTAGTGAAATTATGAAAACCAACTGTTTTTTAATTGATAGAAGCAACACTAAAAGAATGTGCAAGAATCGAGCGACCTCTTCGTGCAACTGATCATAACTAATCATTCCTAATTCCTAATTCCCCCAAGATTACAATAAATTCCTAATTCCCAAATTCCTAATTCCCCCAAGTCGTTTCCTAAGTCTTTTCTTATGGTCTTGTCTAGCTACGTCTTAAGAAAATTTGATCGCAACTTTTTGGATCGATTAAGGCTGTTTCTAGGTCTAGACCAACAATAAAAAAAAATCGCTTATAGCTCGGGAGGTAGGAGGCCCAACATCGAAACAAAAGCTGACGAATATTATTAAGGATCTGACTAAAAAATCATCCATCTTTTACGATTTATCATGGCCTGTCAGAAGAGGATACTGTTTTCTGGCGCACCCGGAATGATTCTACAGTACTGTGCGGATTATTCATATCTTGATTACTTTCAAAACTACACATTCCTTATATATGTCAATATGGTTGAGGTTGTGATGTCATCAAACTGTGAAAATCGTAAAACAGAAAGGCTACAGATATTCAATTCATAGTTTTATTTTTTTCAAAATTTTCCTTTAATTTTTCGTCAAACGGAGACGGACGCAATTTTGAAAATCATCAAGATATCAAGAAACGGAAAAGTAGAACTAAAGCAAAGTACCTAGAGTTCCTTTCACGCAATTCAAGCCAAAGAAAGATGTGATAACCATTTACAACAACTTCTTGAAGGCTCAAGACCACCTCTACGAGAAAACCACAGGGAAACCAGGAAATAATTGTTGCTATAAAAAAAATTCAACAATTACTAAGCGCACAGGGGACAAAGAAAGACAATTTTTTTTACAAATTTTATTTGTAGCAACAATTATTTCCTGGTTTTCCTGTGAGAAAACGAGAGTAATTCAATATATTATGCATAGCATCGTTACTTCTTTGCTCCACTGAAAGTGCAATCTTCCATTTCTCCCCAACTGTTACCTGCTTTTACTTTCACAGGAAGGTGTACCACAAGTTTCATAGCTTGTTCCATTTCTCTTTTGATGATTTCAATTAGTTTATCTTTATCACATAAATGACACTCATACATGACTTCATCATGAAGTTGTAAAACCAACTTCGGTCTTTGGTAGCATCTGTCAGTGTTACCATTTACGTGCCCCTTTACACGCAAGTCGTGCATTTTGCGTGCACAATCGTGTTTCACGATTGGAAATTCGCTATCAATTTTTCGATCAATATTGATCATCGCATTCTTAACTAAATCTGCTGCAGATCCTTGCACTATTGTGTTTACCGCTTGCCTCTCAGCTTGCCCTCTTGCCTGCAAACTTCTGGCATTAATTGTGGAGAAATACCTCCGTCTACCGTTCATAGTAATCACGTATCCTTTCGACCTGACAAACTCAATCGTTCGCCGCACAAAATCTTTGATTCCTGAAAATCTGTTTTTGAATTTGTCCATAAAAACACAAGCTTCAGCTTCAGCGACTTCTAACTTTTCGCCAAGTGATTTCGGTCCGATTCCATAAATTATACCATAGCAGATAGCTTTGGTATGTTGTCGTTGCTGTTCAGTTACGTGATCAGCAGAGCACTGATTGATTTCAGCGGCTATCATTCGAAAAACATCCCCGTTGTTGTTCAGAATGGATAATAATCGTGGGTCTTTCGATAAATGAGTAATAATCCGCAGCTCCAGTTGAGAATAATCAGCCGCAATTAATATACCCCCGTCTGAAGGTATGAAAGCTGTTCTCATACTAACGGCATAAGAACTAAGATTATCAGAAGCGACGGGGGACAGTGCTTTTTTGCTTCCATGCCCGACAGCATGCGCACTGTTGTGAGCCTCGGCACTGTTGTGATCCTCTACAATCAACTTAATGTCGAAATCCTTCGGCACATTCTGCAAGCCAGGCTCAGCAATGATCACTCGGCCAGTGGCAGTATGAAACTGACAATTTGGGAATATCCGATGAAGTTTCGTAACACAGCAAAATTCCTTCGCACGTTGCATTGGATAAACCACTTTAGTCAGAGCATTGTTGACTTTCCTCCATTCCAAAATCAACATTGGCAAAGGATGCAAGTCTTTCAGTTTCTCCAAAATACCTGAGCAGGAAAAATGCAAAATGGCACGAGGTTGAAATACCGATCAATGAAAGAAAAACTTGAAAGTCTAGGCCTATTTTCTACGCCCTTAGGAATAAACAAAAATGAAATTAATTTGCTTTGAGAATATGGAACACCTTCTGTTGCTTTGCCCTTCCTGTTATATTCAACGTCGAAATCTCTCGCTGGAGTTTTTGCAATACTTCGACCATCTGGGTATCTGGGTAAAATAGTCTTTCAAACGAGGTCCTAACGTAACTCTTATTATATGGTGATGAAGAACTTCCCAATAACCTCTATAGAAATATACTCGAGCTGACTCTGCAGTACATCCACACAACTGATAGATTTGTTTGAGATTAATTTTTAAACTCTAATACCACACTCCACCACCAAGTCCATTTTCGTAAAGTCCGATTTTGTAAAATCCCGTTTCATGCAACTCTTTCCATGGAATGACCAAGGGGTAGACATAGTCTTCTGCTCCCTGTGGTATCGTTCTTGTAGTGTTTGTAAAGAAGCTTGTAGTTTATGGTAAAAGTATTTGTCTTGTAAATTTTGATGGAATATATGAAAAACATCAATTGAGAAAATTGCACATGAAGAAAACGCTATGGTAAAAGCTTGGTGATGCATCATTATGGGTCACCCGATAATACACCACCTTTTAAAAGGAACGAATAAATGAAAAATATAGACGAAAACAGAAACTAGTTCCAAGAAATTGACTTCGAAGAAATTGATCATACCTTTAGCAGTACTAAGATGCCTCACTCGTGACCTTTGTCCCTTTGATCCTGTTTTCTGTGCGACAAGAACTTCTGCATCTCCGCTTGGAGGCAATCCCAGTTCAATAAAGAGGACTTGAGCAACTTCCTCGGGAGCATTTATTGAAAAATGGCGTCCTGCAAGACTTTTACATTTAGCTTCTAACTGGTGCATCTTTCCTCGTAGAATGTCTTTGAGTGTTTCGCATTTCTCTGTTGAGAACCCGATCCCATTTATTTCCATTCTTGCCAATGTCAACATAACAGGCATTTCCGTCTGAAGTAGAGATCATAAAATACCGGGTGAGTCAGAAAAATGTTTAGACGTTTGAAAAACTGCAGTTTTCGAACTACTCATTAGATTCGTACGAAATGATAATAATTGTGTAGCTAACATCTCAACTTGGATAAGATAATTTAGTTGGTCAAAATCGGGTTTATCTTCCTAAATCTATAAGTGTACACAATTAGCCCAAAAGCTATCAAAATCAAGCTCTATCGTAGACTGATGATATGAGTCAAAGTTTTGCTCCATTGAATTGAATTGTTATTTATTGTTACAGTCATATTCCGCTAAAACTTGTTTGAAGCGGAATGGGTATTGTGGGGGTATGGTTAGGGGGAATGGAGCGAAAACAAGGACTCATGTAATAAGTCTGATTTCAGGCTACAAACTACAAACCGCCTACAGCCTTACTTTTGTTTAAAAACGATTATTATCAATCTTTAACATTGAAGTTCATTGGTTCAAAGTTTAATTTTTCTTTCTGAAAATCTTTTGTTCTCATAAAAATAAATTCTGCTTTTGGAGGAGTGATTCCCCCTCGATAAGGTGCTGAGAATATGAAATTTCATAATATTTGAAAATCCACATCCATTTAAAATCAANTCATGTAATAAGTCTAGCTCTATCGGTCTATCTTATTACTCAGAAATTTTACTGGGTAATTAAAGAGGCTTCTGCATAATTTCTCCAACCTATGTGAACGGGGAGAGAATGTGTAAAAGAACACTTAAAAAAGCACAAGGATGGGTAACGTGATTACATTTCAACGCAGTTTCCCGCCCTTGTTTGCTTATGTTCGTAATGGGCCTAGCCACGAAGCCAAAGCTACGAGCAGTGCAGAAAACTGTCGAGAATCGCCTTATGTGGCTTAGTTGGATGGAAGAAGATAGAATAAAATATTTATGATGACTGGCGTGGATTCTTTCGCCGTTGCATCTTGTTGGCTGCCATCTTGATCACCCTATCCATCACAGCTTTGGTTCGGTTTCCTCTACCTAACTGAATTGAATTTCCAAGCAACATGTAATTTCGGATTTTGCATGTGACTAAAAGCAAATATTGAAAAAAATGCGATTTTTCTTTGGAAAGAATTTATCGTTACGAAACTGATGCCTAAAGTTCCTGGAATACCGTAAACATACCTCTCTAAAACAACGGAGAAGCCCATCGGACGCAAGCCTCATTTCCAAGACAGACATTAGCTCGTATGCCATTACAGCTTCAATACTTGCACGGAGACGAGGCGAGGCAGCTGAGTGAGACATAAGGCCAATACTACCAGTGTCATATGTGCTGCCAATTTCTGCAAAAAAGAGATTTACATTAAGCCAATTTATGCATCTATGCAACTCAAAATGCTGTTGCTGAAAAAGCTTTAACCTGAGAGCATTTTATATGTCAAATTTTCACGCAGGAAATAGCAGTGCTGGAATAAACTCTGGCTTCCTGTTAAGCTACAACAGCGTTTCAAAATTTCCTACCTATGTCACTGGTGTGGATGTGGAAGTAATTGTTTCCCTTCCCCTTTCTCCTCTTTCCCTTCCCCTTTCTCCCTTCCCCTTTCTCCTTTTTCCTTTCCCCAGAAGACAGATGCCCCACTTCCTGATCAAAATACAGAATCCAAGAGGGGTAAGAAACATAACAAACTGATTCCTCGAAAGCACTTTCAGTGCTGGGAAGCATACGCAAAGTCGCGAAGAAATCTCGCAGGAAGGTAAAGAATTTAGAAGGAAAGAAAATTCCGCATCACTAGGAAAACGAGAGAAAGCTAGGGAAAAGGAAGAAGAGGGAAGGACAGGAAGGAAGGGAAAGGATAGGAGTTTGCAACAAGGGAGGTGGAAAGAAACGAGAAAGGGGAGGAAAATTGGAATCATGTGAGAGAGCAATGAGACAATTACTTCCACATCCACGCCCGCGATATAGGCAGGAAATTTTGAACCACTGACGCAGAGGAAGCTAGGGTTTTGTTCCAGCACTGAGCAGTTTTTTATTTGCAGGTTCTTAACGCATCAATTGATAAAAGATACTTACTTCTTGCAATCTCTTTAAAATCATTCGATAAATGACGAAGAACTAGGTCTTGTAATGTTGATTCTTTCGAACTCGGGTTCAGCAACCAAGATGCAACTTTCGGATCACAAATCTTCCCCTGCACCTCCACATCAAAAGATCTTCGCAGCACTTTATAATGCTCCTTCGCATCAAAGATTATTTTATTGACTGACAGGCAATCTTTGACCAGTTCCAGCATAACCTTCTGAATCACCGTCTTGACTCTGAAGCTGCCTGAAATCTCAGCATTCTGAAGATCGACAAAGTATACCATTTTCCCTCCGAGGCACAAAGAAATCCCCGCAATATTTCGCTCTCCTTCATCATTTCCCTTCCCAGTTTGCGACAGACGAGCTACAGAGAAAGAATAGGCTTGTTTCCTTCTCCACTCATCCATGAAGGCATTGAATGTCTCTTTACTGTTCGTCACATCAACAATCGAAAATTTGTCACTTTGGCCTAAATTTGAATTTCTCTTGGCAATTCGTTCGCTACTTCTCCTCTTTCCTCCTCCGCTATCACGTTTCACATTTTTCGCTGGTACAGCATCCAACATATCTACGTCACACAAAGCATTTGCAAATGACTCACTACCTGACATGATTATTTCAGAATTATTCGGATCTGGGTCAACTGTCCTTTCCTTAACTTGCGTGTAAATAGTCTTATTATCTCCTTTCATAGTTTCTTGACAAATTCCTCGTGATTCTGGCATCGGTCTCATTTCTGGTCTCAATCTAATGTCTGACAGATCTAACAGATCCTCATCCAAAGCATTATCAATCTCGAAACGTTCTGCTAACAGTCTACTCTTATATCCATTAAGATCCAGTCCAGGACTAACAGCTTCGTTCGCACGAAGAGCCTCGTTTAAATCAATAGCCTCGTTCAAATCAAAACCATCCTCTCTAGAATCATTCTCGCTTTCATTAGGAGGCTCATCGATGAGTTCTGGCGATGCACCAAATTTCTCAGTCATAGATTCTGATAGCTTAAGACAAAATGAATCGAGATGCTTCTCTCCTGTTACGTTAAAAGGTGACGAAAAGTCGTAACCTCCAAAACTGTCGAAATTCATATCAATTTTTGGTAGCTCTTTATCAAAAATTGGCGCTAGGGGATTTTTGTTATCCCAGGACATACCAGACTTACTACCCTTTTCTCTGCTAGTGTTGTTTCTCTCATTGTGATAAGATCCCACATCATTTGAAAGGTAATATGTCCTTCCTGCAGGAACCTTGAAAGGTAACATTTCCTTCCAGAGTAATGCACTACTCTTTCCCTCTTTAGTCAAAGCATTGGTCCTGTTAGGACTATCCTCTTGTACCAGCATATTTTTCAATCCGTCACCCGGCTCACAGTCATTTCCTTCCTCCTCCTCCCCACAAACCTTCAGCTCCAATTGTGAGTCCTCACAAAGTTTTTCTGAGAACAATTCCGGTGTGATGTCTTTCTTGCAATCTATTTGATCGTTTTCGATAGAATCATCTTCGTTTGCACTTATTAGTATGAAAGACCCATTTGCTTCTTCTAGCGAATTGTCTTCATCTGCTTCGAAACTGTTTGTGTTATCTTTTTCTTTAATTGCAGACCTAAACCCACAATTTCCAGCATTCTGATTTTTGGTGACAGGACTTGGATTGTTTAGCGATAAATTCCCACTGCCAGGAGCTCTTTCTGCTAGACCTTCAACAGGCCCATATTTAGGCTCATCTACAAGCAAAGAAATAGATTCATCAAAAGTATCTATCGACTGTCTTTCCACCTTTCCAGATACCATACAATCAATATCCTTGTCTCTAGCAATGTTTGCGCTGGATATTAGATCGTTATCACTATGGGTCACTTTAGCTGGCAATTCTTTCTCTGCTATTTTGTCTTTCATTGTTGTAGAAGTAAGATCATCTTGACTTGAAACTCCTGTCTCCTTACTTGGCAAATCATTCGAAGCAACTGGACGATAGTTTCCTTCCGAGAACTGTTCCTTGGACTTTCTTTTTGATAACAATCGCTCAGCAAGAGCTGAAATCCCGTCGTGTGCGATCCGTGCGGTACCAACTAAAACATTCTCCTTGTCTGCTCGGTGATTCTCCACGCTTGCAGCTTTCACGCGCAACTCGTTGGCAGTTTCTGAGCTGACAAATGCATTACAAGCATTCACAGGCTGCAACGGAGACCGAATGTTGTGTTCTTGAGGAGGAGAGCGGCGTTTATTCGAACTGCCCAAGTCAACTGAGGAATCAAATTTTCGCTTCAAAGTTCGTGTTTTCCTTTCAACGGTATGAAGAGAATTCTGCACTTCTGTTGAGTGTCCTGCGTTATTCTTACATTTAGCTTTATTTTCTACTTCCTTCCTTGCCTCTTTCACACTGTCAGTAGAAACAGGCTGGTTTCTAGGAGCAGCAAGCTCGTGTGTATGTGAATTATTCGCCATAAACTGAACATCACTAAGCTTAACTCCTAAACTAGCAAGATCACCTTTCATAAGCTCCTTTGCTTCGTTTATAATCAATGCAGCTGCCTGGCTTTCTGTCATTCCATCTTTTCCCGTAACCCAGAAACTCCTAACTCTCTTCTTAGAAGCTAATTCCCTCGCAGTTTCACCTTGCAGGGTTTTATGACTTTCAAACGGCGCAAAATTTTCCAATAACTTTGTTAAGTCGACCACTGAAGCTGCAGCCACCGCACTTGCTGAATGATAACCAGCATTATACAGCAGCCTTGCCCTCGCGCCATTCAGCAGAGAAATCCTGACTAAATCGCATAATTCTCGCGTAACACCAAACGACAGTCGACTCTGAAATTGATCAACGAGCATTTCCAAATTCCTCCATCCTAATTTCTGGCAAAATTTTGTGACCATACCAGCAAATGTTGAAGCTGAATTTTGCAAGGATTGCAGGAGTCCTTTGTTTACATTGTATCGTCTGCTTACAGTTCTTAATGGGATTTCATTCACCAACTCTAAGAGCACTAAAGCAGAGTAAAATCTTTGGTGTACCGCAAGTTTCTGTCTTTGCTCCTCTGTTCTTGTTGGTATACGGCCTCGTATTGCTCTGGCAAGGAAAGCTTCCTCTACACCAACTATTTCACCAACTCGTTTGTACTGTGGAGGCAGTTTCTCGAATAGAGTGAAGTAACGGTACCAATCCAATTCGGGCCATTGAGACTGCATGTAAATGGGCATCACCTGAAAATTAGCAGACATTTTAAATCAGATTTGTTTAAACATATAAACAAATACAAGCTCAATCTACAGTTTTTACAGATCTAAAGAGGTCAAGATAAAATCTATTTTGCTCTGTGAAACATCAAAAAAATTCACCAGGATCGCTTCATTTGAAAGTATTCGTGAGTTGTTACCTGATAAACAATATGTAACTCATTCTCAAGGACGAAACATCTTCTTGCTTTCTGTAATTCTCTGAACACAACAAGGGCCTCATCGGGTGATAGAGCTGAAGCTAATGTTGCAGATCCAAGTTGAGTCGGACTGAATTTCTCGATTATATCATTGCTGGGCTACAAAAGAAACATTTTCTTGTATAGAGAAGAACGAAATGACGCCACACGCCTAGATACTGTCAAAATAAATGGGTTGCTATATCAATGAAAAGGCCCAACGACGTTATCAAAAACATTAGAACCTTCCTAGTTGTTCATCTCGTTGCTTCCAAGAGGATAATACGTGCTAAAACGCGTTCAAGTCATTGGTGTAAGACAGAAATATTAAGGGAATTTGATCTTGATTTTAGGCCCGTTTCGCATTTTTCTTTAAGAGACTTTCTCGAGAAAATTCCTCACAATTTCAGAACGGAGCGGCCGATTTCAGTCAGGTAAATTTTAAAAATTATTTGAACATGTGCACTATCAAATAATATGTTTGCCAATATTATTGTCTTGATATGCAAGGAGCACTTGCCTTTCAAACGGGCATTATTTTTTACTAACCCGGTATAACCTAATAAGATTAATAAAATTTAATTTCTTCTCACATAAAGCAGAATTTTTATAGGAAACGAGTTTTGTTACAAAAGATAATACTTGATAATTTCTTCTCTCCATAATTGTAGACAATACGCTAACATACCGATTTTGCAGCAACTTCTTCTACACCGTCCCTCTGAACTCTGATGAACTCATTATCAATTAAGAATTGTATCGTGTTCTTGATTGAATTTGTGGCATCAAAACCTTGTTTAGCAGCAAGACAGGTATTGAGGTATGTGCATTCAGCATACTTTTCTACGTCAGCTCTTGTTGATGCAACACCCGCAGCAATAATTTCGAGCAATGCACGCTTCATACCGGGGATTTCAGCATCTTCTTTAGTTCCTTAAAAATAGTTGATGTTTTTAATAAAGAGAAACTTGCATATTTATACATATTATGCAGACAAGAAAGTTGTAGAATTTATACCGCATTCACACTGACTCAGTTAAACCAGCTTTATCTAACCCAGGTTAAATTTCAACCAATCAAATGCATTCGATTCGTTGGGTTGACCAATTAGAACGCAGCATTCCATAACCCGGTTTATTTTAAGCTGGTTTAACTTGCCAGTGTGAATGGGGTATTATTTTCATTAAAACAAAACTTCATGCAGCAAGATTTATGCAGTAAGGCCCTGTTAACAACAAAAGTTACAAAAGACAGGAATACAATTTGAAAACGGCGAAATTTAAAAACGAAGCTCTAGCCGGTGTAATTTGAAAACGGCGTCGTGAGAACAATCGAAAACGAAGAAAACGGAACATTTTTCAACGCTTTTGAAAGGATGCTGATCGATTCATTTGCTACATAATTTTGTTTCGTCAAAATCCAACCTCTTTTTCGCTGAGATTGCAAAGACTTTGGTGTCACCAAATTTTCTGTATTTTCAAATTGTGCCGGTATCGTGTGAACGCACGCTATACTTTTAGTACTTTTACACTTTTTGCCGTTTTCAAATTATGTCAATATCGTGTGAACGAAGTCCAAGTTCACAAACAGTAATATCTCTAAAGGCCTAGCTTGCGAAGGAAGAAAAGGGACATACCTGATCCCATAAGACAGCTGTAAACTGGCTCGAGATGAGATTTCATAAGTTTCATTCCCTTTTGTTTCTCACTTGTCTTGCAAATCAGAATACTTTCTCCTTTTGAATCAACTCCTTTCCTGCCAGCTCTTCCAGTCATTTGCTTGTATACAAGAGGGTCTATCAGCTTGCCATGAAATATTGGTGTTCTGAGAATCACACGTCTTGCCGGCAAATTTACACCTTAAAGGAAAGCAAAGAAAATTAAAATAAACCTTTTAGCTATTCTACAAAAATGTCTGGATCGAGCAATATTTTTATACATTTTTATACGAAAGGTTGGATTGATTGGCGTTAGAGCTTCTATCACTGTTGTACACATTCGAAAATTCTACAAAATATTTAAAAATATCGGTTGATTCAGACTCTATTGAAGAATAGCTAAAATTTCTATTATGGCCTAAATTTTCTATGGAATTCATTCTTTCAAACCCTAATCTAAACACAATTTGGTAATAAATTGGGGAAATTTTACTGGGTAATGAGAAAATGCAACAAATTTGCTTCCCATCTCGTCCAAGAATCGTGTGGGCTGAGTAAAACAATGAAGGCTCTAATTTCTTTGTGAAGTGTCTTGTACACTTGAAAGGTTTAATCTAAGAAAAAAACGCACTGTAAAATTTCATAAACTGTAGTAGAAGCAAATGACGGGGTGATTAAAATTCATACCCTTTCTTGGGGTCAAATGCTTTAAGCAGAAACTCACTAGACTTATTACGGGGGTCCCTTGTTCCCCTGTGCTCTTTGACTTGAATGATATCGCTTCGGTCAACAGAGACTCACAAGAATACTTTGAAAAACTTGACCTTATTTTAAGTCCTCGCCACAAGAACTTGCGGCGGCAATCAGCTCGCAAGATTCGACAGTGTGACCTTGCCATTACTTACGTATGCTAAACGTTCTTCATTAACTATGTGCTGAATGAGATTTTTGGTGTATTTCGTTTCTGCGAGGTGAGGGCCTAAGCAGGGGCATTTGTTCACTGTTTCATTATGAGTCCCTGTTGAGCAAGGCTTAGCGCAGGGATACAAGGGAGTTGGCAATCAGTTTAGAAGCTTACCAGAAGACAAAGTAGACGTCGCAACAAGAACTCTAATTGCTCCTCTTCTAAATGCACCTTCGATAACATCACGTTCATCAAAAGTCAGACCAGCATGATGGAACGATACACCAGAGGAAACAATCTCAGCAAGCGTCTGATCTAGGCCAACCGGAGATCGACGAAGCTGCTCGATAACCTCTGCGATGGCAGCAGCGTCAAGGACACCAGTACGGTTATTTGCATCAAAATTTTGATCATCTGAAGGCAATTTGGAATCAGTCACAACACATTGCTTTAAATTGTCCGCTATAGTCTTCGCAAGTTTTTCACACCATTGCTTCGAAGGGCAAAATATTAACACAGAATGGCAGTCGCGAATTGTCTCTAGGCACAAGGGTATAATGTGTTCTTCATCACCGCGAATAATATCGTCGTTGTTAATCTCTGATATTTTCTGCGAGTTTTGATCCATAACTGTCTTTCCAACTTTGATTGTCTCGATAAGGGGGACAGGTCGAAAATCAGTGAGGTATAAATCGGCTTTCAACCATGATGCAAGCATTTCTAGATTTGGTAGTGTGGCACTCATACCAATGATTTGAACACCATTACTCTCAAGGTCATCGTCGTCAGAACTGACAGCTTTGGAAATAAAAGTAAACATCACATTGAAACGAAAACTTTTAACAAACGTTTTTGGCCCATCCTGATAATAGAAATTTTTGTTAATTTCAACCGGTTGAGAGAACTAGTTCGATTACAGATTAGTTATGTTACATATGATGGAAAACTTTCGGCGTGAAAAATGTTTGGATAAAATGCTTGGCGCAAATGCATTCGTCCGAAATCTGATGGTGGCCAAAAATTTTTCAAATGAAAAATTTGGAAATTTTCTATTTCTATAATACATTGTTCGATTAAAACTGCCCCTTAGGGATGCAAGGAGTCAGCTGAAGTGCTAGATGTCGATAAAATCTCAAATTGTGCCAAAAACAATTTCGACACTTCTTTCTATGGCCTTTCTAAAGCATTTTTAACGTGTTTTTACTCCAGCATGAACCAGGTCAAAACGTATAAGAGCAATAAAGGCAAGAGTTTCCTTACTTATGGGGGTTTGAGGTTGGAGAGATGGCTAAGAAAAAATTATACACCAATATGAAAGCATAAAAAGCCAAGGGGTGCATCACTCCCTCAAAGGCGTACGAGGTTCCTTTAAGAAGAAAAGGATTTGTTCAGTACTTCAGGAATTTTACAACACAAAGAATTTCCGCCAAAAAGAGTACGAGATTTGTAGGGGGTGCTGCTCCTAGCACCCAAGACTAATCTTACCTTGGAGAAAGCGTATTTTCGTCAACATCAGTTCTAACAGATACCCCCTGTGACCATCACCAATCATATGCATTTCATCAACAACAACAACACCAAGTGTGCTCATCTTTTTCTCTTCCATGAGTCGGTTGACCAATGAATTTGCTTTCTCGATTGTGCACACTGCGATGTCGGTTGCTGCGAAGCCTCCTGCTGGAACTTGCGCCCCCATGTAACCATCGACTCTGACACCAGCTTCTTTGAACATTTCCTGAAGAATAAAGTCAGGTAAAATAAGCGTAACTATCCGCAATTAAAAGGTGATACAAAAGTGCAGTAGAGACTTCCGTTAAAGGTTAAAGTTTCAGGACGAGGTTTAGTACAGCTTGAAAAAGACTTAATTGTTTCATTTCATTTTTACTTCTTTAGGCACGGTAGCAATTCATTCAATTCAATCCCCGTCAATTCATCTGAACTGCTATATTTGAACTACTTAATATGGAAAGAAGGAGTGATTCTCGTCGTCGTCAAGACCTGTTTGCAATAGCAAAGCTAAAGAAAATTATTGGGGGGTGCAGACACCCAATTTGCCGACAAAAATGGGCGTTACTCGGGTTTCATTGGTGAAAATAATACAACATGACCAGCTTTGAAGATAAATTTGCCGACAAACTAAAAGTGGGGGAGGGAAGTGTGATACCCCCACACCCTCTCTTAGCTACGCCTTTGTTGGCAAGCTATATTATAAAGAGTTCGTCTTCTTGAGGTGCTTTTGACTTTCCTTTCAAACGGAAAATACTCAGATATCAGCTCTTCCATGGAATATAACAACGTGTGTATAGATAAACGGCAAAATATCAACGCAAGAATAAACGATCATATATAATGTAGAATCAATAAAATACTAACACAAATTATGGAAAAAGTTCTGTTTTTGCTTCTTGCACTGTAACTGCTGGATACAAAGTAAAGTCTCTATGTAGGCTATTTCTCTCAACAAACACTAACTGCATCCTGAGGCAAGGATTTACCCATCGCATTGTCTGTAAAATGATAATCTTAATTCTGATGACATAACAAAATTGTTGGAAAAAAAGTAACCACGAAAAGTGTAAGCTACCTGAAGATTGAACATCTTTTCTCTAGCAACACTCACAAAGGGTAGAATGTAGATTGCTTTTCGTTTTGTCGACAGAATTCGCTTCAACATCAGCATCTCTGCTACCAGGGTCTTCCCTGCACTCGTTGGTGCACTGTAAACAAGGTTACCTAAGAAGATTTGGGAATGAATTACAAATATGGAATGCAAAGAGGTCTTTAAAATACAATTGAATCCTGAAATGACAAACCCCGATAAAATGAACTTCCAGGCGCTGTCAGAAACATAGGAAGCAGTTCTCATTAAGGGGGGGGGGGGGGTAGCACTCTGAAGGGCAAGGGCCACTTTGTAGGACCAACAGGGCACTTTAAAACTTAAAAATGGCTGAGCAAAAGAGAACTTTGAGGTTAAAATAGGGCACCTTCAAACAACTTGGGGGCCACGGCTCCAGCTATGTATAACAGACTAAATGTCTGGTCACTTCAGTGACAATTCTTTATAAAATATCTCAGTTTAATGAACTCCCAATGCTATAAATTTTTTCTGGTTCCCTTCACAGTTTGTTATACCGAGATTCGACTGAATCTTTAACATTTTAATCTCAATATTTTATTTGGTATTTTTTGTAATCTAGTGTTTCTTAAAATACATCTTTTGAGATTTTAATCAAGTGTTTGCTGATCTGTGAAACGTATCTTCTGGTAATAATTAATTCAGAATCTTTAAGTTGCACATTATATGTTATTAAGTATCAACATATACGGTACAGCTCTTCTGTTCTTCTTAACATTTTGTAAGAATTTTTGAGAGAATTTGTGGATGTCAAGATACAAAAGAAAATTCGAAAACAAAAAAAAAATGAGTAAATTTGTGATTAGAAATGCATTCATTTACCTCCACTCAGAGCTTTTCCAGTCATAAGACAATCCCTCTGCCATTGAAAAATCTGCTTTATTCCAGCAGTCTTATATTTTTCACTCACACAGCTTGGAAGATCCCAAGAGTCTATTGAAAGTGTCCGGTCCATTACTGATCTAAAGATTAAAACAAAACTTTGAGCTAAGTGGCTACAGCAAAGTTGTGTAAGATGAAATTCAAATGAAGAAAGAGCACTATGTCATATTAATTTCAAATTTGCAAAAACAACTTTCTGCAGTGTACAAGCCTGTGTAAATCAACTACCGGGTGTCCCAAAAAAAAGTATACGGATTTGGTTGGCTCCAGCGATGTGAATTTAGCTTTAATCGATGGCTAATTACTCTAAAAATGTTCCTCGATAGTTAACTTGAACATGGATACCTCGTTTGTTGGTATTGGTGCATTGAAAGCAGACATATTAACCTCGAAAGCTAAAATTTACATCCACCTGCAAACCAGAGCTTTGGCCTTTTGGCCTAAACAAATTCTTGAGGCACAGCGAATAAATCAGCGATAGCCTTGATAAAATTTGAATAATATTAGATCTTATTATATTCTGTTTGCCCAGAAGTCATCCCCCAATCACCCATTGGGCAATTTCTTGATTTTCCTTTGATTTCAGTTTTCAATTTTGATGTGCTTTAAGAATTTGCTTAGGCCAAAAGGCCAAAGCTCTGGTTTGCACGTGGGTACAAATTTGAGCTTTCAAGATTGATATGTCTGCTCTCAAAGCACCAATACCAACAAACGGGGTATCAATGTTCAAGTTAACTACAGAGGAACATTTTTAGAGTGATTAGCCATCGATTCAAGCTAATTTCACCGAGGGGCAAATCACTGATTATAATCTCGTACACTTTTCAAAATAATCACAAAATAATCCCAAAATAATCAATTAATCACAAAATAATCCCAAAATAATCAAGTAATCATGAAATTATCACAAAATAATCATGAAATAATCACAAAATAATCCTAAAATAATCTCAATAATCCCAAAATAATCAATTAATCACAAAATAATCCCAAAATAATCATAAAATAATCTCTTGTGATTAATAATCTCGTACACTTTTTTTGGGAGTGATTTGCCCCTCGAATTTCACATCGCTGGAGCCAACCAAATCCGTATACTTTTTTTTGGGACACCCGGTATTTCCTTGCATATTAATTCTCAAGAACACTTTATCATATTTTTGATCAATTTTAGATAAAAATTTGGCGCAAAGTAGACAACAAAACCGGATTTGGCTGGAACAGGGGACACCTCTTTCATTCCTTTCTTGAAAGCAACCTGCTATATAATAGATACAAAAAAGATCAACAAACTTCTCTGAAACTTACCCTGCAGCATTAATGTCCTGTTTTCCTTGTGTTAAAGTGCCCAAATTTTTACTTTCTTCTTCAAACATTTGATCTGAGTTCTTAATCACACCATCTAGGTTATGCATTTTTGTTGAATTTGCAGCAAATACTGGAGAAATGATATCATCTATTAGCTGAGGAGATTTTTTATTTGATGTCTCTATTGGCGTTGATATTCTCTCTCTGCTGAGTGGTTTTGTGCTTCTACTAATCGATGGGGAAAGTAGGGTCTTTGCCTTGTTTTCTTTTGTCCCGGTAGAATTTTCTGGTTGAGTTTTAGCATCAGCCCCAATTTCATTCATTGCTACTGAGGCTTCAAAGTCCCATTCAGAAGAAAATCCAAGGGAATCCTTGAAAAAATAAACAAAAACATATAGTAAATAAACCAATTTAAGAGAATCACTTTCATTGAACAAGAGAATTATTTGCTGTAAATGTGTGTCTTCCATTGGCAACTGAAGTTTGTCAAGTAAGACTCAACTGATCAGAAATTTCAGCTAATAGCATGGAATTCTATTGAGAGAAGTTTCTGCCAAATCTTAATTGTATAGTTTGGTAAAAAGTTTTGCAAACTAGCCTAACGCAAAGGAATTTTTATAACATTTTGTTACAGGAAACGACTGAAGAATATGCTAGGAAGTATCTGTATATACATGAATAAAGGTTGGTAAGATCTTGCTCAAAAATTTGTCATAATGAATTTTGCTAAAGATGGTGGCAGAGAAATTGTTACCAAAATGGATTGCGCTCCAATTACGAATCTTTAACAAATCTATTATAGGGATTCAATTAAAGAGTGCAATGCATCTTGGTAAAAAGTTCCTTGCCACCATATCTTTAGCGTAATCGTCTACTACTTTATAATGTCTTCTCCACTTCTGCCATTCCAGCGCTTGGTGCTAAAAACCACATCTTCACATTCCTTATTTATTAGGCCTTGTCGCGTCAAGTCACCTATGGTGTAAAGTCAGCTTTAGGATTCTGATCAAATTTTTGGATTGAACCCCTTTTGCATTACTTGTCTTACCAAACTCCCTTCTTTTTCTTGCTCTTCTTCTGGAGTCTTTGATCCTTTGCAGTTGTTGCTGCTTGTAAAGCTGAATTTTTCATGATTCACGATCTTAGGAGTCTGTGCATCTCTCCTTGGCCTTTTTTGCTTCCAGGTCTGGCTTAGTTTCTTCATTTTGTTTCCAGATGGAAGGATAGTAGAGAGATCTTCGAGCCTTGTTTGTGTTGGCCTCTATAATTGGTAGTGGCCTAAATTTCAAATCTTTTATCTCTAATATTCTTCTTTGGGATTTTCTTCACGGAAATTGTCCATTATTACATCATCAGCTCCGCCGTACCAATCAAGTCTTGCATGATTTCATTGATGCTGGCTCTTCAAGCAACGAATATCGGACGAAAGGCGATAAAGTGCACACATTTTCCCACAGCAACCGTTTGAAATAAACCGCCATTACGCGGCAAGGCCTTAATGTATGGGAATTCTAGTGTCCCGAAACATATTCTTATAGGGTGTCTATAGTGTGTATAATTCTAAGGTCCTGAAACATATCCTGTATGTAATAAGTATATAGAGTGTATATAGAGTGTATATAGTACGTATAGATGCGTATATAGAGTGTATATAGTGTGTACAGGTGTGTACAGGTGTGTNAATATTCATATACACACCTGTACACACCTGTACACACTATATACAATCTATATACGCATCTATACGTACTATATACACTCTATATACACTCTATATACTTACTACATACAGGATATGTTTCAGGACCTTAGAATTATACACACTATAGACACCCTATAAGAATATGTTTCGGGACACTAGAATTCCCATACATTAAGGCTTTGCCCATTACGCTCAAATGCTTGTTTCGCATTGACGCATGCGTTGTGGCGATAAGGGTATTGTGCTGTGCAGGAGCTTTTATTTGCTGACATAGCATATGCTTAGCAAAAACGAAACAAGAAAAAGTGTCATGGCGGACGGCCTACAAGTTTGGAGCGCACGAAGAACATCGTTTCGGCATGTATGGTAACAACTCATGATTTTGCATCGCTTTCTCAACAGGACTTCAAAATTAATGTAAAAGGCTATGCAGAAAGGCTAGAGATTCCAGGCTTGTCTTCAGTTCTCTCTTTAGTTTGCATCAAAATCAGACTGGCCTAAATAAAAGCAGTGAAAGCCCAGCTGGCCTTTTCACTCACAAGCTTTTTTTATTAACCATAATTCAACAAGCACCGATGTAGAGAACCATACGATTTTCATACAATGGCACTGAAAGCTGTAGCAACAGAGATATTCAGGGCAGGATTGGAATCAGTGCTCCCTTCATCTTTAATCAGAAACAATTTGAAAGTGAAGAAAGGGGCTTTGTTTATCGGTAACCACAGTTTTCAACTGAACAATAATGTCTACATTGTTGGCTTTGGTAAAGCTGTCCTTGGCATGGGAAGGGCCGTGGAGGAAGTCTTGCAAGGGCATGTCCAAAAGGGTATTCTTAGTGTTCCAGTAAATATGAATTATTCACTTTTGAAGAGTCCTTTTAGTGAAGCAAGAAATATGGTATTGTTGCCTGCAAGCAAAATTGTTGCAAAAGAGGGTGCTAAAAATAATTTACCTGACGAAGATGCAATGGAAACAGCACTAGAAATTGAGAATTTTGTTAGCAGCCTTAAAAAACAAGACATACTAATAGTCCTCATATCCGGGGGAGGGTCTGCTCTACTTCCAGCACCAGTGAAAGAAATTTCACTTGCAGACAAGGTAAAAACAATAGAGCTACTGGCATCCAATGGCTCCACAATACAAGAGCTCAATACAGTGAGGAAAAAGTTGTCAAGATTGAAAGGTGGAAAGTTTGGAAGCATAGCAAATTGCAATTCTGTCATAGCCCTGATTCTTTCAGATATAATTGGGGATCCTTTAGATTTGATCGCATCTGGACCAACCGTTGAAGATTTTTCAACATTTTCTGATTGCCTGCAAATTTTTGAAAAGTATTCTCTAAAGGCTAAAGTACCAAAAGGTGTCTTAGAATATATGAAAAGTAAAGAAATTGACGAAGTACAATTGAATTCGGCTGCTCTCAAGCCAAAGCAGGATTTTACCGATGTGCAAAACTTTATCATTGGAAACAACATGATAGCAGTACAGAATTGCCAAATGCTGGCTGAAAAGATGGGCTTTCCGTGTTTAGTTTTGTCTACTAAACTTGCTGGTGATGTCAAAGAAGTTGCTGAATCAATTGCTGGAATTCTATATTGGTTAATGTATGACAAACAGCCTGCAGTTGATTTCTGCTTTGAATGTGAGACTGTTCAGCAAGCGTACAACATGTTTCAATCTGAAAATAAAATCTGCTTGCTGAGTGCTGGTGAAACTACAGTTAATGTTACAGGATCAGGGAGAGGTGGTAGAAACCAAGAACTTGTCTTGCACACTGCATCACTATTTGAGCAGTCAAAGGCCAAGATGGGAGACAGTAGTCCCAATTATGATAGCAAGTTTTGTTTCCTTTCAGCAGGAACAGATGGGCAGGATGGACCTACCCCTGCTACTGGTGCTTTTTTCACTGAACGCTTTCATGAAAAAGTAGAGAAAGAAGGAAAGAGATTAGATGAGTGCTTATACAACAATGCATCTTATGACTTCCTCAAGGAATTAGACAATGGGTCAGAGCTGTTTTTGACTGGGCTTACTGGGACAAATGTTATGGATATTCAGATCTTGCTGGTTCAAAAATCATTGAACGCCAAATAAGCAGTGCTAGATTTTTCAACCTCTTTATGAAATCGTATTATGCCCGACAGAGATGACCAAAGAGTGGATGGTTTGTTTCCAATTGATTATTGAGAAATTGCCGAAGATGCTGCAAGGAATTCACAAAATCAAACAAATGTTCCTTGACGATGATGTACTGTACATAAAAACTTTCAAAACACATAAATTCAAATAAATGGGGTATTATTCATAATTTTTTACTGTGACTTATTTCGGTTGGTATCAAATTTAGTTATCAAAATCTGAATCAGATTCTGTTTCTTTTTAATTTGGGCCACCCAATCTTCTCCCTTCACCCTTTCTATTTTGAATGTCAAAATCCACAATAACATTTTACAAATTTTCATCAAGGTCTGATAATTTTACACTTAATTTCAAGGTTCTCACCTCAACCTGACTTTGGTAAAAACTCTTCCCCCTAGGTTTCAACCTCAATTTTGACCCCCTAAACTGCAAATTCTTTGAAAATAAAGATGATTTTTGAAATCTATGCGTGAAAATTGTACTTTGTGTAAAGTTTCATCAAATTCTAAAAACTTTAATTTTTTCGTGAAAGTTTTGCTGATGAGACAGTAGTGGAGTGCAGGGATGGAGGAGTTGAAGGAAATTTTATTGACCTATCAAAATAGTTATTTCTTTACATTTCAGCATCTTGATGTTCGTTTTTCAGGTCAAGGGTGATTTTGGTTCCATTGCTATGTTTTGAAAGCTAATTGCAACATTGTACCAGATACTAAAACAATTCCCCTAAAAACTGCAATCAAGTCGCAAAAAAATCCCCGAATCTTCAAATTCGTGGTTCCTGAATTAGCTACATTTCGTTTCACACTCTATTTACTTGATACAAACTCATCTAAAGCTGATATTTCACATAAGAAAATTTCTGCAGAATGCAAAATATTTCTTCTGACATCATAGATATGATGACAAGGCAACTGATTTGCTCTGTTCTTCGCCTGGCCATACACGTGTTTTTATCTATAAGAAAGTAGCGCTAGGAACCGCGAAAATTTAAGAAACTCTAGTTCTAAGATTGGAAAGAGCTAAGAAATTTCTAAATGCTAAATTAAAAATATAATGCCAAATATGTTGTTGAAACCTTATTCTTGAGTAAAATTAACTTTAGTTGTACGTTTTGAATGTAATAAAACACTTTTTCCCACCTGGTGTTTTATATGTCAAGAAACATATATGTAGTAGTGTTAGAAATTACAACATAATTCACGCACTTGAAAAATAAGAAACAAATTAAGAAACTTTCAGTACTATGGGCTCATCCAAGGTTCTTGTATAAAAAAAACTTCTAGCTCACTTTCCTGTGAAATATTTCACATTTTGCAGAACTTTTCTTGGAATATCAACTTGACAAGAAAATAACTAAGACTGAATTACAGAAGCTGCACCAGTTGGTGTTTCAATAAGGTCATAGAAGGCCTCACTTTGGTGCGATCTTTGCAGAGGATGACTAATAAGTTTTGCTAATGTTTCATGGAGTAGCTTCACATTGTTAGAAACTTCTAGAATATATCCCTTCTCCTCCTTGTCCAAGTCGCAGAAGAATTCATAAATAGCCTAAAAAGAAAAATCAACGTTTGGTAAGGGAGACTTAGAGTGTGTTCGATTGGGAATTCCAAACCTGCCAAATTATGAAAACAGTAGACTTCGCAGAGACGGAAATATATTTCCAAATCAAACACAAAAATCTTTAAAACAGCAGGTTTAGGATTCACCACCAAGGTTTTGCTAATGAAAACGAGAATTTCTCCAAAGTCTGCCAAACCTTCTGACTTTTGGAGCAGAAGGCTCAGAAGGCCTTCCAAACCTACCAAACCTACCGTTTTCAGAATTTTGGGGTCAATCAAACGCGAATTCCGAGTCTACCAAGTCTACCGTTCTCAGAAATTGGTACCAATCAAACACACCCTTAAGTTAGCCTGGGTACCAGAGCCGAAGAAATTTGGAAAAAAGAAAAATTGATCCAAATGTCTTCGGCTCTGGTACCCAGAGTAGACTTACGTCCGCCTTTGCTGTTCAGCGGAAACAGGAGACGGGTTCTAGCTGAAACGGGATGGTAAGCAACTGATGCTTCATATGGTTCGTTTAAAGAATGTCTTGGCAAATAATTATTTTTGTAGTTTACAACATTCTTACTTCTGGGTGCGCTAAAAAGTATTCCATAGCCCATTGCTAATTGAAGATATGGCAAGTTTTTCATTCATTAACAGACCTCAATGTTGATTCTCTCTTTTTGTAGATTCAGGGACCCCAAATATTGATGTCTTGTTGTTTTATAATTTCATTGATCTATTGGGGCACCCAAATATTGATTTAATGTAAAAATGTCCACACTTTAAATTACCTCCCCGTATTGAAAAGTAGGCAGTACCACCCTGGAGATTTATGTTGCCCTGTCAAACTAGATACGTTTTTGCACACCCGGATGTAATAAATCATCAAGAGATTTTGCTAATGGAAAGAGCTAAGGGAGTTTGTCTTCGAAACGATGCGAATCTCATGAAGTTTTTGGAGTCCTTAGGCAGTCTGAAAGATGATCAAAAGTACCGTAAAAACCCATGTATAAGCCAAGCTTTTTCCATATCTTTCCCTCCGATATTAGGAGTGTGGTCAATATACGGAGAAAATGTCTAATTAGAACCTTTCTACGGAAAACAGAAGGCTTCACGTTATTAGGAAATAGAATAATAGGGGAACGTACCTTTGCCTTGTTCTCTTGTGATGGAGCATCATGCAGATATAGAACATCAAGAAAAAAGTATGGTGATCGTTTCATAGCATCAAGAAGCTGAAAAGAAAAAATTTAGATCACGCGTATCAGGACTGGAGACGTGGATAGATGTGATGTGATCAGAGTCAGGAAAATATTACGGTCACACGGTCACTGACCGTGAGAAAGGTTTCTGAAAACAAAGGAGTAACTTATGCCATGCCCTAAACACATTCATTTTCTATTCAAAAATAAGGAAGGTTCCATCAAATGCATATTTTTTGTCCGGAGGAAGACTGAGCATTTTTCTGGACTCTGGATGTGATTTCAGTGAATAGATGTTAAACGTGATAGTCTTCACTTACTCATGATGTCTCTCTGCCTCTTTGTTTGTCTTGTATCACAGCTCTGAACAATAAGCCATTTGGCTGCCATTGCTGCCATTACAGTATTGTTGTTGAAGCCGTGATACAAGAAACTGTGATAAAAGACACCTAAAAAGGCACTTTTACCATCTATTCAGTTAAATAGCCATCCACGTCTCCCAATTTCAGCAAATGAGACAGCAATTGAAGACTGCTTCCCTAAATATTGCCTCAATAATTGCATCAATACAGAGTACCCTTATTTGATAATAGTTTAAGTAAAAGGGAGAATATGATTGAGTAAAAGATCAATAGAATGTTTTCATCTAGTGACTAAGGTATGGTAGCCTGCGTGCAGACTTTTTGGTCACTGGGGAGGAGGGGAAAGAAAGGAACTACTTCCTTTCTTTCCCCTCCTCCCCAGTGACCAAAAAGTCTGCACGCAGGCTAAGGTATGGTATCAAACGATTTTTAAAAGGTTATATATTTTGTTTCTTTGACATTATTTAAATCATAATTATCATTAAAACAGACCTCTCTTTTTTCTTGTGATATCGTCAATTCACAGTTCGATCTTCCAAAGATGAAAATACAGCGCACAATGTATGGCGGAGGCAACATGACATCTGGCAAAACTGGAACTTCACAATGTTGGTTGCTAAAAAAAAGAAGACAGAATGTAAACTATCTTTTATTGGTACTCAGGGCTGAGGAGAGGGGGTCAGGGGGGTCAAAAACCTGGGGCCCATGGCCATAAATCGTCACTCTGTGTTTTAAGTATGTTCTTAAAGAAATACGTACTTTGAGATTATGATTCTTCTGCCATATGCTTCTGCATAATGACCGGCTATTTTGTTGATATGAAAACTGTATTTACAGGAGAAATGGCCACCAGAGCGATTCTAGCAACCTAAGTTTTCAATCGGCGTACCAAGTATCTTTTGCAAGGAACCAATATTTCATTCTGACCCAGGGCCCATAAATGCTCTCCGCGGCCCTGATTGGTACTAAATAGAGATCAAAGTTATGCATGGCCCTTACATAATTGCATAATGAGAGATTGAAACTAGAAGGATTGATGATGTAATGTATTTAAATAAGTATGATGATTTTCGCGAACAAATGCATGATCTTGTAGATGGGCCTTTATTCTGAAGATTTTAATCTACTCTCGAGTCTGGAATAAACGTCTCCACCCGCTTATTAATTTTTTTGAGAAATATCTACCCAAGACATCCTTATTCCAGACTACCAATTTCGAGCTTCTTTAAATGTAAAACATGTGAAATCATCTTTCCTGAAATATGACTCGAATTGTATTTTTCATTTTTGGTAGTTTCTATGATTTTTAACTTGTTTTTACAGTCAAAACAACTTGTGCGTTTCGTCCAATTACCGAACTGCAGTTCGAATTTTCCACCCCAGCCGTTCACTGCAGACCCCCCCCCCCGTTTATTAGCATTTGGAAAATTTTCCACCCATCCTGTTTATTCCAGGCTCGAGAGTAAGTTGAAGGTATTGTGAAGGAAGCGAGAAATTTCTAAATAGTGGCTCAAATAAACCGCATTTGGACTTCAGTTGTTAGATTATGTCGTGACAACCAAAAGCTGTCTATCTTCATTTGAAACCAAAACACAACATGTGCGATTTCTGCTCATTCTTCAACGTTCAAATATGCAATAAAAATATGATAAAAACTTATTGATACTTACATTATCTCCACAACTTCACCAAAATCTGTTATGAGGTTAAGGCTCAAAACGACACATTATTTGCTTGGTAGTAAGGTTCTAAGAATTTCATTTTACTGTACTTCCATGTCAGTGTAGATCACTATCCTCAAATTGAAAAATGTCTCTCGTTTTGCACAAAACTCAACAAATTTCCTTGAGTAAAGCCCACTATTCCTAAATATTTTCATCTGAGACTGGTCACAGCAAATCATCAGATAAGACTTTAAAATCTTCATCAGAGTGTGACTTCAAAATTAAACTGTTCACAGTTGGTAAGGGAGTATGAACTTAATTTGGACCTTTTTGCAATGTTTGAAACTAATAAACCTAATAAATAACCCAGAGTTAACTTAGACTTACCACGTCATTCCTTGTATTCGTTCAATATTTTCAATCTGCTTTTTACATTTTCTCTCATACAAGTATGAGCGATAACCATCCAATTCAATGATCGATACTGAGACTTGTGTAGTGAGACTAGGGTTAACTTGAAACAACAGGTGCATCTTTTAGACCAAATGCCCATTCATATCAAGATGTTAAGCTCTGTTTCTTTACATAGGTTTAAGTCAAAGGAATATTTAAGAGCCAAATTCAATAATGCTTCTTAGGGAGATGCTCCCAAAACGCAATAGTCCATGAATGTCCCTTTGTTAGTTAGTAGTTTAGTCAAGGAAAGCAAATTTTATCAAACTTAAACTCAAAGGATACCAATTGATTTATCGTCGTGTTCTGTTATCTCTGCAATCTCAATGTCCGAAATGATTTCACACAATTGCCTGATATCATCTGAAAAGTCATGACACTGCAAAGAGAAAGGTTTTATAGTTGGCTACCACATAGCAAAGCATAAAATCTGATACCAAATTGAATAAACTTTTTAGGATTAAACAACCATATTATTGGCAGATAATGTAAACCATATGTCTATCGAAAGCTTATAGTGGGCAACATTTGATCCTTACAAAAGTCATTTGGTCACAGTGGCGTAGCCAGGGTGCTGTCATTGGAGGGGGGCAAAATTTGGGGGTCCGGGGGCTTGCCCTCTGAATGTTTTTTGGGGCCACGCCCTTCAGAACGTCGGAAAACGCCCCTTTTTGGAGAAACCATCCTAAAATGAGAAGGAGAAGAGTCCTCGTGATGGGCAATTTGGCGAGAAAAGCGTCGATAATCAGGACAAGGTGTGGAGTCATTCATGATCTTCATCGTTAGTGCTGTAATATTTCAAATTTTGATAACGAAAGACATGACATTTCTCTTGCAGGATTATTAATTTTTCCAGAAATTTCATTGACCCCCACTGAGGAGCCAATTTTATTGCCGATTTGGGCTTTTCTGAGACACCAACTTTTTACCATTGGGGGGGGGGCGACCGCCCTCCCTTGCCCCCCTGGCTACGCTACTGTTTGGTCACCTAAAAGGCACTTAAGCCTTCAGGAATCTTAGGAGCTTTTGTTTCTTGAATTTTCCAACCCCCTCTATATTGTTAAAAAGCATACAACTCTGAGTAAATTGAGATACTGGGTGTCCCAAAAAATAGTATACAGATTTCGTCGACCCTAGCGATGAGAATTTAGCGTGAATCAATCCGAAAACATTTCAAAAACATACCTCGATGGTCAACTTGAACATAGATACCTTGTTTGTTGATATTGGTGCTTTGAGAGTTGAAATATTCATCTCCAAAGGACACATTTTCCTCCATCTCGAAACCAGAGCTTTGGCGTTTTGGCCGAAGCAAATTCTTGCAGCACAGTGAATAAGTCAACAATAGACTTGAGAGAATGCGAAACAAGAAGAGAAAAACTAAAACCTGCACAACAGATGCGTTTTACAAAATATGATTTACGTGACATCTATTATCAACGGAGCTCCGAAGTAAACTTCGTGTTGACTTATTCAATGTGCTGCAAGAATTTGCTTGGGCCAAAAAGCCAAAGCTATGGTTTGGAGGTGGAGTAACAATTGTCCTTTGAAGATTAATATTTCAACTCTCAAAGCACCAATATCAACAAACAAGGTATCTATGTTCAAGTTGACCATCGAGGTATGTTTTAAAAATGTTTTCGGATTGATTCAAGCTAAATTCTCATCGCTAGGGGCGACCAAATCTGTATATTTTTTTGGGGACACCCGGTTTAAAGCTAGATATTGCATGTGGTTGGCCTGCTTGAGTCAATAATCGACACAAATTGCCGCAAACAGCAAAGAAGACATACCCAAAGTATTGTGTTGCCTTGCAAAAGAGCTAGAGCATACTCATGTTCTGCATTCAGTGTCTTCTTTGTTGCTAAGAATATTCTCAAGATCTTTTGTACACTGTTCATCAGGGGCAGCTGCCTGCAAAGTAGAACATTATACATTAAACACAAACAAGCTCCGACGCTAATATTTTTGGCGATAATGTTCGAAAAATTTTAATTTTTTCCAAATTTTCTGTAGTTTGAAATATTCAAGGTTCGAAATATTCAATGTGTGCTGCATAGAAAAATCACACTAAAAGTTAAAACATTTCCTTTTTTTAAAACATAAACGTCTTGCTCATGAAACATTTTGCACAGAAAAGGGATGTGTTAGGAGAGCTACTTTGTGAAACACAATAATCCTATTAATTTTTCAACACAATTCATTTTAACAATCATTCTCACCATTCCTCAATAAATATTATTCAATTGTAATTTCTGATTAGGACCATTTTTAAAATTTGAAATTAATACACAATCTGTAAATTGACAAAGAAAACTGTAAAAAGATTGTTTCTCATAGTCATCCGAAATTTCTCTACAAAAGTTGTATAAATAGTCAAATCTGGTTCCAACTCAATATGGAAGCTCATTATCAATTAAACAAGCCTTCCATCTTACTGGCACTCTGTGCAGTGGGTGTAAAACAAAGGTGTGAAGTGAAAATGGTGTCATGTAAATGGGGCCAAAGAATCATACCTGCCTTTCCCTTGGTACCAATCTGTTGTTCCCATTTCTGCAGAGATGTCCAAAAAGAGTACCTACAGTAGAAAGAGCCATAGATTTGACATTAGCTTGAAATAGTCATTTCATGTAAAATAAATAGTTTTAAAATGAAATCGTGTTCGAAGACATAAATTACATCTGCAGGTGGCCTGATCCCATTGTTTAATCATTGTTTGAATTCAGTCGGATTTTTGGCTGATTTGATTTCATCAGGCAAACGATTATTGGTTTCAACTTTTAATCACCTCAAGATTTAGGGAATAGTTTTGCTCACATCCTCAATCAAGCAGAGCTGGTCAAGGGTAAATAACAATAACACTCCTGAAAAATCTTGTAATCCATTGGCAAAAATCCTTCTGTTTCCAAGAAAAACTGGCCAAAAATCACCAACATCCCTTGTTTTCAAAAAATCTTCTTCCCTTTTTGAAAGAATGATACGAGACTCTGGTTATTTTCTTACCAACAAGGACTGTTTACATCCAACAAACACAATAGATTCAAGAACTGGACCTTACAATTTTCTCTCTGCAATTGACTGGTGGTGCTGGAGTCGTGAATTTACTTTCTTTTTCAATTTTATCTTCTTTGTCATCTTGTTGCTGATCTGTGCAGTGAAATTTTCACATTAGATGCGAGATTGTAACACAGTTTAGTGGTAATATGGGGGAATAAAATGCTAAATACAGTGCTTTGTTGTAAAACACGGTTTTTACAACATTTTTTATAACCCTATGAAGTTAAATTAAATTTGTCTGTCGTATTCACTGACTGTAGAGTAGTTTCTTTTAGCGTAGAGTAGGGTAAAATGTTTGTAATGTAATTGAATTTGGTTTATATATATATAAAAAAAGTTAAATTTCAAATATTGTACTATGTGAGTAAAAAAGCATGCAACTTTGAAAACTCATCAAAGTTTGATTACAGTATATTATATTACTGATTATGAAAATTTTTGTCTGCATTTTCGCCACAGACCAAATTAATTTTAGACCTCTTGTAAAGTTTTGAAACGGCTTTGAATTTATGGGAATTGTTGCATTTACAAGCCACCTGGTTTTGAAGCATACTCTGAAACATACTTTACCACTTAAATTGGTTTATTATGTTGTGTAGGATTCAAACTTTATATCATGAAATCGCAAATTATAGATACTTGGCCAAAATATCATGCTTTTTCAAATGATATTGCTCAAAATATGGCTTTTTGATGCTGTACTCTCTCCCACGAGAACAAAATAATGACCACCTAGGAAATCTATTTGGTCCTTCCTTACCAATACACAAAACAAAAATTAAAGATCGGTAACGTAACATAACCAAAACTACAAGGAACCAAAAGTCTCACCAGAAACCCCTTTTTCATCACTCTTTACTTTTTCTTCACCTGAAGCTGTCTCATTTTTTCCATCACCATTTTCATGTTCCACTGCCTCCATTGGATGAAAATAGTAGGTCACTCTATGAACAATTGTTTAAAAGTGACTGTCACATGTCAAATAAATACAGGAGGGGGCATTAAGATTTCAATTGTCGGATCGAGGCAATATTTTTACAGATTATGGATTTATGCAATACTTCCTCAGATTTTTGGATTTTGCCATTGCATCCGATTTTGGATTGAACTTCGGATGGAAAGAATAAGAACAGATTCTCAGTTCAATTTTGAGACCTTTGAATTTTTTTTCAACAGGTGACAATTAATATCATGTTGAGTGTTGGAACATAAAGTACCATTATACCAGACTGTAAAGTTTTTTCTGCGCGGGGAACTGGCGCAAATTCTTTTGTTTTGAAACAATAGGATATTGCTCTCATAATGAATGCGCGGGGGGCGAAAGGTAAACTTTTCAGTCTGGCCATTATAAACATTGATAGCGGTCAGAAATTTTCTGTCTGGCTCTTGGTGATATATGAAGACTGCAGTCTGAAAGCACCTGCAGTTTCGATAGATCTGGTGGCAGCTGAAGGATTTAGGGATCATGTTCTTTGCTCCAGGGTGCATTTCATGCACTTAGGCCCGAAGATCTTCGGCGTGGAAAAGAAACTTTCTTGGCGCAGTGGCGTGAAAATCTGACGGAAACAATAGAAAATTATTGTAATTGAATTGAATAGATCTATTGTTTTCCTGGCGTAAATTACTTTTTTATCGGCGTAACCTTCGGCGTGGAGTTTACATGGAATGCACCCTGGGCCATAACCCCTGAACCCCTTGTTGTCAAGAAGCTCAAGTGCTTGGGCTGGGCTTGAACCCAATCCGCCGACTGTTCTGGCTGCAAAGTCAGAGGATTACACCCCTGAGCAACAACAACTCATGGCTTAATAAAGAGAATCAA